>CM014272.1:2253879-2269049 GCA_004135705.1 Alloteropsis semialata
GATCTTAGTGCTAGTGGATGAAAGTATCGTGCAAATCCAGTTAATCCACCGACGGGAAAAACCCAGGCGAGATAGGGCGGCCAGTAGAAACGACCAATCAACCGTATCAAAGGCTTTTGCAATATCCACCTTAAGCAGAGCTGACGGCCGGTGTGTCCGATGTAGCAGTTTCGCCGTAAGCTGCACCGCGCGGAAATTATCATGTAGAAGCCGTCCCCGGATGAAAGCACTCTGATTAGGCCTCACCAAACTTGGCAANTCGACCCCGCCTTTCCTAACGCCACGTAGCTCCTCTCCCTCGCCTCCAGCTCTGCCCAGCCGCTATCTCCCATCACCCCGGCCGGCAGCGCCATCGCCACCCGGCCCTCCGCCCGACGACCATCCCAATCACCGGGCTGGCAGCCACCCTATACCTCCTTCTAGATCTGCCGGACCAAATCTCTCCTCACCCAAACCCTAACCGGCCGGCCGACCGCGACGTGGATCGCGCGCTCGCGCTTCCGTGCGACCGTCTGTTAATAAACTTAACGAACAAATAAATAAATATAAGTCATACTATATGGTTAGTGTTTTGCTAGCTGCTGGTACCTACCTGCACTGCCGGCCTTTCCAAGGATCGGAAGGGGAGACCGATCTTGTATTCTCAATTTCAACATGTACATCCGCACGTGCAAGTGATTACGATTGTAATCTCTACACCTAAGGCTATCTGCAACGGTACCCTCTATATATCACCCCCTAAAGCAATGTTTTATGGATCCCTTAAAAATTTTCACCCTCCAAACAACAATGTGCTGCAGCAATGTCCTCCATTTCCATCCCTACTCATGGGTCCCACCTCTCATTTATTTTTTTTATTTTTCCCTCCCATTTTATCCACACATCCCACCCGCCGTGGCGCGCTGTCGTCGGTGTCCGCAGTGGCGCGCGAGGCGCCGCGGGCGGACGAAGCGCCGGCGCCGTCGGTGTCCGGGGACGGGGAGGAGCAATTCGACTGGCTGGACCAGTGGTACCCGTTCGCCCCCGTGGGCGAGCTCGACCCGGGCGCGCCGCACGGCAAGACGGTGCTCGGGCTCAGCGTCGTCGCCTGGTACGACCGCGGCGCCGGCGAGTGGCGGGTGTTCGACGACGCCTGCCCGCACCGCCTCGCGCCGCTCTCCGAGGGCCGCATCGACGGCAAGGGCCGGCTCCAGTGCGCGTACCACGGCTGGTGCTTCGACGGCGCCGGCGCCTGCCAGTTCATCCCCCAGGCCCCGGTCCTCGGCCCCCCGTGCACAAGAACGGCAGGGCGTGCGCGGCGGCGTACCCCAGCGTGGTGCAGAACGAGGTCCTGTGGTTCTACCCGAGGACGGAGCCCGAGTTCAAGGACGTGCTGCAGAGGAAGCGACCGCCGTACTTCGCCGAGATCGACGAGCCGTCGTCCTACACCGTGTTCGGCATGAGAGATTTCCCCTACGGGTAATCAATGCGCCTTCGCGGTGAAGACGGTGGACGCCGAGACCGCGCCGGCGGCGGCGCTGGCGTGCCTGGAGACCGAGATTAGGATCCTGAAGCGGCTGAGCTCGCCGTACGTCGTGGCGTACCTCGGGGACGGCGAGACGGGGAAGACGAGGGATCTGTACATGGAGCTGGTGCCCGGCGGCTGAGCTCGCCGACTTCGGCGCGGCGAGGCTGGTCTCCGAGGAAGCTCCCCGCGGCCCGCGCGGGACGCCCGCGTGGATGGCGCCCGAGGTGGCGCGCGGCGGCGCGGCGGCGCCCGCGTCGGACATCTGGTCTCTGGGCTGCACGGCGCTGGAGCTGCTCACGGGCAAGCGCCCGTGGTCGGAGCTCGGCGGCGCCTGCGAGGTCGGCGAGCTGCTGCTCCTCGTCGGGTTCGGCGGGAAACGCCCCGGCAATCCCCGCGTGCCTGTCCGACGCGTGCCGCGACTTCCTCGACAAGTGCCTCCGCCGCGACGCCGGCCAGCGGTGGACCTGCGAGCAGCTGCTGCGCCACCCGTTCCTCTCCGCGGACGCTCACGACGGCGCCAGCGAGCCGGAGCCGTTCCCATCTCCGTCTCCGTCGCCTCGCGCGGTCCTCGATTGGCTCCCGTCGGATTCGGACTCCGAGGCGCTGGACGACACGGAGCCCGAGAGCGAGCACGAGGTCATGGCGCCTGTGAGGTCGGGACTGGCGCTCGGGGACGCTGGGCTGCGGCGCATGCGTTTGGGGGAGGGAAGGGACGCCCGTAAATTCGGGGAAGGAAGGGACGCCCGTAAATTTGAAGAGTTGTTTAGAGGTCACCGCTGCGGCTCAATTTTGATTCAATATTCTCTAATTTAAAGGTTCAGGATGGTTTACAGGGTCCCGTTGCAGATAGCCTAAATGTCTCAGTTTCGCGTCCGTCGTAGACCTTTTTCGTTGGCCTTTTTGGTGGTGCGACGATTGTTTCGTCTCTCCCCGCCCGCGTCTGCGCGATAGCCTCCGTACGTGAGAAGGAAAGCCCCCGTCTCCCATCCAAAAATCACGGAGCCTCCTATCGCGATCCCTACACCGCCGCCGCCACGACCTCCCTCTCCACACCGTCGCCTTCACCACCCGTCCTCACCGTGTGAGAGCCTCCCCTACGGTGCGACATCCCGTGCAGACTGCCGCCGCCTCCTCGCCGTGCAGACCGCAGCCGCCTCCTCGCTGTGCAGACCGCCGTCCGCGCCGCCGTCGATGGCACCGCCGCCGTGCTGATCTCCAAGGGCGGCGCGGAAGCCCAACTCCAAGGGGCCCCAGGGCGGGCTCACCCCGGAGCAGCGACGGGAGAGGTCACAGATGATTCGATTTGATTTGGCCGCCGAATCTCGATTGGTCCGCGCTGATTCTCTTCCGATCCGGTTTGTTGGATCTTTGCTCCATGGCTGGCAGGGACAAGAAGGCGGCCAAGAAGGCACAGCAGGCGACGGGCGGCGGCACCGGGACCTCCACGGACAACAAGAACAAGGGCGGTGGCAACAAGAACAAGGTCGGCCCCAACCTCTGTACGAGTACTGATGCCATTAGCATAGTAACTGAATGCTGTGAGTATAGTCTAGCTGTGAGTAGAGATTGAATACTTCCTGTTGAAAGTTTTGTGGATTGTGCGCTCTTGTCACTGGTTGCGAATTTCTCATTGGTTCGCTGATCATCTGATGCTTGCATGAGTGACGAATCTGATCAGGATTGCTCCATTTATTTATTTTTTGTTAGCACACATGCAATGTCTACTGCCATTCTTTTGGAACGCAATGCTGTGAGTATAGTCTAGCTGTGAGTAGAGTAATATTTTGGTACTCTAATTTCCTGCATTTCTTTTGCGTGGTTTTTGCATTTGATTGAGTTGGGCATTCTTGTGCACGCGTCTCAAATTAGCTGCCGCTGTCTCTCACTGTGAATCAATGAGTTCATGCTACTGGTCAATGATGAATCTTTTGGATTAGTGTTCACGATTTTTTGAATCAACGTTCTGTGCATTGGAACGCAATGCGAACAACTGGTGATCTTGTTAGTCCATGGTACGGGTCATTGATGATTCTTTTTTAATTTTGCAGATAGAGCCAGCCAGAGGGAGGAAACCCTTTACAGATCTTACGAATACAAGTGATTCCAGACGCCAGGGCGGGAGAAAACCCTTTGCAGATCTTACAAATACCAAAGGTTTGGCCGTTTTCTGGATTCTGGATAATACTTTAATTGATGTTTCTTAAATTGAGTTGGCCCACGAATTCTGGTTTGGGACATACAAATGGACCTGCTGATCTTCCTTTGGTCGAAATCAACAAAAGGCCGAGGGATGAAAATGACTTGCCAGGCAATCAGGACCATTAGAGAGAAACAGGAAACGCCGCGAAGCATATGCAGCGAAAAAAGGGAAACGTGCCAAAGAACCACTGCAGCAGACACGGGACCCATATCTAATATGGATGATCATGAAACTTGTACAGTAAGAATTTTCATAGGATCTTCCTGAAACTGTCCAATTAGTAGTGAGTTAACTACTATGAAATAGTTGCAATGCTTTAACAGCTTAAGCATATATTTGTCATCGTCGAATAATAACTGTCGTTCTTATGTTGGATGATTTTGGACTCAGCTGAAAGAAGAGGCTACGCTGAGCAGAGTACTAAAGGAGGCAGTCTTGTCAAAGGAACTTGACATTGAACAATTGGATTCTGATCTGGCATCTTCACTTCGTATGCAAGACTTTATGAAAAACGGGAGCCAGAGAGTTCAGGATGAACTTTCTTGCATCACTTACAAGGCTAAGCAGTTAGAGCTTCAGGTAACATCACATCTTACTCCCCAATCCCCAATAAACCAACCGGTCATTGTTTTCTCTCTGATCAAAGTACGATTTTGAGAACGATTTCCTCGATAAGTTGTCTGGTGTTAGCCAGTTGTAATGTTCAGGTTTCAGTGTGTCTCAAAATACTTATAAGCAGGTAGGTGTTTAGAGGACAGGAGATGTAACTTCCATATTATTGGGAGATAAATTACGGTTAACCTGTGCAAATCTATTTGAGTGTTTGAATCAGTCTGTTTTGCTGCTTGTTTAGCTTCTGACAGCCATTATTTTTGAATTTTGACATCTGGCTAAGATATAGGGTGCCCAAGTCTGAGATTTGGTTTACTGTGGAAGTCCTTCCAATAAGTTTTCTTGTTTAGGATCTTCAATTAGATATTTTTTAACTTATCGTAGGAGCTTTCCTACTGCTTAGTATTTAGAGTACATATGCATTTTAATCATGATGGGTATCCAAACGCAGCTTTGGACCGTTGAGGTGTCATCCAAGTGAACTTCTGATGCAGATGCTTAATGTCAGAGGATCAAATATAGGGTGTGGGTATGTGAAAGGTTGCGGTATGTAGGAATTGGACGGTTCTTAAAATTAAATAGCTTTGACGCGACAGGGATGGCAGCGGGGAGATTGGCAAGGAGATTTGTATTTTATATTTTGTACACTGTGATTTTACTAGCTAAAAGAAAAGGAGCTGTAAGTGGTGCCAGGCATAGAAAATAGTTGGCAACTAGGGAAGAAGAGTTGTCACCTGCTAGAAAATTTATCTTGTCAAGTTTAATTGGTAAAACCCTTCAATTAGATAGCGTTGGTGTGCACTATCATGGCCCATTCCTCCATTTCAGTCAGAATCTGGATCAGAGGAGGACCACTGTTAGATCTGCTATGCATCAACAATTTGCAATCATGTTAGTTATGTATCTGTATCATGATGGAGCACTACAGCTAACAGTAGAAACCTACACTGTAGGAATACTTGCTTATAAAGCAAACATCAATTATAATATGAGCCAATGTTTATTATATTGGGAAATAATCTGACGTTTAAATGCTTCGCATGATTAAAGTTAACAAGTGTCTAATAATTCAGCTTCTTTTTGGCGCTTTCAGGGAAGAGGGAAGAAGACAGAACACCTTCTGGGAAACCAGGTTATGATTGCCCTTGGAGTAACGAGAGGAATCATGCACGTTCACAGAGAACGATGGAAAATTTGTTCACGACAACATCAAAGTCTCCAATGTGTTCGTCAACAGGCACAAATATGGCTGCATCTCTGACCTCTGATTGGTATCAGTGATGAATCCGATCACCGCAAGGTCCCGTTCTCTAGGGTACTGCGTTCCAGAGTCCAGACGTCACTGATACAAGGAAAGCATCAGTGACAATGGTTGACTCCAGGCCAGTTCCAAAGAAGTTTGAAGATTGTCATTTCAAAGCATATGCTCGTGCTATCACGCAATTTTCAGTAAAGTATATGTTTACAATGAATGAACTTATACCTAACTGGAACCATGATATTTATGATTGGCCTTTCAAACGTGCTAAGGACATTGCTAATGACACTGATGGGTAAGTATTAATTTGGCTCTACTGCCCGTGATTATCTTTGTAATTTAAAGTGCCTGAATAGCTTACTTGTCAATTTGCGTGCTGCAGGTATTCAAGTGGCTTCCTGGTTTTACAATACATGTCAGCTATGTGCACGCCTAGACACATGCAAATAATCAACGTGAGTGTATGAATTATACTTTAACAGATTTCTGCTATCCAAATACTTATATTGTAAGCCTCCATGAAACTTACGTGTTAATCCATTAAATGGACAGGATGGTTCCACAATGAGACGTCATTTTGCGACTGATGTACTGGGATCTGATGCAAATGTCTACATGAAATTATTTCCGGCTGACGTCAAAAAATATCTTAGCCACATAAAAAATATGAAATAAAAGTTGTTAGCCGGAGAAGTTCCAATGATTGTTGATAGTTTTATTTTCGAAATGTGTTGGTTGAACTTTTTAAATTTTGGATGATTTGTGAGATTCATATTATCCAACACATTCAAATTATTATGTATTCGCGTGAATTATAAAATATACGTGTGTGTCACTCATATTTGGTAATCTAAATAAGCACGGATTTTTTGGTGCGTCAATTCTATCGCTTCTACAATTTTGTTTTCTTCCCGTAGCAACGCACGGGCACGAACCTAGTAATATTTGAAAACACGAGGACCATATCTATAGGAGAAAGGGCCCATCTGGGTTGCCACTCGATTTCTGAGAGGGAGGTTGGTTATTCATTTCAGCCCAACCATATATATATGTACTGGTTTTGGCGTCCAGCAAAGCGGCCCATGCTCCGTTCCGTCATTTGGCCCACATAATCAATGCCTCCACATATGACACGTCGCTTGTTTTTTTTTTTGAGGGCAACTGAGACGTCGCTTGCTGTTGTGTGTCCTGTCATATAAAGTTGTTTGGTACTCCAGATAAGCTTGATGCCTCACTGCAGCCGCTCGATAGCTTAGCGACACCTTCCAATAATCCAATGCATGCTCAAGATTTGTGCTGGGATTCAATGAATACTTGCTCAAAAGAATATACTGTACAAACAACAGTAGCAGGGACGCTACTAACTGCCTCTGCATGCCACGAGGTACATACAAGAGCGAGCACAAGAGGCACGCAACGCAGTCGCAGACACGGTGATGGAGTTGGAATCCAAGCCAACAGCAGCAGGCTCTTGGTGCCACGCATGAGCTGAGTCAGCATGCCTGTCCATCGCGTCCTCGTCTCGTCTCGGTATATATCCGATCCCTATCCTTTTCCATTTCCTGCACTGAGCGATCGATCGGGACTCTCCAATTCAGCTGCCCGGTATATATACCAATGGTAATAATTGTACGTACGGTCGAGATCGATGTACCCATTTCGGCTCCTCACTCTACATACCTGTCCTTGTCCTTGCTGGTGTTCCTACTGGATTCAAACAGATCACTGCGACCTTGTCACCTTTTGCTCATCTTCCTTATGTGCTCAAAGGCCGAATTCCCAAGGCAAATTTGGAACAACTAACTTTATATATATATATGCTTCTTTATGTCAAAAAGAAGATTAGTCTCCTCCCTTGGGCAAGAGCCTTTGTTGTTAAAATTAAAAAGCGTTTGAAAATCCCAAAGATTTTATCTCTTCCTACTTTAATCATTGCATCTCTACTATCCATAGATAAAATAAACACTACTATGTATATATAAATATATATAAACTGTTTTCTAGGGGCGGGCCCAATAAAAAAGTAGATAGGCTAAGCAAAGCCCATTACGTATGTATTCTTTGGTGTCCCGTATTTCATTCATTGGCTTTCCCTAATTATTGTCAGTAGGTTCCCTCTCCACCGCCCGCCGCGCCGAGCACGCCTCCACCTCCCCCCTCCCCCGATCCAGATCCACCCATCCCTCCTCCGCCGCGGCTGCTGCGCCACCCCTCTCCCTCCTCCCAGTCGGCGTCGGCGCAGCTCCCTCTCTTCGCTTTCCCCGGTAAGAAACAACATCCTTCTGCTTCCGTGCATGGACGGATTTTGCTCTGCCCTCAATAAAATTTGAATCTTGATCCCCACACTCGAATCTTTCTTCCACCGTCGTCGAGCACGCGCACTCTCTCGCGGATTTGCCTCACGCCCTCCCGCTGGAATCACTAGGTATATGGGTTCCAAGTCGGTGGACCAAGTTCTTGATGCCGCCGCCGCGGGGGTCCATTACTCCGCGCTCCGTTTGGACGACCTCAATCTCCAAGGTTCCATGTCCGCCGAGGAACAGCCGACGACGTCAGGACTGGAGAATGGCCACCAGGAGCCCTTTGTTATTGGTCAGTATACTTTGATTGCTATTTTGCCCTGCCTAATAACTATTCAATCCCGTTGCTTAGCATGCCCTGTTGATTGTTGAATGCTGCACGCCCTGATGCGGTTTCGGGCGCAGGTGTCGCGGGGGGTGCATCTTCAGGCAAAAGTACCGTATGCAAAATGATCATCGACCAGCTGCGTGATCAGCGCGTCGTGGTTGTTACACAGGTTACTGCATTACTGCTTTGCTAGTGTTTTCTCATCATCTTGTGCCATATGTGCAGTCTGCTAACACTGTTTCCAATATGTTCTTATCCAAGCAATGAGACTGTTTCTCCATTTTTTTTTTGCAGGAGTCATTTTATTATGGATTGACTGATGAGGAATTATTCCATGTTCATGATTATAACTTCGATCATCCAGGTCGAATTCATCCTTTGACAAGAAATTTATTGCCCTGGTCCCTAGAGATCTTCACTGACTATGCTGCTGCTTCTGTTCCGATTTCAGATGCATTTGATACGGAGTTACTTCTCACTTGTATGAAAAACCTGAAACGTGGCAAAGCTGTTGACATTCCTAGTTACAACTTCAAGACATACAAGAGTGTCCCAAATGCAAGGAAGGTACTACTTTAAGTTAGTTCCTATAGCGCGGAACCCTATCAATTACCATCCCTTTTAGCTAGTGCCATTAATAATCCACTCAACCTGGTAAACTGATGGCTGCATAGTCCTGAGCTCTATAAAACTTGAATCCAGCTTTAAATCACCTATCAAAGTATCAATATCTGCACATCGTGATGAAGAGTTTTTATTGTTTAACGTCTGAAGTCTCCCAATCATGACTTACTAAAAAAAATATTATTGTAAGGCAATGTTTATAGTGTTAGCTGACACAATATTTGGAGAATTCCTTATTCCTTCACATTGATTTCATGTTGTAAAGTTCTCTGCAAAATAATTAGCTTTCTGCTGATCTCTTCACGTTATCTGTTAAGTTTTTTCTGGTTACACTTGACCTTTACAAGCAGCCCTAATGTTTCGGCTGCCACCAGGTTAATCCTTCAGATGTGATTATTTTGGAAGGTATTCTAGTTTTTCATGATTCCCGTCTCCGGGATTTGATGAATATGAAGATCTTCGTTGATACAGGTATCAGTATTTGCATTATAAGCTGATGATATTTTGCTGTCCCTATCTTGCCTTTCGATACTCTGGAAATTCATTTTTACCTGTAATGTTTGAATTGTTAGAAATATATTATAGGGCGCTGCTAAATGCTAATAGCGCTCCCCCCCTCTTTTTTTTCCAGTAAAAACTTATTTCTATGAATTATTTTATTTATATTAGTTCATGTGGACGGATAATTTTGTTTTGATTCATCCATGTTATGATACGCTGTTCACATAGGATTTGGTAACAACCTGCTGACAGCAGTGAGAATTTTTCTATTGTTTGTCATGATCTCTCAAGAGGTTTTGATGCACAAAACACAGCAATGGCCATAACTGTATACTACCCACTCAATATATGCACTTATGATTTGTTGTCATAGCTTTGTTTCATTGCCATTGCCACATGTGGAACACAGTACTGATTATCAGTAGACTCTAGGATTTCATATGCGCCAATCCATTTCATGGGAGTATAGCTTTTTATTCATTCACTTCTATTGATTTTTCAGATGCTGATGTTCGGTTAACAAGGAGGATCCGTCGTGATACTATTGAGAAGGGTAGAGATATCAAAACTGTCTTAGATCAGGTTACACAGCTTCCTCTATTGAATTGTCCCCCATTATTACACATGTTTTTGATGATTTTGCTAGTTTTAGTGTTGAATGCAACCTTTTTTTTTTCTCGTGCAGTATTCAAAATTTGTCAAGCCAGCCTTTGAAGATTTCATCCTCCCAACAAAGAAATATGCTGATATTATCATCCCACGAGGTGGAGATAATGATGTGGCAATTGACCTAATTGTTCAGCATATCCGCACTAAACTTGGACAACATGATCTTTGTAAAATACACCCCAATTTGTATGTAATTCAGACTACTTATCAGGTACCTAATGTAAACATATATTTTCTATTTTTTAAAGCTGCGCATTGTTCAATTCACTGTAGTAAATTGAATGTAATATGGAACTCTTTAATTACCTTTTCGTTTGGTATAATTGTTAGCCTGTTCATGCTGCTTTCTTCAGATACGAGGCATGCACACAATTATACGGGATGCTGCCACAGCAACACATGATTTCATATTTTATGCTGATCGGTTGATTCGATTGGTCAGTATATACATGTATTTGATGAATTTTCTTTTATATGGTTCGCATAGTAGCTTGAATTTCTCTGTGGAAAATAGGTTGTCGAGCATGGACTTGGTCATCTTCCGTTCCAGGAAAAGCAGGTCATCACTCCGACTGGTAAGTAGTATTTCTCAGTGGCTATCTGCATATATAGTTCCTGGCGTTGTTGTAGTGCATTTGAGTTTACCTTTTTAAACACAAAATGGGAGTATTTCAAGGGAATGTGGCGGAGTACAAAGCTTATAATGGTTCTTGAATCCTGACAAAGTCATTGCATGCTACCGCTGTTACGATCCTGTTTTCTTCTTCAATATGATTTGTCTGTATTAACTACTCCTATCAGCTTACACAGTGATGACTTGCTTAGGATTTCGAACTTAATACTCAAGTTGATTTGGAAAGTTCCTGGACCAATAGTTTTACAGGTCCAAACTGGTATATATATGTAGATCAGCAGGCAAATTTAATACAAAAGTCTGAATACGACTTGCTATAAATAATTTGCACCGCTTGTTCAGTGTTGCTTGCATACTCAAAATTCCATACTTTAGCAAGAATAGGATAAGTTTGACATGGTTAGTACAAATAGGAGATGTTATTGTTATGGCTATTGGGGACAGTGAATTTTCTTTCTCCATAGGTCTTAATTCTGTTTTCTTGTAGCAAACCTATTTGGTGGAGTTAAATTTGCTTGTACTCTTTGTGGTCAGTGCTTGATATATTTTCTCTGATGCGCTTTCTTATGCATTCAGGATCTGTTTACACTGGTGTGGAGTTCTCCAAAAGATTGTGTGGTATCTCAGTGATTAGGAGGTACCAACTTTTCTAAAATATTTTCCTTGTATGCTTTCTGAGGCTCTAGTTGAGCTAACGACTGGCACTCATACAGCACAGAAACTTCCTGATTTTATGGCATGATAGTATCTCAGTGATATCATTATGATGACCAGCACTTCAGTACTTCAGAAATTCTATCGGTAGTACTGAATTTCGTTTGCAGTCTCATTTGTGTGTACCGTATGATATTATTCATTCAGATTCAATATAGTTGCATTATCTATAAAATGCTCTGCTGAACCATTACCGCACTAGAATTACGTATTAAGGCATCCATGTCGTGTTTTGCTCATGGTTTGCTGCAATTGCTTTCCAGTGGTGAAAGCATGGAGAATGCATTACGGGCTTGCTGTAAAGGTATAAAGATTGGGAAGATTCTTATTCATAGGGAAGGAGACAATGGGCAGCAGGTCTGGATTATTTGACTTTCGCTACATGTGTTAGGTTGAGTCAAATTACTAATATCTAAATCTCTTTGCAGCTCATCTATCAGAATTTACCGAAAGATATTGCAAATAGGCATGTTCTGCTTTTGGACCCCATACTGGGAACAGGTTTGTTGATTTGTTCCTATATACCTATGCGCTGGATTATACCACTTTTCACGTGGATGAATTATAAAAATCTTAGTCGTCCTCTCCCCTCCATGCACACGAGTGTACCATTCTGTCAAATTGCATAAACAAATAAAACTGACATTATTTGGGGATAAAGCACCTTCCTTTTGCAGTATTTTTCATGTTTAAAAGCCAAATACTGTTTCGTCCATCTCTGATGTGGTTCTCAATGCATACCTTGTCCTGATAGTGTACTATTCCATATACTGAGCTGAATAAAATTAAAGAATATTTTAAGATCCTGCATTTGTTTCTGAAGTAATGCTGACACTACTAACAAGAAAGAACAGTTACTTTAAAATATTTTGGCTTAACTACAGAACATTTCGATCTCCCTAATTTTATTAGATCTCATGTAAGCTTGTGTGATTTAACTGTAGAACCCATGTGTAATGGGTCAATCTGTAAATAAAGCAATCCTTGTATGGAAGTCCTAGCAATGAGCACCCACCAGTGCAGGCTACTGTGGCTGTTAGAAACGCTCACTGACCTTAATCTTTCTTTTCCCTAGACCAACCTTAATAAGACTCGAGCACATAGACGGGAGGTACTTCAATGTTCTTTGTTAAACTATTTAAGTAAAAGCATATTTCTCTATATAAATATCTCTAGTTCTCTACTATCGCGATTATGAAAAATAAATCCATTCATAATATATGTTTCTGTACTATTCGCAAGTGGCATAAAATTTTATGTGTTCTCTTAAGTTTAGTTGTTGGTTGGTTTTTGTTATTGAAGGGGAACATGAACTATTGGATATTAATGTCATCTCATTTAATCATGTTCACCAGGAAATTCAGCAGTTCAAGCCATCTCTCTTCTATTGAAGAAGGGTGTACAGGAAGCAAATATTATATTCCTCAATCTTATTTCAGTAAGTCTTCTGAAGTCCTGAGCGTTTTTTTTACTGGAATGTAGTGCCATTTAGACTTGACTACCATTGTTTCTTAGTCTCCTATCTTTATCATCTTAATTATCCATTGTGATTAATATCACTGAAGCAATTTGGTAACTGCAACGATTAGTTAATGATAATATCCATAGTTACAATTTGGCAACCTTTTCATATGTGGTTCTGCGGATGGCTCAACTGATGGAGGGTTCAGAAAAAATGATAATTTTATAGGGCTGCCAGAGAGAAGGCTGTCTCTTCTTCCTTTTCTTCGTACAACTGAGAAATATATATGTTCCAGTGTAGTTATCCGATTAGTTTGTCATCTCTGTTATACATGGTCACATGTTTACCGAGGCATTACCTTCGCAGTTCGGGTGCAGTGGTTGAAAACCATAAAATTCATCACTGGATTTTCTTTTTGCTGCTATCCCAGGCTCCCCAAGGAGTGCATGTGGTGAGCAAGAGATTTCCAAGAGTGAAGATCGTGACATCAGAGATTGAGTTTGGCCTTAATGACGATTTCCGTGTGATTCCGGGAATGGGTGAATTTGGAGACAGATACTTTGGAACAGACGATTACCAGTCATCTACTCCTTTATTCTGCGATGATAAAAATCGTGTCAGGTGAGCTGCTATTTGGTTTTGCTACTACAAGTGTCTCCATTCGTTGACCAGACTTATCATTTAACTGGCGCATCTGCAAGAACATATCCTCGAAAATTGTCATGCAAGTGGTTGACGTGCTCTCTGTTGTCAAAACCATGCAGGCTTTTGTGAGAGTTTTGCCCAGACACAGCAAGCCCCAGTTGCGGCATAATCTCCAATTTTTGAGAAACTTCTATTCGCATTTCAAAACCCTGGAATGCCCATATTATAATCGATGTGTTCGATACCGGGAACTGTGTACCATGAAACATTAGACCGAGCTCACCTCATAATATAATTGGAGCAAATCCATTTTCCGGTGCCATGAGATGTCTCATCTCTGAAGCAAACCTTTTCTCCAACCCATTTTGGAACTAGAGGGTCTTGTTCAACAGCGTCTACAGGGGATGAAATATATGTTAATTTCGCTTTCGTGTAATTAACTAGGAAAAGATGTCCAGTTCATCGGAACTTGCAGCACTATCGCTGAACGAGAAGAAACAAAATATCATCACTCTTTAATTCCTCCCCTTGAACAAGAAAGATATGCATGGCCGTGTTCAGATGGTGGGGCAAATTTTTTGCACCCTACTTTGACCACTAATTAGGGTATTAAATAAAGCCAGTTTACAAAACTATCTCCACAACCCCGTGGCAAATTCGTGAGACGAATCTAATGAGGCCTTTGACCGCATGATTAGAGGATGATTACTGTAGCATTACTGTACCAAATCATGGATTAATTAGGCTCGTTAGATTCATCGCGCAAAGTTGCACTCATCTGTGGCTGGATTTTGTAAATAGACTTCATTTAGTACTTCATGCATGCAAGATTCCTTAGGGACAATTTTTTTTTGTTCAGATGCATCTGAACACGGCCATGAGCTTGGTAACGTTTCTTTATCTGCTGACATCGCATGCATTTCCTATGTAATAATAACGATCAAACCTACATGGGAGGAAATAATAACCTATCCACCCAGTTTAGGAGGTCGCATCTACCTTAACCCTGAGCAAGCCGGGATAGTAATTTCCATGGTAAAGTATTTGCCCACGCTACGCTACTAGTCTCCAATAATCTACTCTAAATGATCTGACAGCGTGATTGCCAAGATAATTTCATGAAAAAAATAAAATTAACACAATTTTATCGTCATTTGTATCTGAAGTCTTTTGAGACAATTTATCAGTCACGACTCTTGTGTGAGGATTACCGTGTTAGTGTGTTACTGTCGGAAAAAGAAAGTAGTTACTTGCTAGAGTTTCAACTTGAAACAGTGCTGCAAGTTCCGATGAACTGGACATCTTTTCCGTCTGAAATTACACTGCATCCACATGTGCCCGTCTAGTCCAGTCATCAGCAACAGCAACTGAGAGAAACCAAAGAAGAATTCCTGGCTTAGGGGGTGTTTAAATCTGATGAATTGGTGAAAAGTGGTGAAAAATTTTGCACTGAGAAACGTGTCCTGTGAGAGGGGGCACGATTGTTAGTGTGAAAACTTTTGGTAACTTTGAGCATTTAAACACCCCCTTAATCCACATATTTTCTTACGATTGCTCTCAAAGGCCAACGCAACAACCTCTATTAGAGTTTAGCCAGCAGTACCACACGATTCTTTCATGGTTGTCTCTTTCCTTTTGGCAAATATAAAATAAAGCATCTCAGCTTACTAACAAAGAGCAGTAGTTTTGCATTATCGGTTCTACTCATTTTAATCA
>CM014272.1:2274875-2310263 GCA_004135705.1 Alloteropsis semialata
GGCCGCCGGCTCCTCCCTCCGCCTCCCCGCGCACGCGGGCAAGATCTCCTGCACGCCGCCATCAAGAAGGCCGAGGCCGACCTGCGCACGCTCCTCGCGGTGCCCGACACCCACGCCGTCCTCTTCCTCCAGGGCGGCGCCACCACGCAGTTCGCCGCCGTCCCGCTCAACCTCTGCGCCGGGCCCACCGACCCTGCTGATTTCGTCGTCTCGGGGTCATGGAGCGACAAGGCCTTCAAGGAGGCCAAGAAGTTCTCCGCCGCCTCCGTCGCCTGGTCCGGCAAGGACGGCAAGTACACCGCCCTCCCGCCCTTCGACGCCATCAAGCAGAACCCGGAGGCCAGGTTCCTCCACATCTGCTCCAACGAGACCATCCACGGCGTCGAGTTCAAGGACTACCCGACGCTGCCGCTCCGCCGCTGGCTGGCGAGGTGCCGAGGTGGGGAAAAGCGGCGGTGGTTGGTCAGGCGCGCGCGTGGCCGCGTGGGGAGCGTGGGGGAAAAAACGAAGAGATAAGATAATGGCAAGTCAGATGAAGGCGTCGGCTCGTTGCTTCTTGCTCATTGGCTCGTTGCGGAGGCTGCTGGTTGTTGTAGCTCGTTGAGCTCGCGAGCACTCGCTCGTTATAGGCTCGTTAAGCAATCGAGCCGAGCCGAGCCGAGTTTGTCACGAGTCGAGCGAGCTAACGAGTTACGAGTTTTTTGTCCAGCCCTATTCATAACCAATCAAAGTGAGGTCCCTGTCAGTGTCAGGCCAGCTTCACGAGAAGCAATCGTCTTCTGTTCACAAAAAAAAATATAAGCTACCACTCGTCTTCTCAATCCTAAACATGCCATGCGTTTTGCATTCTCCTTGGGCAGCTGCTGCCCTTTTGTTTTTCTTTTGTTTTACTGTATTAAAATTATGGCCACAATTTTTATTTTGCTTTGCCCTCCAAGATTTCACAATAGCATCCACTATAATATTTTTCAAACAAAATATTATAGTGAATGCTATTGTCAAATCTCACGAACCTGAGCCAGTTGCTCAAACTGTTGTGCCCACAGAAGCAGTCTTCTCAAGTAAAAGAAATCTCACATCATAAATTTGGAAAATAACATCGGCCACGTAGCAGGTTCGTGAGATTGGTTGATCCTTTGTTAAAATCTGGAATTCAAGCACCACCCTGAAAAAGAAAGGATATATGGAGGGTAATTGGGAAGCAACTCCAACCCCGATCCTGTTTGGATTAACTTGAGACCATCAACAATAATTGTGGTTCCCCCCTAAAAAAACAATAATTGTGAAAAGCTCTACTAACTGTCCTGAACACGACAACTTTTACAGTTCCATGACCTAGCTCTCATATATTTTACGAGTTTGTGCATGAGATTAGCACTGTCTATCTGAACATATAGCAACTTACTCCCTCCACATCCCACCACCAAAAAAAAAAATCATTCTAGAAATTTAGAACATATTAACAAGAGGTAAATTTACCTTGATTGTCTCTAATTATTAGCCATATTTGGCACAACTTGATTGTTGTATGCGCATGTACATACTAATAAACATATAATAAAGCAACTTCTTTTTTGGGACAACTTTGAAATCTTAGAATGATTTTTTTTAATTGGCACGGAGGGAGCAGTTTTGATCAGCCAGTCCAGTGTTTGCTGTGATGGGTAAATTTTGCGTGTGCCCATTTTACTACTCATCATCCCTTAAAATTGTTGATTAGGTAGACAGACTAGAATAGAGGTGCTCATCAGCTCGTTTAGTGCTACACGTGCCAGGTTCTATAGTAGTATAATGAAAGATCATGCATCATGCTAGTGTGTGCTTGATTATTATATTAGCTGTAACAAACAATAAGTACTCATATGCGCATTAATTCAAGAGAGAAAATGACATAACCATGGTTCATGTGCTGAGTACGTAGAAAGACATCTGTGACAATGCTGTAATTCTGTAAAATACTCTCTCGTCATTTTTCAAGCATGCAAACAAATAACTCTCCCTGTAATATAAGATATTCTAGAAATTTTAAGACAAATTAAGAGATAGATCAAAAGACGCATGTACCCTCCAAGACCTTCTCGTAATTAAAGTTGTTCCCTAGATTAAGCAGTGGAGAAGGGAATAGAAAAGGTAAGTATACAGTGGAGAGACAAGAAAAACTAAATTATTTTCTTTAATACTTGTCTAAAAGTTTTAGAATGCCTTGTATTTGAGGACAAATTTTGAATCCTACAATGCCCTATATTCCAGGACGGAGGGAGTATTAGCTAAGGTGCATAAGACTGGTGTAAATTTTCATAAGAAAATTGCAAAGGCTACTTAGCATCCAGCAGCAAGGGAGTCTAACAATCACTAATTAAGCTTTTCCAAGCCTGTCTGTTTGGGGAGCTTCCTCAGCTTTTGCTTCTCCCAGAAGCTCCAAAAGCTAGAAGCTCCCCAAAACGGGTATGATTTTCCCAAAAGCAAAAACTCCAGAATCTTGGTTTACATTGCAATCTGAGAAGCTCCCCTGGGGCTGCTTCCTGAGCTTTTGCCCCATCGGCTCCTTCCTCCCACACCGCACCGACGTCGCTCCTCTCCTCCCCATGCCGGCCGCCGGCCCTCACCTCCTCGCCGCCTCTCCTATCCACGTGCGGCCGCCGGCCCTCAGCTCCTCGCCGCCCCTCACCTCCTCACCGCACCTCCTCTCCACGCCGGTCGTCGGCCCTCACCTCCGTGCCACCGAGCGCCGTCCCTGGAGAAGACGGGCCGCCGCCTCCCACCCCCGCCGTCGGAGCTCTCTCCCCGACTGGCCGTGCTTGCCGGAGGTCCGAGCTCTCTCACCCGACGGCCGCCGCACCGCTCAGAGCTCCCTCCCCCGACGGCCTCCCTCGATAGACGCGCCTGCCGGAGCTCGTCCCTCCCTTGCCGGTCGGAGATCTCTCTCTCCAACCGTCCGCACCTGCTGGAGGTCCCTCCCCCAATAGCTGCGCCGCCCGAAGCTCCTCCCCCGACGGCTGCGCCACAATCTCTCCCACCCACAATCTCCCCCCAAACAGATATGGTTAGCTTTTTTTAAAAGCAGCTTCCTAGAGAAGCAACGGGAGCTTTTTCAAATTGAGCTTTTGGAGAAGCTTAAGCTCCCCCAAACAGGGCTTCGATATCCAAGATGGGCACAAGTCAAATTCGCAATGAGAAGCTTTTCCAAGCACAGTTGAAAAGGAGGAGCCGTATGCGGCCGCAGGCTGTGCAGAGCCCAAGCACAGGTTATAAATAAAATAAATAAATAAAACTGAGAAATTTCCTTTCCTTTTATCCGTTTGTTTTTGTTTTGCTCCACAGAAGATCTTGTCTTGCTCTGAGCTCTCCTCCTCTCTGGCTTGGAGCGTGGGCGTGGGTGTCCCCACCATCCATCCCCTGTGTGTTGTTGTGGACTCCCACTCCTCTTGCTGCTGCCACCCTTGCCGTCTGACCCTTCTTCTTCGCCAGTTCTTCACCACCCCACCACCTCATCCCATTCCGCAGTTTCACCCACCCCAATCCAACCATCCCTTCCATCCATCATCTATTCACAGGTTAAAGCCACATTCACCGGCAAGCTTTGCTGTTTGCTGAATATAAATAAATCTGCAAGGGGAACCGCACCAACAGGAGAGAGACAAGGGAGGGAAGGAAGGAGGGAGATCCGTCGTGAGGAGGGAAGGCGCCCTCCATGGCTGAGAAGGAGGGCAACCTCGAGGCCGTCCTCAAGGAGGCCGTCGACCTGGTATGGCTCTTCTTCTCCTCTAATCCTCCTTTTCGAGGAATTCCTCAATGCCTTGTTGCACGGCCGGCTTCTTGGGAAATTAAAGCCTGCGCCTTTCTGCTCTTTCTCGGCTCCTTTTCCAAGATTGGTATTCACGCGCTACCAATTTCGCATCTTTCAGCAAAGGCCTTGATAACCTGTATGTATAGTGGCTTGGGGTCCTTGTCCTGTGGATTCCCGAATTCTAGGTGACATTTTGGCACAAGGAAAATCCCTACCTGCTTCTCAAATCTGGTCCTTCACTTCTTGTCGGTTCAGGATTACTACATCGTAGAGATATTGCCATATCCTGTCTGATTCTGGGCATACTTGTAGCATGTCGTAGGAGTAGGTCTCATGACGGCAATTCAGTGAGCGTTGTTGCTCACCTCATCTGTCGTGGCAAGGAATTGTATCACTCAACTGATGCTGCTTATCCTTTCTGCAGGAAAACATCCCTCTCGAGGAGGTGTTCGAGAATTTGAGATGCAGCCGCGAGGGTCTCTCCACTCACCAGGCGCAGCAGCGCCTCGAAATCTTTGGCCCCAACAAGCTCGAGGAGAAGGAGGTCTGCTTTCATTCACGTCACTCCTTTCCCCTTGTCGCAGCTTCACACAAGTAATAATTGCTTCAAGTTGGAATTTGATGGTCGCAGGAGAGCAAGTTTCTCAAGTTTTTGGGTTTCATGTGGAATCCACTCTCCTGGGTCATGGAGGCTGCAGCAATCATGGCCATTGCTCTTGCCAATGGAGGGGTAAGACAGTGAAACCTACCAACAAACTTCAAATTCCACTTTCAAGCTCTTTCCCCCCGTTATCTTTTGTTCGGACTATATTACTAATTTTAGTTGTCTCGTGATTATGTCATCAGGGGAAGCCACCGGACTGGCAGGACTTTGTTGGCATCATAACTCTGCTTGTCATCAACTCAACAATCAGCTTCATCGAGGAAAATAATGCTGGTAATGCTGCGGCTGCCCTCATGGCTCGTCTTGCCCCTAAAGCCAAGGTCCATTACCACCCACTTCATGCTGTTTCCTGCTATGCTATTCACCAAGACCTGATGTGTCTACTGAGGCTTATCAAAGGTCTGAACCCACTTATTTTCCTTCAGGTGCTTCGTGATGGCCGGTGGACTGAGGAAGATGCGGCCATTCTTGTACCAGGAGACATTGTCAGTATTAAACTAGGAGACATTATACCTGCAGATGCACGCCTCCTTGAGGGGGATCCTTTGAAGATTGATCAGGTTCTTCCCGTTGTCATCACTTATTAAAATCACTTAGCCTTTGATGAGCCATAGTGATCTTCTTCCTCATAACTTCTCTTACATGAGAATAGTCTGCCCTGACTGGAGAATCACTGCCAGTCACCAAAGGTCCCGGTGATGGTGTCTATTCTGGTTCGACAGTCAAGCAAGGTGAAATCGAAGCTGTTGTGATTGCCACTGGTGTCCACACTTTCTTCGGAAAGGCTGCGCACCTTGTTGACTCTACAAACCAAGTTGGTCATTTCCAGAAGGCAAGATTGAAATCCATGTTTCATATTCATTTATTCTGGACCAAATTATCAATGTATACCATTGCTTATATTGTTACTTGATTGGTGCAGGTCTTGACGGCTATTGGGAACTTCTGTATTTGCTCAATTGCTGTGGGGATGTTTGTTGAGATCATTGTCATGTACCCTATCCAGCACAGGGCTTACCGCCCTGGGATCGACAACCTCCTCGTGCTTCTCATTGGAGGCATCCCCATAGCCATGCCGACAGTTTTATCTGTAACTATGGCTATTGGGTCGCATCGTTTATCTCAACAGGTTTGTTAATGGATCATCACATCTGTTGCAGTTCCGTTTTTTATGGATGATCATATCGTCACATTTCAGTTTCTTTTATCTCTGTTGATATAATATTTAATGAGTGTAATCCAGGGAGCTATCACAAAGAGAATGACTGCAATCGAGGAGATGGCTGGCATGGATGTTCTTTGCAGTGATAAAACTGGAACATTGACCCTGAACAAGCTCACTGTCGACAAGAACCTCGTTGAGGTGAGAGAAGAACGACTATCCAGCATTTTCTTAGTTCTTTCATGTCTAGTTTATAACTTTCATTTTTCAATCCAGGTTTTTGAAAGAGGCATTACTCAGGATCAAGTGATTCTAATGGCTGCCAGAGCATCTCGTACAGAAAACCAAGATGCTATTGATACTGCTATAGTTGGGATGCTAGCTGATCCGAAAGAGGTATGTTTCTTTGTTAAAGGTTCAAATCAGAGAAAGTTGATCACATTTCTTATATGATGAAATAACTCTCTGTCCATGTTTTCATGCAGGCACGTGCTGGCATCCAAGAAGTTCACTTCCTGCCATTCAATCCTACTGACAAAAGAACAGCGTTGACATACATCGACAGTGATGGCAAAATGTATCGCGTTAGTAAGGGTGCGCCTGAGCAGGTACAACAAAAATCAAGAATTAACTAATTATGCTATGATATCTCAGCATCAGCTATGAAAGCATTTCATTCGGATTAAAAATCGTCGCATATAATGTCATGCCATTTACTCATTGAAATGGACTGCAGATTCTCCATCTGTCTCACAACAAGTCAGAGATAGAGAGGAGGGTCCATGCCGTGATCGATAAATTTGCAGAGCGTGGACTAAGATCGCTTGCTGTAGCATATCAGGTGAGAAGATAGTGAAGCTTTTATCTTTGCTTGCTATCCACATTGCACTAACCACATGAATAACATGAGCATCTTAGGTTTATTTTCTTTTAAATAAATTTAAGGTCCACTGTGTCTATCATTCGCACCACTAAATGTAATGACTACCATAGGTTCACCAGTTTTATACTTTTATGCATACACTGTCTTAGTGGTGAACTTTTCTGTTTTTCTTATGTAGGAAGTACCTGAGGGGAGGAAAGAAAGTCCTGGCGGTCCATGGCATTTCGTTGGTCTCATGCCACTTTTTGATCCTCCAAGACATGACAGCGCTGAAACAATTCGAAGGGCACTTAACCTTGGTGTTAATGTCAAGATGATAACAGGTATACTACCAGCTGAACATTGTCAATATGATCTCACTTTTCTGTTTATTCATCTACATATTTCCGAGTGAATGTGCCATTGATATAATCATATTCATTAATAGAACATATATTGATAGAATAACATTATGGCCTGGTGGTGGCTTCATCATTGACAAGACTGTTTCTCTTGGTCCCAGTATTTTGATTTGTTTTCTAATGTTCAGGTGATCAGCTGGCTATTGGAAAGGAAACAGGACGCCGCCTAGGAATGGGTACAAATATGTATCCTTCTTCTGCTTTGTTAGGACAGAACAAGGATGAGTCTATTGCTGCTTTACCAGTTGATGATCTCATCGAGAAAGCAGATGGTTTTGCTGGTGTATTCCCTGGTATGGTTTTTAAAGAGGAATAAATATTGTTTGGAGTAGGCATAAATATTTGATTATGGATTAATTGAATAATGTTTTCTCCAGAACACAAGTATGAGATCGTGAAACGCCTGCAAGCACGGAAGCATATCTGTGGAATGACTGGTGATGGAGTAAATGATGCACCAGCCCTAAAGAAAGCCGATATTGGTATTGCTGTTGCTGATGCAACTGATGCAGCTAGGAGTGCTTCAGATATTGTCCTCACAGAACCTGGACTTAGTGTGATCATCAGTGCTGTGCTTACAAGTCGCGCAATTTTCCAGCGTATGAAGAATTACACGGTACGCTGGAAGTGGAAGTATGCTCTCCACTATGCTATGTTTTTCCTTGTGCTCTTTGACTAATGCATTTTTATTATGTCAGATTTATGCTGTCTCGATCACCATTCGTATTGTGGTAAGTTTTCCTTGTGTGTCAGCACTTCCAAGCTGAAACTTTTTTTTTATCATTGCACGCGGATTCTGTTTGGGATTAAATTTCTACTGAATTCAACAGAAACAGAACTGTTTGCGATATTCCCATGCTTGCCTTGTATAATATACTCATCTAGAATTGAAATCATACGCATGGATCCTAAAATATTGCTTTGAGGGTTTAACTATCATTTTCCCCCTTAATCTTGACAGCTTGGATTTATGCTGCTTGCCCTCATTTGGAGATTTGATTTCCCACCATTCATGGTCCTAATCATAGCAATTCTAAATGATGGTACTTTCCTCCCTCTCTCTTCAATAGAAGCTGAAGTAGAAACCAGGAAATGTTCTAATGCTATTTGACCATTTGGTGTGATGAATAGGTACCATAATGACTATATCAAAGGACCGTGTAAAACCATCCCCACTACCTGACAGCTGGAAGCTGGCTGAAATTTTCACAACTGGAGTTGTCCTTGGTGGATATCAGGCAATGATGACTGTCATCTTCTTCTGGGCTGCATACAAGACAAACTTTTTCCCAGTAAGGGTCCTTGTACTGCATTTGGATTTCGATGAATCTTTCTTAATACTAGGATTGGCTAGAGAGCTTCAATATTTTTTAGGGACTTTACTTATTTTTGTTTATTGGTATTAATATATTTCAGAGAATATTTCACGTTGAAAGCCTTGAAAAGACTGCCCAAGATGATTTTCAAAAGCTTGCCTCTGCTGTTTACCTGCAAGTCAGCACCATCAGCCAAGCTCTCATCTTTGTGACAAGATCCCGGAGCTGGTCATTTGTTGAGCGCCCTGGGTTTCTACTGGTGTTTGCTTTCTTGGTTGCACAGCTGGTGAGCTCTTAGTCTCTCTCCTCTTTCCTTGTGAGCTACTTCTTCAGGATATATGAGTTGCATTGAGCTAAAATCTCCTGTTTTGCAGATTGCCACGCTGATTGCAGTGTATGCTGACTGGGCATTCACTTCAATCAAAGGCATTGGGTGGGGCTGGGCTGGTATTGTGTGGCTTTACAACATCATCTTCTACTTCCCGCTCGATATCATCAAGTTCCTCATCCGATATGCTCTTAGTGGGAAAGCATGGGATCTGGTCATTGAGCAAAGGGTAAAAAGCTAATTTTATGCTGCAGCTACTTTCCATTGGAGTGTCGTGTATGATGAGCGAGTGACTAACGTGCATAATGGTCCTGTAGATTGCATTCACAAGGAAGAAGGACTTTGGCAAGGAGGAGAGGGAGCTGAAGTGGGCACATGCACAGAGAACCCTCCATGGGCTGCAGGCACCAGATGCCAAGATGTTCCCGGAGAAGGCTGGGTACAATGAGCTGAACCAGATGGCCGAAGAGGCGAAGAGGAGGGCTGAGATTGCAAGG
This sequence comes from Alloteropsis semialata, assembly GCA_004135705.1. Classification (NCBI taxonomy): domain Eukaryota; kingdom Viridiplantae; phylum Streptophyta; class Magnoliopsida; order Poales; family Poaceae; genus Alloteropsis; species Alloteropsis semialata. The sequence goes on from CM014272.1 coordinate 2,283,914, forward strand.
TAGGACCACAAAGGGCTTTGTTTCCTAATATCGGCCCTCCCGTTAGTGCTTTCTTTTGCATACTAGAGTATTCTTTAGGCCCACCCCTGTCTTTTTTTGCCCATGAATGCATTATTACTACTACTGATAGATCCATTTGTGGGGATGAAAAGCGCCTTTTGTGGTACTGCTAGGCAATAGTTAGAAGAACTTTAAGGCTGCTTGATAATTATGCGGAGCTGATTGATGTGGTCGTGGACGATTTTTGCAGGCTGCGGGAGCTTCACACACTCAAGGGGCATGTGGAGTCTGTTGTCAAGCTGAAGGGGCTCGACATTGAGACCATCCAGCAGTCCTACACAGTGTGATATTGGCTGTCCAGAAGAATGTTTCTTTTTTTTTTCTCTCATTTTTGGCCACCGAAAGTGTGAATTAGATGGTGGCTTGCCTCTCTTTGTTTCTATTGAACTAACTGCAACCACATCACCGACAATGCAAGTACTTGATCTCTCTGTAATCTGTCTTGTCGTCGCATGGTTTACTAGTAATTTTTTTGGTCGCCTGTCCAAGATAAGTGCTTGAAGGGGAGCACCGTTTCATCCCATCCATGGCAATGGGATGCATGTGTTGTTTTCAGAAAGAAAAGATTCTGTGTATCTTCTTCTTTTTTTCTCTCTTGTTGTGGAATATCAGATGACAGATGGATGATTTGGGGTGAGGGCAATGCATCCCAATCAGATCATATATATGATTGGCTGTGTGGCATGTGATGTGTGGGCTTCAATAAATGAACGAAATGCATTTTTTTTTTTAGAAATTGAAATGGAGTTGGAGCTGGAGGTGAGCATTGAGATGCTTCCTTGCTGGAACAATGTGTCCGGGCCTGTCTGTGCTGTGTCTAGGTTCATATGTATGTTGCCTGTGCCTGTGGCATGAGATGCTGACCGCAACCGCTGCAAGATTTGTTCGTCTTTTTTAGATGCACAAAGATTTGTTTGTTGAGAAGAGCAGTAGTATTCTAGAACGACACGTCAGCGGAGGAAGCAGCTCCGGAACCCAACAACACATCGGCCCATGGGAGAGCAAGCAAGCGGGCCGAACTAATGTTATGGAGTCGTGGTGTTGCGGCCCATATAAGACTGATTCTTTGGACTTTTGGTTGCTGAGGTGAGAGAGCTTCCCAATCCCAACCCAGCCTCCCCTGCTCACAGCCGGCAGCAGGTGCGCAGCAGCAAAGGTAGAAGCTGTTCGACGAAATGCCGCCATGGCCGCCGTGTCTCCAGCCCACCCTCCCCACCGCTCGCCGCGCCACCGCCTTCTCCTTCTCAACGAGCAGGATGACCCGCCTCGCCTCCGCATCCCTGGGCGACCACGCCCACGGGCAGCAGGTAAATCAATCTTACAGCTGCCTGCCCTGTCGCCCGCCGCGAAGTTCTTCTCATTGCCTCCCCAGCAGCGTTTCACACCTTGTGCTGCGGATGTGTCTAGGGGAATAAGGAGGAGCAGTCGTTGGTCGTGGTGGGGGGTGGCGCGGCGGGGGTCTACGCCTCCATAAGGGCCAAGACCCTGGCACCCCGGCTCAACGTCGTCGTCGTCGAGAAAGGGAGGTTCTTGTCCAAGGTCAAGGTCTCCGGCGGTGGCCGCTGCAACGTGACCAATGGCCATCATCTTGAGCCCATGGTATGCACCGTAGTCTCGCCTCCTGCTTAGTGTTGCTCTATCCTTACCATTTATGCTTGCTTGCTTTTGCTTGCTGAATTTGCAATGTTGCTCTCTGCAGAGACTGGCGATAAATTATCCTAGGGGGAACAAGGAGCTCCGAGGATCATTTTTTGCCGCTCATGGTCCGCAGGATACCATGCGTTGGTTCACAGACCATGGTGTGGACCTTAAGGTAGGTAGCTAGCTTCGTTCACATCAAATTTGCCTCACAATCTTGTTTGTTTGAACGTCCCTCTGCAGCATATTACTAATGCCCCTTTGCTTATTGCTATGCCAGACGGAAGATGATGGCAGGGTCTTTCCTGTTACTGACAATTCAGCTTCAGTAGTAGACTGTCTGCTGAACGAAGCTAGAAGACTCGGAGGTACCTCTTGCTAATTGTCTTTGCTGTTAATTTCCTCACGTCTTTGCTCCCTCACCTGCTCAAAACCAAATGGTGAAGTTTCTCTGCAGGCCGGCAAAGCTGTATCTAGTGTATCTGTCACTCAGCATGGAAAGTTTGTCCTCAAGGTTGAGAAACGTACTGCTGATCTTGTTGATTATATCAATGCTAACTATGTCTTGGTTGCTACAGGTAGCAGCCAACAGGTCTGTGAGTTCTCGTTTTTGCTGCTCTCTTTGCATCCTGTCAAAATATCACCGGCCACAAAGTTACATCCTTACCATTTTTCTTACCTGTAGGGCTATTCAATTGCTGCACAACTCGGTCACTCCATCATTTCACCAGTTCCCAGCTTATTCACATTTAAGGTCGCAGACAAGCGGCTGGCTGATCTTGCTGGGGTATGTATCCACAAGCTACATTGCACAGATACTCCGATACGGATACGGATACGCGATACGCCGATACTCCGATACGCCATTTTTCTAAAAATGCCGATACGGGGATACGCGAATATATGATAAAATGAAATGAAAATAAAAAATATACATAATTCATACTAATCTTAAAAGGTAATTGGAGTACCTGATTGCTTATTATTCTATATAATTATTCATAATGTCTTTCGGCCAATATATATTCTTCCTTGTTACTAATGTGAAATGATATGGGATGCATGGATGGAGGGTTTTATGTAAATAGGGGGTGTGTTTATACACGGAATGAGGGGTTAGGGTTTCAGGGTATCCGGAAAGAATCAAGGAAGTGTCGACAAATTATCGGAATTATTTTATTTATTTAATAATTATTAAAATTTCCGATACTTGTCCGACAAGTATCGGATGAGCATCAGTGTCCGTACAGTATCGGATGAGTATCAGTATCTGATACGTGAGCGTTCGCAAGTATCCGCGCATCGTAGTCCACAAGTGCCATTCCCATTCCTATGCTAAAAATTACTTTTCCCAGTAATATACCTAGTTTTTCATAGTTTATTCTACCAAGGAACATATTTAAACATCAAGACTTGTGCCTTATGAAAAGAAACCTTATTACACAGTTGGTTTTTGATTCTTGAGTTAACAGCAGTACCAAACTGCAATGACTTTTACCCTTCTGCTATTTAGGTTACATTTCCAGTAGTCAAAGCAAAATTGAAGCTAGATGACGTTCAAAAAAGTGTTCCGGAATTAACTCAGGTGAACTGGCCATTTCTTTACAGCAATGTGTTGACTTGAGAGAGGTAGTGAACTAGGCATGCGCATTTTCTTACACTAAATGCCTTGTCTTTACAGACTGGGCCTATGTTAATTACACACTGGGGGCTTAGTGGCCCTGTTGTTCTGCGATTGTCTGCATGGGGAGCACGTGAACTACATCAGTGCAACTATCAAGGTATGATGCAATGAAAGTTCACAGGAAACGCGGTAGATTGACAGCTGGGCAATGGCATTTGTTACTTTAATGTAACAATGGAAGAGTTGACAATGGTCAACCTTGATCATTGTTGGGATTATTGTACTCCGTGGATCCAAAAGATGCAGAAGACTCCCTTGTACTCTTCTGTTATTACATTTGCTACTTTAATGAAATGGTTGACCTTTTAGATTGTCATTTAGGTAATTATGCATGTTAGCGAATTTCTTAATACACTGTTAGATTGGCAATAGCTATATTTGAGTCCTCCTCATTTGCCAAAGCACCTGCCTTTTTCTGTAAAAGAACTTGTCGGCTCGTGTAGCTCTTGTAGTAGTACCGGCTCGTAAACTAGATAAGAAAATAAGGACCATATGACTATTGGAAAAGGGAATAACTAAAGTGGCATTTCATCCCTGCTCTCGTGATAATATACTTGAAACACTATGGTGATCGGTTAAACTCTGTAATTTTGTTGCTTCACAAAGGAATAAAATTCGGGCATGGTCCCTGCTGTAGAAAAAAGAAGCAAATTTCTTAATGATGCAACTATATTCGAAATTCATACTAGAAATTGTTTACAGTGTTAATAGTATTTGGACATCTATAGAGCACAGTAGTATTCAATATCAAATTTATTATCATTTAGAATGTTTGTTCTTTTCCTCATAAGTTCAGATGGTTAGCGCTTTCTGCTAACCTTTGAAGTTTTTATGGCACCTTTTTGCATAGAACAATTGTTGCATATCCTGTTTTCCTTCTTGTTCTTTTATCCAAGCTTGACTGTTTTGCCTCTTCAACTGCTGTCCTTTACAGTCTGTTCTGTGTCTATCACCGAATACAAAATGAAGGACAGGAAAGCTTATAGTTGATTTTCTGTAGTCAATAGAATCCACTTTCCTTGTTGAAATTATGTATATTTCTTTCAACACAGGAGAGCTTATGGTTGACTTCGTACCTGACATTCATACTGAGGACGTGAAGCGCATCCTATTCCACTACAAAGATCAGCATGCGGTCCATTTCTTTCTTTGTATAATTGCATTAGTTAGTGCCTAATCTTAATACCAGGATAAGCATTTGTTACAGGTACACTACTATTGATTTTGTCTTTACCGTAGTTGAAAAAAGTTGTCTGTTGCAAATTTCTGTAATAATTTGACTCTTAAAAATCCATTATATTTCAACTCTTCTCTGGATTCCTTTGGCATCATTACCAGTATGGATAACAATTGCAGAGATTGGAGTATTTTGATCAAAGTTTTGAATGGCCTTTCTAATTCATTACAGAAATATTCGTCCTGTGCAGATGCTCACAGTTCTTTTGATATTTACGATAAAGTTGAACTAAGAAGTGTTGATCCCTGCAGAAGCACAAAGTACATAACACCTTTCCCATGGAGTTTGGCCTGGTGAAGAGACTTTGGAGATTCCTGCTAGAACAGGAGGTCATAATATTACTGAATATCACTTTACTCATCCTGTTAATCAGATGATTCGATCAGGTAAGTTCTTGTCTTTGCAGGGTTTAAATGGTGATGTGCACTGGGCCTCCATGCCAAATAATCATCTAAACGCAATAGCTCTTCGGTTAAAACAATGGGCGTTTGAGGTTGTTGGGAAGGTGCGTTATATCCGTATATGCCAACTGAAATTTCTCAGTCTGAAATAGGACAGCAGTGATATTTCTGCCAAGACTCACTGCCAATGATCATACGTAGGGTCAATTTAAAGATGAATTTGTGACTGCTGGAGGTGTTCCAATATCAGAGGTTCAGTCTTAACTGCAGTTTTCTTGAACATGAATCAACTTGCACATAGACATAACTTGTTTCCCTGTGGTTATAGATATCACTTGGCACAATGGAAAGCAAGAAACAACCAAATCTGTTCTTTGCTGGAGAGGTAATCAATCATGGACCTGCAACATTCTAGACTAGCAATAATACAACTTACCTTATGGAGGGTGATTTTTCGGCAGGTACTTAATGTTGACGGAGTCACCGGCGGTTTCAATTTTCAGGTAAGCAGTATAAGTGTCGTGAAGAATACTTCTGTTGATAAAGCAAAAGGTTCACAGCAAAGCTTGGAGCTAGTATTGAAGTAGGCTTGAAATTTTCAGTGAGAAGAGGATTTGTAACTGGATTAGTTCTGTGTTCCACAGAATGCATGGACTGGTGGGTACATAGCCGGGACAAGCATAGGCACGTTGGCATTTGACAAGCAACCAGAAGGATCATAGAAGAAAATGGATTGGGCGATGAAAGAAACTCCTTAGATCTTCTGGGAGGATGATTCAGGGATATCACTAATTTTGGGGATATCGAAGATGACATGGATCAAGGAGCTACATTTGCTAGTGAATGGAACAATAGCCTAACATGGGGTCCATATAGAGTGATAGTAGTTACAGTCTAGGCATACAAAGTGGAATTTTATGTAGTAGTTACAATCCAATTGAACAAGTTGTGAATTGTACTTGACCGATCAGAATTTTATGTAGTAGCTACAATCCAATTGAACAAGTTGTCAATTTTCCCATTCTTCTGTCTGTCTGTCGACGTTCATTTTCCCATTCTTCTGTCTGTCTGTCGACGTTCATTACTTTGGAAACCCAACCTGTCACCTTTTTTAAGTTAAAAGAAGAATGGGAACATGGAACACCTGATGAAACAATTCTCACCGGCTAATCCATACCAATTTAATCTCCTGCTAAACGAACGATCCATCTCTAAATGTTATCAGAATCACAATAAATAGTTTCCAAGCATAAACTATTCGACTACTAGGCTACACCTGACCTGACTAATACACCCTATGGACCAAACCAAAGCAAGTGCGCTGAATCTTTATCCATTCCAAGCTGATTCCTCCACAAAATTGCACCTCCTTCAATGGGTCCTTTATTTCTGGCTAGGCCAGTAACCTCACTACAACAAATGCATGCGCTCAACATAAGGATTGTGCAACCATTTGTTGAGTGGCTCTCCACAGCCAACAAAACAGCCAGTGTTTCCACGAGTGGTGAAGAATGGGAATTCGAAGAGGTCCAGAAGCTTCTGAACAGACTGCCTAACCAGCGATGACCCAGTCACCCTGCTCCTCCTGCCCCAACCGGTGACAATGTCAATCCTTTCTGGGGCAGTGCCCATTGTCAGAATCTGTCTGTGGAACCAGGCAAGTGTCCTGGAGAGGGCAGTCACTGCAGTGCCCTCAGACATCAGGTGAAGGTTGATGAGCCAATATGATGAGCTCTTCTCCCTCACAGAATCCGGGTACACATTCTTCTGTGCGGCAACCTCCCATATAAGGCCCGCTTCCTCCTTGAGGCCGGACTTGTGCAGGAAGTCTATGACAGCATCCATTAGACCCCTTTTACTCTCTCTGTCCTCACTGTGCATCATGTCCAAGAAATAACCGGTGTGATCCCTAACATTCTGGCCACCAGGTTCTGCATCAGGCAAATACAGCAAGAACATGTGAGCCGGGTGTCCAGTGATTGACATGAGCTGGCAGCATAAACCCATCTGTGCCTGAGCCTCAGTGCAGCAGCTGAGCAACAAGGTGTATGTCTGCAGAGATGGAACTAGTCCTTGAGCAAGCATGTTCTGAAGCACGATATAGGCATCTTGAAATCTGTTTATCTTCAGAAAAGCACTCAGGAGCGAATTGCAGGTAGGCACGTTAGGCTGCAAACCGTCCTGAAGCATTGCTTGGTACCATCCTACTGCCTTGTCGACGTTGCCAGCTTTGCCCCAGAGGTCAACCAAAAGACCATATACTGGTTCATCAGGAGCCCAATCACGCCTCATCTCAATGAACACAGCCTCAGCCTCATCCAGATGGCCACAGTGACCAAGAACTTCCATAACAATGCTGTATGTTATTTTGTCAGGACGAAACCCAGCAACTTGCATGTCCTTGTACAGCTTAACAACATTTTCATAATTTCTTGCTTTTGCCTGGAGCGCAATCATGATGTTGTAAGTAACAAGGTTAGGTGTGCAACCATTTTCAATCATCTCACAGAAAAGCTTATAAGCAGCTGCCAATTGACCACCTTTTCCAAGGCAATTAACCATGGCACTGTAGGTGAAAGTATCTGGTGACAAGCCTACCTCTTGCATCCTGCCATATAAATCCATTGCAATGTCCAGGTATCCAGCCTTAGCATGGATATCAATCAATGTACAATATGTAACCCGATCAGGCTCATAACCAGCTTCCTGCATTTCCTCAAAAACTTTAACAGCCTCCCTTAGATAATTAGCACGACCATATGCATGTATTATTCTGTTGTATGTTACCACAGTCGGTTTGCAGTGAGCTTTGCTCATGTCCTCAAGAAGTTTCCTCATTACACCAAATTGTCTGGCTTGTCCAAGGATGCCTATCATGGTTGTGTACGTATGACCATCGTGCTTGAACCCTGGTTGCCGCTTTAACCATTGAAAGAAACCAAGAGCAATAGTGTGGTCATGCAGAAGCTTGAGTACTTGATTAGCCTGGAATGCATCAATCTTGCAATGAAGACTATCCAGGACATGTTCTGTCATTGGACCCCATTTCATTTGCTGCAGTGTGTGGTAGTACTGTTCAACTGCCCGCAGTGACTTCAACGATCTTAGGTTAGATTGGGGTCCTCCACCATGAGCCTTTATTTTTCCTGTAGGACTCTGAAACTTGTTGCCAGAACCAGTAAAGCCATTTGGACCTGACGGGTTCCGAGTTTGAACTTCATCCCGCCTGGCCTCTGAACTGAAATTATTAGAATGATAATTTGCATAGTGCTGAACAGGACGTCCTTGATTCCTTATTTGCGATGGTGAACCAGAAACAATAACAGAGGGCCCTGAAAAACTTTGTTTAGGCTTTGCATAGCCAGCTCGTGGCCCCCCCCTCTCGAAATCATTATCCATGGAAGGGTTATAAGGTAGCTTTGCCTCAGGAAAGCTATGCTGATTATGTGCTCTGTTACTAGAAGAATGGTTATCAGATAAAGTCTGATAAGAATAGTTAGTACCCATCTTTGGAGCCTGATCAGTGCTTCCATTATTAGATGCGGACCTGAAATTAACCAGCTCAGAATATACACCAGCTCCTGCAATTCCAGATCGAGAAATGCTTCGAGCTGTTTGTTTAGATGGCTGTACATAATCACTTCCTAGAATCTGATGATGATTGCGAGCATCATTGCTTCTGTTGCTAGATACAGGCTCCTTTCCTGGAGGTGAGGTGCAGGGAGTGACATGAACAGTTGGAGCTGGATAGCCGATTGATCCAGCAACATGTTCTACAGGAAGCTGAGTCTTCAGAGAAGCTCTGTGGGTTGAATGAGATTTCTTCTCGATACCACTTGCAGCCTGCCTCTTTGGAGCATACTTCTCATCCTCAGGGCAAGTGCATGAGGCTCCATCTGTGCTACCGCACCTTGATCCATTAAGATAGAAGGATCGTGCACATTGAGTTAGGGTGCCGAGTTGCTTTGTCCTCAACATGAACTGCAAATTTAGATCGCAATGTGTAAGAACTCTTAAAGCTATGAACAAGTAGAGGATGCCCTTCTGAATAAAAAAATAATCATTAAAATGAGTAAAAAATAACACTCTTTTGACGTATGATTAATTATTTGTATTGACATAATTTAAAGGACTCAGAAATAGGAGCAGCTAAAAAGAACATAAGTTATTGGCAACATAGAAGATAAATATCCAAGCATTAGTTAACTAAACCAAAATCAAGTAGCATATTGCAAGCCGTAGAGCAGGGATTTATCTTTACTAGTATCCAAGAATCAGATTGTGCAAGATGAATGAAAGTACGAGAGTAGCATGTGTGCCTCCATGCCGATATACCAAATCGATCTAACATTGTTTAGAACGAATGAAGTTATTAGGTTTGAGATTTGCACGCCAGAAATGTTAGTTAAGATTCTTTCAAACCATGGACATCGCAAGTTTCTTCTCTGCAGCTGTACAAGGATAAAAGCACAGAAAATATAAAGCATGATAGCATGGTACTTCATTCATTTTGGAGATTAAAGACCTAGTAAAATATAGATATGCAAGTGGATAGGGATGACAATCAAACCGTCTAAAGTTGTAATGAGTAGTCATCATATACCAATGGCTTTCTTATTGGATCTTAGCAGGCACAACAACATATATGAAGTACTGCCTAACTGGAAAAGCACAAACGCAAAAGGAAATGGTGCATACAAGTGCAATAATTTTATTTTTGTACTTATCTTTTACGGCCATCTGTCTTGGTTTAAACAAATAGAGAGAACTAAAAAAGATTGAGAAGGACATGGAGCAAGTAGATATGGTGTCAACTCAGAAATGCTGACTCCAATAATGCAGGTTTTTCTGGGTCATGGCTTTGTCCAGGTATTAGCAGAAACAGATACATAGAGAAAATAGGGGGAGGGGGTGGGCAAGAAGAAAGAGGCATACTGGTTAATAAATCAAACCACAAATTCCAATAGTGTCAATGTAGAGTCGTAGACTTCTAACCGCCACTTAAATTCATGTGGCTGCTCGACGGCAGACCTGAAAGGAAAAGGCAATGCAAATCAACATACAAGGTTTAGGAAGTACTGTCAGCAATATACGAAACCAGTGGAACAAAGTCAGACAGCATACTATGCTCATTAAAATTCTAATCTAGATTCTGCAAGCAGCTCAGGTTGCCAACAGCCTACTATGCTCACTACAAGTCTCGGATAAGCAGCTACAGAAGGAAATAGTTTGAAGAAAATGGGGGCTTCAGTCTATAAGCCCTCAAAAGTGCATATTGCCGGATACAACCAAGAGCTATAGCCAGCTTATTACAACATGGTCACTTCCATATTTGCAGGTTTGTGGCTGGATGGGCTGAGAATAAGTCCAAAATTGGAGGTTCTATTTTTTGACCTTAATTTCAGCTTTTTATGCCCAAAAAGTGACAGTGAAGTAGTAGGCAGGCAAAGCCAAGTCCGCCATACATGGAAGTGCCCTTGATGCAAAGCTGAAGGAAACAAAAGTAGTTTTTTTTTTGGCATATATAAGAGGTGCACATTCTAGCTCTATCATTGGCAGGGCTCCGCTTGAGTAAATGTCCAACATAATAAATACAGATTTGATATGTTTGAGGGGGGGTGTGCGTGCGCATCGAATCAGAGGCATTTGTCACCAAAGAGGCCAGACTAAGTCAGAAAGCAAGGTCCAAAATCTAAGATCCTCTTGAAGAGGTAAATATTTACACACGACGGACGTAAGTAGAAGGCATACTGAATACAATATTGTAGTCAGCTGCATGTATGTGGTGGCGTAGGACATTGCAGTTAGAAAGCAGGGGCAGGCCTAACGTGGGTTGAGACCCAAAAATCAAAGCATACTGGATGGAATTCGAATCCGAGCGCGCAGGCTGAGCTAACGAATTCGCTTGAAACCGAAACGAATGGAGAGAAGGGCGGGGGGAAAATGGATCTTTTCCCCCTTCCCTTGGTGTGAGGGGATAGAGAAAGAGATGATTTTTTTTAGTGCGGACTTGGCTGGCAGCACGGAAGAGGCAGAGGAAGAGGGTCGCTCGTAGTCGTAGCTAAAGGAGAAAGGAAGAATTCCTTACCGAGGGATGGATGGTGCCTGGGGGAACGAGCCCTTGGAGAGGAGGAGCTGGATCTCGACGACGCCGCCGCCGCCGCCGCACCGCCGCGCCGGCCTAGCAGAAGGGAGGTGGAGGAAGGGCAGAGGAGAGGAAATCCATCTTTCTTGCGGTGGGGGTTGGGCAGCCGTCCCTCCGTCGGCGGCAGAGGGAGGAAGGCGAAGGGGAACAAGAAAGAAAGAGAGCAGAAAGTCAGAGCAAAGTGGAGGAAGATTCGTTGTGTTGTTTGTTATAGCTAGATAGGTCCCCGGGATCTTTCCTTCCCGGCCTTTTGGGTATTTTCCTACTATCCAACTGCTGCTGGAGGATATTCTTATATCGGTACAAGGCGAGGGTGTTTCTGCATGATCGATCCTTCAACTTCCGACGCAAGTCAATAGAAACGAAAAGGATAGAATATGGGAGGACGACTTGTTCCTTCTTGGGCCTTGGCGTGCGTGGTGTCGGTCTGCAGTTAAACAAGTGGCTAAGTTCAATTCCAAAAAAATTTTTCATCAAAATTTTTCCTAAAAGAATCTTAAATACATGGAGTAGTAAACGTGTGTTAATGACAAAACCCATTTTATAACCCTAGATAACTTTGCGAGACGAATCTAATGAGCCTAATTAGGCCATGATTTGCAACAGTGATGCTACAGTAATCATCCGCTAAATATTCACTAATCATGGATTAATTACCATCATTAGATTCGTCTCGCAATTTTCAGGCGAGATCTATAATTAGTTTTATTATTAGTCTACATTTAATGCTCCTAAATGGTAAGATTCTCTTGCAAAATTTTTCCCCAAAATTTTTTCACGGAATTGAACACCTACATTCGTCCACGTCATCCAAGATAGCTGCATCTGCTGCACTTGTACAGGGCAAAGGCACGCCACCACAATTGTCTTATTCACACAATTTAAGTCATTTTTGAATGACTTTTATTAACAAAGCAAGCCACAACAAAAGATATGATATTTTGCATAATTTTTTAAATAAAACGAGTGGTCAAACTTGAGGTCAAAAAAGTCAAACAAATTATAATTTGAAATGAAGGGGTACAGTATAACCCCGGAGCAGAGATAAAACGTCTCAAAACCATGAGGAAATCATCCATACGAGTTGATGCATTATGGGTTTGATTCTATAAAATTTTGAAGGATGACCCATTAACAACTCATCATGGTCATACAATTTATGCACATATGAGAAAGGATAGAGCGCGCTGGACCAACATGCATGTTCCATTTCTCGAACCAAACAGGAATCTAAGTCATGGGTTGGTGATGCACCGACTCATCCTTCAAACTAAGACCCCCATTTTGCTCATGAGAAACCACCTCCATAGCCGCCAATTACATAGATTGTCCATCACAAAAGATGGAAAAGCAGCATTGAAGGACGCTAAACACATAGGGCCTGTTTAAATTCGGTGAAAAACTTTATGAAATTTACTGTAGCAATTTTAAATCGAAGATTAGGAGAACTAAACATGATCTAAATATAAAACTAATTACACGGATGGACGAAAAATCGCGAGATGAATCTATTAAGCCTAATTAATCCATCATTAGAGGTTGTTTACTGTAGCACGACATTGGCTAATTATGACCTAATTAGGCTTAATAGATTCGTCTCACAATTTCACTCGGGGGTTATGGAATGGGTTTTGTCATTTATCCACATTTAATACTCCTAATTAGTATCAAACATTCGAATTTAGTGTAGCGATAAAAAAGTTGGCGAATTTAAACAGGCCCATATTGGTCAATGCATAGGTATGCATAACGAAATGGTGAGAAACATGGGTAATAGCTCATTAGAGGTGGAAGACGTGTCAAAATGATGAAAACATGCTCTATGGCTCGTTAGAGGCAGAAAAAGGGGTCTCGGCTAAGGTTGTTATGATTGGAATCCTAAGTAGGATCTTTTTTCTTTGAACAGGATCGGATCGTGGGATCGAGATTCTATAAGATTTTATTTCTAACTATAAGTTAGTTTTTTAGTTATGTAAAATTCATTTACCAATCATATGTCAATGTTTTATAAGAAAATAAAGCAATAATAATGTCATGCGTCGGAAAAATTATATTCTAGAACTAATACATCTAGATTATGAATTCAAAAATTGTATCATGTGAAATTGTAGGATCGGGATCGTACTAAGATTCCATGGGATCATGTAGAACTGTTGTGTAGGATTGGTATCCTATAAAAGTTAAGATTCTAGGTGAGATCAGGATCATTTTAGCTTGGTAGGATCCTAATATCGTGTAAGATCGGTCTCGGCAGTTGGTCGACACATGATTCATGGACATGTAGGTAGACACCTTGCTACAGTGACAAACATTATTATAGGTGGACATCTCGGAAAACATCAATGCTATAATTTACCAGAGTTGGAAAACCCTGCGGGCAGTCTACACACAATTCGACAACACATAGGTTTACACCTCGAATTGGTGTAAATTATGTGTTGGAGCAGATTAGAGGTGGAGAAAAATGACGTAGGTGCCTGACCCATAAATAGAGGGCGGTGAAAAAATGTGGTATATGAGAGATGGAAAAACAGTCTCAACGAGGTGCCGACACAAAATTGACCGACGCATATGTAATGCCTCAAAAGGTGAAAAACATGTGAAATAACTCATTGGAGGTGCAAAGTGGCCTTAATGAGAATCGCCTTAAATGAGAAATGTTAAATCCTTTTAGAAAATTTGCATAAATGTGGAAAGGAGTAGAGGAGTAGGCTATGCAGAGAGGCCCCTCACGTTAAGATAAAGGAGAACCCCTGCCTCCATGTTCAATGAGCTGGCTGTGACACCCCGGTGTCACTATAGTAATTAAGACTCTTAATAAACTCAATTAAAACCAATAATGACATTCATCATTTCATAATTAGGTTGGTTTTGCATAATTGTGTGTATGTGTTGACCCAATCAACCCAACATAGTCAAATTAGTCAAAATATGAAAATTATACCAAAATGTCATCAATAATGTCAACTACATGTTTATGAACTCAAATGAGTATGGAAAGTTCAAACAAAAATTCAAAATTTGATTTTGAACTCCATTGATCGTCATTTCATGCGTCGCGAGTTTTACTTTTCACCCTTCTCGAGAAGCTAATATCTTTAGGTTTTGCCTAAACACTTGAAATTCCACCAATATAAAAGTTAGATTACAAAGTACCCTCTTTACAATGGTGGTGATGTGGATCAAGGAAAACTTGGTTTGGTCGTTCAAAATCTTGGCCAAAATCAGGTAAAACCCTGAAATTTTCAGCACTTAGACGAATCGGCTGTCTGAAAATTGTGGTTTTTGCCCATTTTCTCAGCCCCATAGCTCTCAAACCGCTACTCAAAAGGAGTGACACCCTTTGTAGAAGTTGTAGCCTGATGTACCATCTCTAACTTTTGTATTGGACGAATCAAAAGTTTACATACGAAAGATGGAGTTTAGGTCAGTTGAAGTCGGGCCCGTGAGTTGAAAACTGAACTCGGAGAATCGACTGAAATTCGAGCTTTTGATGAACTTTAGGGCCTTGCAACTTCCAAACCATTGAGCAAATGACATAAGTTTCTTTGTAAGAGTTATAGATTGAACTATCATCTACAACTTTTGTATTGGGCGATCATGAATTTGCAACACGAAGTTGTGAGAAAAATAGCAGGGAATAAAGCCTCGTCGCACGGCCATCAGGACCGGTCGGATCGGATCAGACAACCGGTCTGACCGGTTGTCTCCGGCCAGAAACGACCTCGACGCCGTCGACGCTATCCGTCGTGCCTCCAGCTGTCCGGCCACGCGTCCTCACTTCCTCGCGCTCCCTGGCCATGCCAAGCAAGCTCGCTGTGCTGTCCATCGCGCTAGCGGATGAGGATGCTCGACATCCGAGGACAGTAAAGCACCGGACATCCACCGGCCAAATTCACTCCCCCTTCCCGGCCATTCTTCAATTCCCAGCGGCTAGAGCTTTTTTACCTCGCCCACTCCGCCCTCCAGTGCCTAGCTCCCTCCGCCATTGCCCATACTCAGAGAAATCGAAGAATCCGGCCGCCATTGCCTCTGCTCGGTCCGAGCTCCAATCCTCCCGTGGTCGTAACTCTCTGCTCCATCTCGGCCTCCACCAACCCTCAAAATGGATTCTCCGTAGTGCCTTGATACTCCGGCCTTTTCCCGTCCTCTTCCGGCCACCAGGAGGCCGGGCCGCCGCCGCCTGCACAGGCCGGGGGCGCCCGTGGCCAGGAGCCGTGGGGCCTCGGCCGGCCGCCCACTCCAGGCCAGGCGCGGCCTGGGGAGGTGCCTTGGCCGCCTGCTTGGGCGCCCTGGCCAGGGAGGCCGCCGGGCCGGCCAGTTGGCCATCGCCGGCGCCCAGAGCCGAGCCGACCGAGTCCCTGTCCAGAGGAAGAAGAAGGAGAGGTGAGAGGTAAAGAGTTAGAAGTTGCAGGGGGTTTTTCGCAAATATTTGGATTTATGATTAAAGGTGGGAATCTTGCAGGGGGTTTTCTGCAAGAATCTGAGGACCTATTCGCTAAGAAAGGATCGATCTGCAATTAGTTTAAAGTTTCCAGGGACCCCGATGTAAAGATTGCTTTTACTATTCACGTTTTCTTTTCCTCTGAATTCGGCTGAACTTTCGTAAATCACCAAAAATCACACAAAAATCATAAAATCAAAAACTTGGACTCTCTAGAATCCTTGTGAAATTATCTTTCCAGTGGTTTATCATATGCATATGTAATCTGTGTGGTTTCTAATGTATTTCTGTATGTATGAAGGAGTGCTTGAGAGATGGTTTATTGCTTTATAAATCATGTGAATGTGCTAAAATTGCAAAACCACTTTTGATGGATCTGTTGTGATTAGTAGAGTAGAGTTGAGTACCTGTTGGCCAAAGTTTATTCATAATTCTGGTAGATTTGGAATTAAGTTTGTTTCTAACTAATTGAGAGTAGATAAATCACCAGATATTTTATATAACTCAGAAAAATATGAAAAATTCACAGAAAATGCCTCAAGTAGAATATTAGTTGCAGTAAAAATTTCAGCTACAGAAAGTGTTTGTAGAATTTATTATGATTTTACAACTAGTGGTAAATGTTGGCTAGTAAAAGAAATAGAAAACAAATAAGTAAAATGCTGGTAAACTCCTGAAAAATGGATTTGAATGTCAGTAACACAGAAACATGTTTACCTAAATTTTTGTTTATAAAAATATGTTATCTAGGTTTAATTTGGTAAGAACTAGTTAAGTGCAGTTTGTGACCGGTCAGACCGGTGCCAAATCCGGTCAGACCGGTCCCAAACCGGTTAGACCGGTGCTCATAACCGGTTAGACCGGTTCTTCCCCTGAAGCAAAAATGAATTTCCAATTATGCCATATGAACCCCTTTTTACTACTAGTGGTCTTTTATAGATGTTTCACTTAATTTATGAAATAGTTTAAGTTGCTTTAACAGGTTAGAAAGGGCTTCATAAAACTTCTTGATATATGTTAATTCAGATTTAAACTAAGTTTAATTAGCAACTAAAAGCAACCACACCCAGTTTCCTTTGTGAGTTTCTTAGTTGTTGATAATCCGTAAATGATTGCCCAGTGATGTATTAGTGAGTTGTTGCAGTCATTTCGCTAATGGATTGCTTATGCATTACTGCATCTCATGCATTTGCATCTCATGTAGATAATCCTATTGTTGACGGAGTGTACGAGCTTGAGGTCGAGCACGAGGGTGATCAAGCTGCTGCTGAGTTGAACCTGGTTGCTGCTCAAGACCTGGACCAAAGTCCGGAAGGGCCCAAGGCCAGTGGTGATCAAGAAGGCAAGCCCCGGAGCATAACCCACTGTTACAACTAACTCTCTTTACTTATGCCTGAATTTGTGCATTTAAGTTTTGAGGAGTTGAATGAAACCCTAGTTGCATGATCCCTAGGTACCTATGTCCTAATACTAGTATGTGTAGGTCGTTTAGACTGCCATGCTTAATTAGGATCGGTAGAAGTCGAGTGATTGCCTTGTCACTCGCGAGACATAGGTTTTTACTTTATGTTTATTTACGAAGTTCGGCAAGCGGGGCCTGTATGATATTCCTGTTTGGGTGAACACCCCGCTTGCACAATTGGTTGTTGGCTAAGGCATTGAGTGTGTGGCCTTGTTGGTCAAGCTTTTGAAGGTACTAATCGTATGCCGGGAAATGTGGTAAACTGGTAAACCTAGTACTTGATTCAAACTGACGTCTGATGGGTCTTTCCTACTCCATTGGGCGAGGGGGATGATGGCGAGTGTAGCAGTGGCCGCGGCACAGGTTTGCCTCGGGCACCTGGGGTCCGTTGGGGCGTGCACTCGGGTGGAGTGGGCCCTGATGGCAGATGGCAGGGAGAGATGGGAACGGTTGCCTCGTGAGGTCCTGGGTGTCTCTCATGGGTCGTGCGATTAGGTTGTCCCATGCATGGTTAAAATCAACTCGAGTTGTCCGTCCTTCGCAGTTACATGAAGCTGCTTGATCTCTCGTTGCACATCAGTGTCTTGGTCCAAAAAGAGATAGTATTGTTGTTAGTTGAGAAATGTTGATCTCATGTTAATTAATTGTTTTTTTACACTGATTGTTATTGGATAGCTTGGCGAATCTAGTAATGGTTAGTCTCACTTTAAAACTTGGCTAAAATATTGAAAATAGGGATCAACTTGTAGATGCTTTTTGGCAAAACAAACCCCTCAGCCATAAAGCCTTGCATGTCTAGTATTTAAACCTGGTCGGGTAAGTCTTGCTGAGTATAAGTATACTCAGCCTTGCTTGTGGCTTAACTTTTCAGATAATGGTGTTGGCTATGATCCAGTTGCTGCGTTGACTTGGCCGTGCATGTTGCCTGATGGTTGGGTGGTTGAGCAGGTGCCGCCTGAGTCTGACTCGGGCCGCGGTGATTGAATGTTATGCGTGGGCTCCGCATAATGTTATGTGTATCGACGTTTAGACTTCCGCTGTATTATAACTCTGGTTTGTAATAACTAAAACTTATGCACTGCTTTGTATAATTATCTATGCGAACCGTGTGATGTAAAATTTATGATGAGTTGTACTGCCTGAGCCCATCTTCGAGTGGGACTGCTGCTATTTCATTTCGATCGAGAGAAAAGGTGGTTTAATCGGGAAGGTATTCGACGGATTGCACGATTAGTTCGGTTTAAGGGCGTGGAGTACTGTTGTGATAGTGGGCCCATGCTCTTAAGCCGAAGTAATTGGGGCGGTCTGCCACAGCTGGTATCAGAGCCGAAAAATAGGCAGCGGGTGATATGACAAATCTTAAAAATGTTTTCTTGATTTGCAAAACTTAATCTGGACTTTTAAAAACATCGTTGGTTACGCTAGAGTTTGACAATAATAGAACGTGAGCCCTAGGGTTTATGTGGGTAGTTTTCAGGTGGCTTATATAGTATATATATGACTGACTTCCAGCACATTTATTTTCTGTAATTTAATTTCTGTAACGACGCAAACAGACGTCAGGTGAGTACATGGTTGCCCATCGCCAGAGGGTGTGATTACTGGACGCTGTTCCCCAAGCAGTGGCCTACTTGGGGTGCAGTCAATATAACATCTTCACGGTGTTATAATGACTGTAGTGCTTTTACTTTAATGGTTGAACTGTTGCTTCTATAGTGAGCAACAGAATGTGGCCATCATATGTGGGTAACCGCATATGCGTCACCCATGTGACGTGAGGTACATGGGGACTGTTTGTGAGTGCCGGCACAAACGGTTCAGGGATGAAAATTTTCTGCAGGTACACTAACCGCAAAACCCTAGGTTTGTGCTCGATAGAATTTCGACTAGATATTATATGGAGAGACGTATTATATGTGCCACAGTTGACTAACCACGTAAGTCCAAGATTACTTGGCAGTTGTTTCTTTTGTGAGGACGAATAGGTCGAATCATGCATGCATCATATCATGAATAACATATAAATTATGAAACCATTAAGTTATGGGTTAATAAGCATCTAGAAAGTTCTTAAGAATGGACCATTAAGGGCGTTCTTGTCAAGCACCTAAGAGTAATCTAGAATCTTTTGACCCTGTTAGTGGTTATGAATTTTTCACCAACAAGATCACCTCAGCTGCAAAAGCTCAAATTATAAAAAATGTTCCAAATCTTTTTATCCAGCTGCTGTGAAAATGTCAATAATTTTGGCCTAGCCAATTGAGAGTTATGATTGTTTTACCATCAGGTTGGTTTCTGTCCAAATCTGACCAACTCTGCTCAAGGCTAAGATTTACCTGTCTTATTGAACTTTTCTCTGAAACTCATGAATATAAAAGTTGCTCCAAATTTGTATATCTGTCCATTGCCAAAAATCCAGGTCATTTGGCCCAGCGGATGGGGAGATATGGTCTTTTTACTACCTCTCTGTCTGCTGTATATTTCCTCCATACATCTGTTTTTGTCCATGAGAATTTGGATTAATTGCATCCATATTTAGCACTGACACTCAATACCAAAGTTGTAGAAAAATAAGTCTTCGATATTTTGGTGAAATTTGGTGATTTTTGGACTGCTCAATTTTTAGTTATGAATTTTTGAAGTTTGTTCCAGAAATCTGTTCCGTTTTAATTCATCGCTGGTTTGCTAAACTTGTGATTAAACGTGGCCTGGTTGTTGTTTCTTTCAGATGGCCGGCCCTAGCAACCGAACCATGTACATTGATGAGCAGGGGCACTACCATTCTACTTGCCTCCACTTGGGGTGTTTTCCCGCCCTTTTGTGGGAGACCGTGCAGCGCTGCGGTTACACCGAGCCGCCGCGCTACGTTGGGGTGCACCGCGTCGAGTGGAACGTGATGCAGTTTGAGGTCACCGTCACCATTCTGAGCCCACCTGAGGTGAGGCCGGAAGACTTGGTGGTGGCTACCCAGGCCCACGCTTTCTTGTCCGGTTGTGAGCTTGCGGCACAACATGCCTTGCTACTGTTTGGGCAGCAACATCAGGTGCAGCTCTACGACACTCCGGCAACCTTGTTTCCACCACGGCCTGGAAATGCCATATTGTGGTGGGACAGCCGGGCCCAAGTTCAGAACCCTATCATGAATGCTTTGGTTGACTATAGAAGGGCATCTGCTGATCTCATTGAGACACTTGTTCACCAGAACCGTTTGGTGGCAGCAACAGCTCAGGCTCTAGCTGATCAGGTCAGGGGCTTGGATCACCAAGTCCACCATCTCAACGAGGAGCTAGTTGGGCAGCACGAGTTAGTGGCCCACCTGGAGGATGACCTGAACGAAGCTCAGGAAGTGATTGCAGAATTGCAGCATCCTCCACCAGCGCCCGTGCCTCCAGAGCTGCCCTTGCAGGGCGAGTCGGGGCTGGACACCGTTTCAGGGCCGCCGGTTGAGCTGAATGATCCTGCCATGTCCGATGGAGAAGGCTCAGTGAACCAGGCACCACCTCCTAATGGTGGAAACGATGGGTCCGATGACGAGGAAGATCCCGAGATCCTCTACCTTGTCGACTAGATGATGTTTTTAGGGAGTGACCCTCTTTTGTATCCATGAATGTAACCCTTGAACTCATGGTAGACTTTTGATCTGCCAAAGGGATGATGTAAATTGTTTCATGGATCTTGTGATATATGCCACTAGTAGGTGATGTAAATTGTCTCAAGGATCTTGTAATATATGTCACTAGTATGGAAGAACCATCTATGTGAATATGTTGTTTTCAGCTTTGTGCAATCAGCATGTCCTCAGTTTTACTCCTAGAAAATGATGTTTTTCAAAGGGGTCATGAATACCAAACTTGTGCACAATTTTGTGATCTGGATAGTGTCAAAAATTCAGCTCTTTTGGAGCAAGGCAACAGAAGTTATGCTCAATTTATTCTGACCCTGCTTGCTGAAATTTTCAGAATGACAGGCAGCTAGAAACTTGCAAATTTCGCCCTCTTCCAATTGGAAACAGCCCAACCACCAAATACAAAAGATTTAGACAATTATATAAGCTCTCTTCTGGCAAAAGATGAGAATTTTTGGGTTAACAGAACTGCAGATATGAATTTTTGAATCTCACTTCAGAAATCTGTTAACACCCCAGAACTGACACTAGCAATGCATCCAATATTGGGTAGTTTCTTTATTACCCTTTAGCAAGTTAGGAATGCGAGTACCAACATAATGGATAATGATTTATACTAACCTTGCCATTCTTATGTTTGTTAGTAATTTTATCATCCTTTTGATTTTGTAATTCTAAGAATGACATTACTAATTGGGAGTTTGAAATAATGCAGATGTCGAAAACTCCGGAGGGTGGTCTACCTCTTCCACCACCTCTGCCCACCAACATCACTGAGATACTGGCTATGCAGATGGAGCTTCTTCGGCGCTTGACCGAAGAGCAATTGAATCCGCAGCCAAATGGTGGACTTCACAATCAGTATCCTCAGGAGGCGACGTACTCGGACTTTACAAGTACTCAGCCACCTCTGTTTACCAAGACGGAGGATCCTCTGGACGCTGACGCTTGGCTCAGCATCATCGAGTCCAAGTTCTCTCTGTTGGTGTCTCCTTGCTCGGATGCTAACAAAGCCCGCTTTGCCGCTCAGCAGTTACGCGGTCCGGTGCGCTTATGGTGGGATACTCACAATGGCATGCTCCCTGCCGATCATATTGTGACTTGGGATGAGTTCAAGACGGCTTTCCGTGCTCACCACATTCCTGCTGGTCTTATGGACTGCAAGTTGAATGAGTTTCTAGCTCTGACTCAAGGAACCCGCAACGTGCTGCAATATGCTCAGGTTTTCAATCAGTTGGCACGATATGCGGGCTATCACGTTGATACTGATGCAAAAAGGCAAGACCGTTTCCGCCGGGGCCTTAGCTCAAAGCTGAGGGATAAGCTTTCTCTGATCAAGGCGGATAGCTATAATGATTTGGTAAACATGGCCATTACCAAGAAAGATAGCATGAATGCTCACAAGGCTGAGAAGAAGAGGAAGGCCCCAGTTGGCCAATCTAGCTCTCCACCGCCCAAGTTCCGTTTGGTGCAGAAGAGTCCTGCTCAGTCTCTTCAGAGGGCCCCTCAGCCAGGGTCATGGATTATCAGGCCTCCTCAGCAGTAGAATCAGGGATATCGTGCTCCAGCTCAGGGACAGCAGCCGCCTCGTCCCAGTAATGCTCCCTGCTATAACTGTGGAAGGCCAGGCCACTTTTCTAGGGATTGCAAATTTCCCAGGCAAGGTGGGAATACTGCTAAAAATCAAGCAAATAATAAAGGCAAGAAGCAAGTGGCAGTTGTCAGGCTGGGCAGGCTCAATTTCACTACTATGGATGAACTCCCTGCTGGTGCTCCAGTGATGTCGGGTATTTTCTCTATTCGCAATATGCCTACATTTGTCTTATTTGATTCTGGAACATCACATAGTTTCATGTGTAATAAACTTGCTGCCAAACACAATTTTTCTTTTGTGCATACTACTCAACAATATGTCATATCTACCCCTGGTGGTAGAATAGGGTCTCATCAAATTGTGAGGAATGTGCCTCTCAAGTTGGGTAGTAAAGAATATGAGACTAATTTCATTCTCTTGGAGAATCAAGGGATAGATATTATTTTGGATATAAATTGGATGGAAAATCATGGGGTAAATTTAAATATCTTTTCCCGTTGTGTGGAAATCAATTCTCCCACCCTTGGTGCTTCCACACTATATCTGCCTTGCCAAGACATCAGGAATTCCTGCGCATTCTCGGCAATAGAAACCCCTTTGGAGAAGATTTCGGTTGTATGTGAATACCTGGATGTATTTTCTGATGAATTACCAGGAATGCCACCTGACCGGGACATTGAATTTGTGATCGAATTACAGCCCGGTACAGCTCCCATCTCAAAAAGGCCCTATAAAATGGCGCCCAAAGAGTTAGCTGAGCTAAAAGTCCAACTGCAGGAATTGCTAGACAAGGGCTACATTCGTCCCAGCTCTTCACCATGGGGCTGCCCCGCTCTATTTGTGAAGAAGAAAGACAAAACTTTGAGGCTATGTGTTGATTACCGACCTCTCAATGCGGTGGCTATCAAAAATAAATATCCCCTTCCCCGCATTGATGCCCTTTTTGATCAGTTGTCTGGAGCAAAGGTATTTTCAAAAATTGATCTTCGCTCTGGGTATCATCAAATTAAGATTAGGCCAAGTGATATACCGAAGACGGCTTTCTCAACTCGCTATGGACTCTATGAGTACCTAGTGATGTCATTCGGTCTCACAAATGCTCCGGCATATTTCATGTATCTGATGAATTCAGTCTTTATGCCCGAGCTGGACAAATTTGTGGTTGTGTTTATTGATGATATTCTGATATACTCCAAAAATGAGGCGGAACATGCTCAGCACCTCCGCATTGTGCTCCAACGCCTCAGAGATCATCAGCTTTATGCAAAATTCAGTAAATGTGATTTCTGGCTGTCCAGTGTAAAGTTTTTGGGGCACACTGTTTCGGCCGAGGGGATTGCTGTCGATCCGGGAAAAGTGCAAGAAGTACTGGATTGGAAGCTTCCAAAGTCAGTCCACCAGATTCGGAGTTTTCTGGGTTCAGCAGGATATTATCGCCGCTTTATTTCGGATTTCTCCAAAATTGCCAAACCTATGACTGAACTTCTCAAGAAAGGAGAGAAATTTGTGTGGAGCGAAAAATGTGAGCAAGCCTTCCACACCTTGAGAAAACTTTTAACATTAGCACCGGTTCTAGCTCAACCGGACACATCCAAGCCTTTCGATGTTTACTGTGATGCATCTGGCATTGGTCTTGGTTGTGAGCTTATGCAAGAAGATAGAGTTATTGCTTATGCTTCTCGAGCTCTTAGGCCTCATGAAGTAAATTATCCTACGCATGACTTGGAATTAGCTGCTGTGGTTCATGCCTTAAAGATTTGGAGGTATTATCTTATGGGCACTCATTGCAATATTTACACTGACCATAAGAGCTCAAATATATCTTCACCCAAGCGGATCTTAATATGCGTCAGAGAAGATGGTTAGAGCTAATCAAGGATTATGATCTTGAGGTGCATTACCATCCAGGAAAAGCCAACGTGGTGGCGGATGCATTAAGCCGCAAAGCTCAATGCAATTGTCTCGCCGCAACATCTTTTAGTGAAACTCTTTGTCATGAAATGTCCAAATTAAATTTGAAAATTGTTCCCCAAGGCTCATTAAATCACATGGTGGTAGAGTCCACATTGAGAGAAAGAATTGTGGTGGCCCAATCAAAAAATAAAGGAATTGCTCATATAAAGCAAGGGCTAGCTCAAGGGTTGCCCAAATATCAATGCTTTCGGCAAGATTGGAAGGGTATTGTCTGGTTTGAGCAACGGCTTGTGGTACCTAAAGACCATGAGTTGAGAAAACAAATTCTTGATGAGGCTCATCTATCAAAATTCTCCGTTCATCCGGGTAGCAATAAAATGTACCAAGATTTGAAGGAGAATTTTTGGTGGACAAGAATGAAATGAGAGATTGCTAAATATGTGTCCGAATGTGATACATGTCAAGGGGTGAAAGCAAGCCATTTAAAAGTGGCGGGAACCTTGAAACCACTTCCTATTCCATCTTGGAAATGGGATGACATAGCTATGGATTTTATTGTGGGTTTGCCTAACACCTCTCAGCGACATGACTCTATTTGGGTGATTGTTGATAGGCTCACAAAGACCGCTCATTTTATTTCGGTCAGCACAAGATACTCTACCAAGAGGTATGCTGAAATTTACATCGATCGGATTGTCTGCCTTCATGGAATTCCAAGGACAATTATTTCTGATCGAGGCACTCAATTTGTTGCTCGCTTTTGGGAACAATTGCACGCTTCTCTAGGCACCAAATTGATCCGTAGCTCCACTTATCATTCTCAAACTGACGGGCAAACCGAAAGGGTGAATCAAATAGTGGAGGATATGCTTAGAGCTTGTGTCATACATTATGACAAAACTTGGGACCAATGCTTGCCTTTGGCTGAATTTGCATACAACAACAGCTATCAAGCAAGCCTAAAAATGGCACCATTTGAAGCCTTGTATGGGTGACGGTGTCGTACCCCTTTGAATTGGTCCGAACCCGGTGAACGGAATTTCTTTGGACCAGATTTAGTCC
Organism: Alloteropsis semialata; assembly: GCA_004135705.1. Taxonomy (NCBI): domain Eukaryota; kingdom Viridiplantae; phylum Streptophyta; class Magnoliopsida; order Poales; family Poaceae; genus Alloteropsis; species Alloteropsis semialata. Next base: position 2,309,180 of record CM014272.1, read on the forward strand.
AAGAGGCTGAAGATAAGGTGAAAATCATTCAGAAAAATCTTCAGGCTGCACAATCTCGCCAAAAGAGTTATTATGACAAACGGAGAAAACCTTTAACCTTTGAAGTGGGCGATCATGTTTATATTCGGGTTTCACCAACAAAAGGCGTCCAAAGGTTTGGTGTAAAGGGAAAATTAGCTCCTCGCTATATTGGACCTTTTCCAATCTTGGAAATTTGTGGACCCGTGGCATATAAGGTTCAGCTCCCAATTAATCTCTCGGCCGTACACAATGTATTTCATGTCTCCCAACTCAAGAAGTGTCTTCGAGTGCCGGAGGAATCTATCTCATATGAAGAAATTCCCATTGAACCAGATTTAACCTATGAGGTTCGTCCTATCAAGATTATTGATCAAAAGGGAAGAACCACAAGGAGAAAGGCTATAAAATTCTATAAGGTTCAGTGGAGTAATCAAACTGAGGATGAAGCTACTTGGGAAGAGGAATCATATCTTAGATCCAAATATCCGGATTTTATGAGCTCCATTCCAGGTAACTTCATTTCCGCACTAAATTTCTGCACCGGAATCTCGGGGCGTGATTCTTTTAAGGGGGAGGGCTGTGACACCCCGGTGTCACTATAGTAATTAAGACTCTTAATAAACTCAATTGAAACCAATAATGACATTCATCATTTCATAATTAGGCTGGTTTTGCATAATTATTTGTATGTGTTGACCCAGTCAACCCAACATAGTCAAATTAGTCAAAATACGAAAATTATACCAAAATGTCATCAATAATGTCAACTACATGTTTATGAACTCAAATGAGTATGGAAAGTTCAAACGAAAATTCAAAATTCGATTTTGAACTCCATTGATCGTCATTTCATGCGTCGCGAGTTTTACTTTTTACCCTTCTCGAGAAGCTAATATCTTTAGGTTTTGCCTAAACACTTGAATTCCACCAATATAAAAGTTGGACTACAAAGTACCCTCTTTACAATGGTGGTGATGTGGATCAAGGAAAACTTGGTTTGGTCGTTCAAAATCTTGGCCAAAATCAGGTAAAACCCTGAAATTTTCAGCACTTAGACGAATCG
>CM014272.1:2320715-2351800 GCA_004135705.1 Alloteropsis semialata
GTCTAATTATTATACATAACTGGTCATTTAACTTACCTCTGTATATGTTGAAGTATGATGGACATGATTCATGGATTCCTCTTGCCCTACATCCAGATCTTGTTGTCCCTGAAAAAAGAAATCACCGCTCAAGGTCTGTTTGTTAGTTTTTCTTGTAATTTAATTGCTCATGTTTTGAAAGTTACCTCATTAGCAACAATTCTTCCTGATGTGTAATCCTCATTTGATCCATCATGTTGTGGTAGCGTTATTAGGTCCTGCAAATTTCCAAATTAATTGTAAGAATCTGAATTTCAAATGTTCATGAATTCCAATAAGTGCTTTTGATTTTGCTCACCTGCACTCCCATTTGTCCTGTTAGCAGCTGTGTAAATGATTCAGGTAATTCCTGTAATTTGACATGCCCATTTGTTATGTTTAGTTATAATCAACACATGTTGCAGTTTAACATAAGTAGAAGTAAACCACCTGGTTGAAAATTGTTGTAGCTGACTCTTCTTGAGAATTTCTGATTTGTTCAAATATCAAATCAGTGTAGAATCCCTGAAATACAATAGTTGTTAAGTTCCATAGTTTGAATTTACAGTTTCTCCATATGTAATTGCCAGTACTCAGGTAACTGTAAAATTGAAGTCATGTCGCTGTCAACTTTTAGAAAATTTAATTTTCTTATTGCCTAGAAATCATATGGTCTGTTGCATGAATTGACTTCAAAAAAAATTCCAGTGTCTTGTTACCTTGCTCCAATCAATTTGTTGATGCAGTCCCAACAATATTGCTCTATTTTCATAGTATTGACAATTTCCTGAGATTTCTTTTGCACCCTGCGTAGAGCATCAGCAGTTGGAGCAATTCACTGGCAACTATAGGCAATCTGAATTTCATTGTTTTGAAAATTCTATTGCACTTACTTGTATTTGTCTCTGTGTTGATCCCTTGCTTGAATCTTGCTCTGAATTGTAGAATTCTCCACCAATTGGATCTAATTTCTTCATCTGCTCCTTCATGTTTTCTCCAGCAATCGAATCTTGGCCAGATCCAGATCCAGTTTCCCTCACATTCCAGAGATCAGGATGCCTCATGCTCTTCTTTCCAGCAGAGGTGTCGGCCTCCTTTTCGTGGGGCGAAGTCCTTGACCCCATCCTGTTTCCCGAGGTGGAGAAGTCGACGTGGGTAACCTTCTCCTGGAGTCCTGGTATGTTTTCTTCTCCACCAAGTTGATCTGTTAGGCTTTTCTTGACCTTGTTGGGCTTTTCTTCACCTTGTTGGGCTTTTCTTCACCTTGTTGGGCTCTTTTAATTGATGATGTTTGCTTTCTTTTAAATGTGACCTTTTTTGTCTTTTTCCCCTTCTCCCTGGGCCTATTATGCAGTCAATTGCAATTTTTCCAAAAAGAATCTATATTGCATTATCGGGCTGGCCCATTTGTCTATTCTATTTCAACTGGGCCTTTTTGCCTTCACCACTACTATTGCTTTGGTTTTCTGCTGCTGTTTGTTTCTCTTTGTGGTGCCTGATCTGTTCAATTCGATTTCTAGGTTGGGCTATCCAATGCTCTATTGTGTTAGTCCTGTTTGCCTGACCCCTCTATTTTTGTTGGATTTGTTACTAATTGCGACCTGTTCAAATCTAGGGTTGTGCTGTTCTGGTTCAGTTTCTGTTCATTATGGTGGATTGGATTGGTCAGGTCTGTTTGAATGGTTAGCTTGGTCATTAGTCCTGTTTGCCTGACCCCTCTATTTTTGTTGGATTTGTTACATGATTGGAACCGGATAAGTTGAAGGTTGTGATTGTTTTCATGCGATTTTTGTTCATTATGATCGGTTGGATTGGTCAGGTCTGTTTGTTTGGTTAGCTTGGATGTATATGGGATCATCAGAACTGGATATAAATTGAAGGGTGTGGTTTTATTTTGTCCCTGACTACATACATGCTCTACATGGTGATTGATTTACTCCTCTGAGACAATTTGATAGTAGTTCATGGTACTGAGATTGTGGAAGTGTGCCTTTGAAGTCACATCTGTTTGAAGCTTATTCATAGTAGACTCTGGGTCATGAGTTATTGTCCGCTTTGGTTTGCTGCTGCTGTTTGTTTTTCTGGTGATATCATAAGGCCTACTACTATTGTTTGATCTTGGCTTATTGATTTAGCCTGGATTATTATCTTCAATTTCAGATATTACTACTTTTGGCTTCAGTTATTTCATCATTTGCTGGATTGTGACCTCATTCAAGGATTGAAGAGGTCTCTAATATTTCGTATGTTATCCTGAGTTTCTCCATTCTTGGTCCTGTTACTACTTATTCATTTCTGTGATTTGTTGTGATCACTGAGATTTCTACTTTCTTTTTGGGGTCATTTTCTCCTTTTTATCTTTTTTGGTTCCTGTTTATAGTTACTGTGCAGTATTACTGTGTTACTGTGCGGTATTTACCAAGTTATTTAGTTTATATTTAAGTTACAGTTCTTGTTTCTTATAGTTACAGCAGTTGTGGCACTGTGTGTTGTTTGTGCCTCTGGTATAATTTTTCTTACAATTGTTTGCATCAGTATGGTTATATACGTTCTCAAATTTCTTAATATTTGTTATCCATAATTAAAATTTGAATTTTTCTGCTTTGCTTATGAATTTGTTTATTTTGGCATCTGCAGGGTTTCATAGGCTCACAAATTTCTGAATATTTGTATTCCATAATAAAATTTTGAAAATTTTATCTTTGTTTTTGAATTTCTTTATTTTGGCATCTGCCGGGTTTTGTAGGCTCACAAATTTCTGAATATTTGGCATCTGCCGGGTTTTGTAGGCTCACAAATTTCTGAATATTTGTAATCCATAATTAAAATTTGAAATTTTTTTTTGAATTTGTTTATTTTGGCATCTGCACGGTTTTATAGGATCCCAAAATTCTGAATATTTGTAATCCATAATTAAATTTTGAAAGTTTGTGCTTTCATTTTGAATTTGTTAATTTTTGCATCTACACGGTTTTATAGGCTCCCAAATTTCTAAATATTTGTATTTCATTCAAATAGTTTTCTGTATATGTCATTTGGGTGAGCCAATTCTTCTTTGTTTTATATTAATGGTTTTCTGTATATGTCATTTGGGTGAGCCAATTCTTCTGCTCACCCAAATCCTGCTGTCTTTTAAATTTGGGTGATTCCTAGCCTTTGCTCACCCAGGTGAGCAAACTCCTAAAATCACCCAAGTATAGTATAGACAGTCCCTATCTATTCGGTTGGCTGATGGCTGGTGGCTGGTGCTGAATTATTGTGAGAGAAAAATACTGCTGACTGGCTGATGGCTGATGCTGATTTGTTGTGAGACTGAAATACTGCTGGCTGGTGGCTGATAAGTGAAGCGAACAGGTCAGCCGGACCACACGTCGGACGCATGCTGAATAGATGCCTCCAGCAAAGCAGGAAAAACAATTCCCTTCCCTTCCAAATTAAATTTCACCAAGGAAAGAAATCGAGAGAGAAGCAGAACCTCCTCCGGGCTCCGGCCGCCGATGCCGCCGCCACGGCCGCGCACGCGCTGGTCGGCGCTGGCCGCCAGCGCGCTCATCCAGTGCTGCGCGGGGAGCTCCTACTGCTTCGGCGTCTACTCCCCGGCGCTCAAGGCCTCCCAGGGCTACGACCAGTCCGCGCTCGACGCCGTCGCCTTCTTCAAGGACGTCGGCGCCAACGCCGGCGTCCTCTCGGGCTTCCTCGCCGCCTGGGCGCCCGCGGGAAGCCGCCGCCCCTGGCTCGTCCTCCTCGCCGGAGCCGCGCTCTGCGCCGCCGGCTACCTCCCCATGTGGCTCGCCGTCGCGGGGATCGCGCCCGCGCCGCTTCCGCTCATGTGCGCCTACATGCTGCTCGCCGCGCAGGCGCAGACCTTCTTCAACACCGCAGATGTCGTCTCCGCTGTAGAGAACTTCCCGGATCGCCGAGGCACCGTCATCGGCATCATGAAGGCACGTTACTTATTCATTTCTTCCTATCATCCTATGCTCCCCTGCGCAGCCTCCTCTACTATCATCTGCTCTGCTCAGTCGTCCCCAAGGCCATGATGCGTCAATTCACACAATTAATAGTTCTACACTATTGTGAGAGGAGGGCGTCCTGGACGAAACTAGTCCCCTCTGGATGCTAATACCACACAACAACCTTATTGACATGCTTTTTGCTTATCACTGAATAGCGACAAAGATGCACATTAATCGTTAAAAATGGCATTTCAAAAATACCATGTCAACTGACTCAGCTAATTAGCGATACCGTACACCTGTCCCTTCATACTAAAAACCTTATTATTAGTAGGATTGGTTGGAGCTTAAGCTCCCTTGTCCTTTATGCTCTTGTCCAACCAAACTTAGGCCTTGTTTAGTTGGTTGAATTTGCGTGAATTTCCTGTAGAAAAAGTACACTGGAAAATATTATCATTGTACCTAGATCGAGTTGCTTTGCAATTCCTTTTCTCGCAAACCTCTAAATCGGGCTCTTTTCACCTTACCTATAGTTATTATGTAGGGTGTTGAGTGAATTTTATTTTGACAATATATGCAGCATATAGGTCACCAACAAGCCTAGCCTTCATTTTTTGTATTGAAGTATCGACAGAAGTTCAGAAAATTCTTGTTGATCCATTCGAAGCACTTCCATACTGTTGCTGGCAGTGTGTTCTCCCCAAGTTTGCTGAATCCATTTTGTACTTTTGCAACAGGGTTTTCTAGGCCTAAGTGGGGCAATACTTGTCCAAATATACCACACTCTCCAGACTGATCCTACCACGTTCATACTGATGTTGGCAGTTTTGCCCACAGCCATCACACTGATGCTCATGTATTTTGTCGACGTCCACAATGCGCACGAACGGTACAACAAGAAGTTCCTAGATGCTTTCTCTCTCATCGCCGTTACTGTTGCCATATACCTAATGATCATCATAATCTGCGATCAATTTTTCATGATAAGTTCAGCTGTGCAGAGTGTTTGTTTTGTGATACTCCTGCTGCTAGTCTTATCTCCAGTAGCCGTTGCTGTAAAGGCCCAGAAGCCAGAATCAACCCAACATGAAGACTCAACTTCTGAACAAAGAATTGGGTTGCTCCAGGAAGAGGTCGCAGAGGGTTCTGAAAGTGCCGGCTCAAGTAGTACTGCACTTGGAGGATCTAGCCAAGACCTGTCTGCAGGCAAAGAAAACCTGAATGTACTACAGGCCATGGGCAAACTGAACTTCTGGCTGCTATTCCTAGCAATGGCTTGCGGGATGGGATCAGGTCTAGCCACAGTGAACAATATCAGCCAGATTGGCGGCTCCCTTGGCTACATGAACAAGGAGACGAGCACACTGGTGTCGCTCTGGAGCATTTGGAACTTCTCAGGGAGGTTTGGTGCAGGCTTCATCTCCGACCATTTCCTTCGCCTGCGAGGAGTCGGCAGGCCATTCTTCATAGGCGCCACGCTACTGATCATGAGTGTGGGTCACGGCATCATCTCCTCTGGTCTTCCTGCATCACTCTACATCGGCTCCGTGCTCGTTGGCCTGTGCTATGGGTGCCAGTGGGCCCTCATGCCAAGCATAACATCTGAGATCTTCGGGCTGAACCATTTCGGCACCATCTTCAACATGGTGGCCGTTGCAAGCCCCGTTGGGTCTTACATCCTCTCGGTTCGGGTTGTGGGTTACATATACGACATGGAGTCGCCACCTGATGAGCATGCCTGCCAAGGTAAGCACTGTTTTGCGCTATCTTTTATGATCATGGCCTGTGTCTGCATATTTGGGTCTGCTGTTGCATTCGTGCTGTTCATCAGAACGAGGAAGTTCTATAGGCGGGTTGTATACGCAAGGTTGTTGCAGTCTTTCCCTGAGAAGTGAGATGGGTACATGTGTGTAATAAATAACCTAATAAACTCTATTAATATATAGGTTGGCAAGTGTATCACCATGCAGCTTTTGTATAGCCTGAACAGATTCTTTTCGAGAATATACATACACAGAATAGGGGGGAATATATGTGGGATTGGGATTGAGAAGGGGAAACAAAATTGCCTTGCATGTACAAGATAGGTAGGTTTTTGTGTGTGTGTGTGTCCAGACGCTGTGTCTTTTTTTGTATCTTCTTTTTCGATAGATGCACGTTTTTCTTTCATCAAGAGGATTGCACATGATGGCCTTACTGAAGTTTTATTAGACACTGATGATTGGGATGATGGGCAGAACACTGGATTGATTGATTGATCATGAAATTAAATAAAGTCTATTACTGCAGTAATTATTCAGTAGTTCATGCTTTCTCCGTTCCATCACTAATTAACAAACTAAGCAAGCACATCACTGTTATACTACTTTTCAGATTAAGGATGTATTTATCCGGCCTCAACATTCAGAATAGGATGTGTGTGTGTGTGTGTCCAACTTGCTTTCACATCACTTCTTTGTTTGTTTAACTACTCTTGTTCAATGTATGTAGACGCTGTGTCTTCTTTTTCGATAGATGCACGTTTTTCTTTCATCAAGAGGATTGCACATGATGGCCTTACTGAAGTTTTATTAGACACACTGATGATTGGGATGATGGGCAGAACACTGGATTGATTGATTGATCATGAAATTAAATAAAATCTATTACTGCACTACTGCAGTAATTATTCAGTAGTTCATGCTTTCTCCGTTCCATCACTAATTTAAACAAGCACATCACTGTTATACTACTTTTCAGATTAAGGATTTAATTATCCGGCCTCAACATTCAGAATAGGATGCCTCCAGCCATAGAATAATAACACAAGTGCAGTCCTCAGACCACCATTGCCTACAGGCATTACAGGAAGTCGTTCACACAAAACTAAGAAACCAGAAAAAACTGCAAACTAGGCCGCAATCTTGTTCCTGGTACACCAATAATACTTGCTGAAGATATCCATGACATTGATCTCCCGATTTTGGCATCTCGCCATCAGGGAGTTCCTCTCTTTCTGTTTAGACAGGAGTGACCAACTTCTTGTCCAATATGTTCCCCTGAAGATTACCTACAAAAGAGAGTTAAGTTTGGTTCTTTTGAACACATCATTTCTACTCAACCAAATAGCCCAGTAGAGAGCTGATGCACGAGTTAGTCCCAAATAGTTCTAGCCTTGTACTGTCTCATTAGAGCTGCAAAAACAACACTCAGTAGTACACCCTTGCCAATTCCTTTTCACTAGATCACCTTTTGTTAAAATGGCCCTTTTCTTTGAGTGCCATAAGAATACTTTGATCTTCAGAGGAATATTTAGTTTCCAGGCTATACATTTTGCAGGCACGTTTTCCATTCTCATTAGATAATTATACATGGAATTCGCCTTAAAACTATTGTCTTTGTGCAGCTTCCATATGAACACATATTTCTGCCCATTCAGTCGACATGAAAAGCACCCTTGCCACCATATCCAACCACAAGTTGAGTCTATCACCCCTCAGAGCAGGGGTTGTGCTTAGCACTTTAGCAACGGTATCATTTTCCCCTCTCTCACTATACTATACAGAGAAGGATACATGCATAACCGTCAGAGGTTCTACTACTTGCCATCGTTGTTTGTCACCTCCGATTCTTTGATCCCTCCGTTGCCCATGTTGGCTTCGGGCGTTTTGTCCTTGGCTTCGTTTTCTCCCTTGGCTTTCTTCTCGTCTGCCGCCGCCTCCTCTTTCTCCTTAGCCTCCGCTTCCTCCTTGGCCTTGGCATCAGCCAGCGCCTTCGTCGCAGCCTCCTCCTTGGCCCTGTTCAGAGCCTCTACTAGAGCAGCTAGGCATGTGGTGGCGTCCCTTTTATTCCTCTTGGACATGGGCATCAGGTTCTCGGCCACGTCCGCCGGTGACACTTGGGTCTCCTCCAGCAGGCGGCGTATCTCGCCGAAGAGCTCGTGCTCGGTGATGTCCAGGTAGTTGCTGGCGAGGACCTTGAAGGCTTCGAAGCTGCAGTAGGACATCTCGATGTGCTTGTCCATCCTGCCTCGCCGGATCAGCGCCGGGTCCAGCTTGTCCTTGTGGTTGGTGGTGAAGATGATGATGCGCTCGCCGCCACACGCCGACCACAGCCCGTCGATGAAGTTGAGCAGCCCCGAGAGCGTGACCTTGGTGGCGTCGTCCTTGTCGGGTTCCATCGTCGGCAGCTTGTCGTCGCCTTGGGGCTTCTGCTTCTTGTCCTTGCGCTTGCCGGTGAGGTCGATGGAGCAGTCGATGTCCTCGATGACGATGATGGACTTGCCGGTGGTCTCGATGAAGAGCTTGCGCAGCTCGGTGTTGCTCTTCACCGCCGTGAGCTCCAGGTCGTAGACGTCGTAGTCGAGGAAGTTGGCCATGGCGGCGATCATGGTGGACTTGCCGGTGCCCGGGGGCCCATACAGCAGGTAGCCGCGCTTCCACGCCTTGCCGACCTTGGCGTAGTAGTCCTTGGCCTCCCGGAACGCCTGAAGGTCGTCGACGATGGCGTCTTTGTCGTCGGGGTCCATGGCGAGCGTGTCGAAGGTGGCCGGGTGCTCGAAGGGGACGTGGCTCCAGACGCTCCTGCCACCGCCACGGTAGGAGCCCCAGCTGGTGCTGGGGTTGTTGGTGAAGAGGCGGCGCTGGCGGTTGCGCACGGTGATGGCGCGGCCCTCCTCGAGGACGTGGGGCAGGTAGGAGGCGACGACGAGGTCCCGGTGGCGGGCGTGGAAGACGAGCCTGTAGAAGCGGCGCTCGTCCTCGCCGGGGTAGAGGCTGATGACGTTGGACCTGGCGATCCTCTTGGAGGCGTACCACCAGAGCGTGGCGCCGCGGAAGGTGTCGGTGACCTCGTCGTGGTCGTCGACGGAGACCTGGAGGTTCTTGCTGTCCTTGCCGAGGTCGGCCCTGAGCTTGCGCGCGCGGCTGGCACAAGCTTCGGAGAGGTAGGTCTCGGCGGCGAGGAACAGGTCGCTGCGGCGGAAGCGCTCGGCGCCGTACTCGGAGATGGTGACCTCGAGGTAGGGGTTGAGGTAGGAGGCGAGCTTGTTGGCCCAGGTGGCGAGGGTGTCGGTGAGGGTGACGGGGAGGTGTTTCTGCAGGACGGACCAGAGGAAGAGCAAGCTGGCCAGCGCCGAACCGAGGCCGCTCCATTTCTCCACCCCGGCCATGGCTAGTGCTTGCTATTCGATCGATGAACCTGCCTATTCGATCCGGCCACCTGTCCTGTTCCTGTCTGTGTGTGAGTTTATATAGACAGACACTGATCGAAACACATATGCTTAGATGGAGCCACTAAAAAATAGCGGATTATTGCACCTAGCCTCTCTTCCTCGGCACTGACGAGGGAGGATGCCGCGCCGGTGAGGTGCGTCCATGGGACGGCGACGTTGAGGATCCTCAGATCAGAGCAGAGCAGGTGGAGACGAACGAGATGGATCATCCGTCGACGTCCCATGGAAAAATGGGTGCGGGGAATCTCAATCAAGGGGGTGTTTAGTTCACCCTCATTTTGCAAAATTTTGCAAAATGCACGTCTCCCAATGCACTTTTTTTCTCTCTGTGGCACGCGATCCAATGCAAAAATACTATACAAAACGCTACATCTAAACACCCCCAAGTACAGAGCTTGCAAAGGAAGAATTGAATTTGCTTTGAAAATTATAAGCCGCCCAAATGCATGCGTCATTGCATTGATGGCTGCCTTAGCTGACTTGACTAGAGGAGGGTGCATGCTTGCAATCCAAGCAACTACATCCTCGCTCATAGTATGACGATGTCCAGCAGAGGTAACCACGGATTAAAGGCTGACGCCATGCATGCTTCAGAACCATACTACACACTTGCTGTTTTTCTTTTTTTTTTTAGCAAAATTAATACGCACTTGCTGTGGCTAGTGTTGATCTTAGAGATTAGCCTTGGGCCACGCCAGCATCTGGCCCATATACCCGCTCAGCCCACTTCTCTAGTGAAGTCTGTCTGCCGAGCCTTTTTGGCAACCCAAAAGCCGAGAGCCCCCTCCGTTTAGAAAAGGAGGACGTGTCACAAGATTGAATGGCATTTCGCAAAAAAAAAAAAAGATTGAATGGCAATTTTTTGGTTGAAAAGAAAGCCATCAACCCACACTTGCCTCATCACTACCTTCACTGCTACAGTTAGTTCTGATCCAACGACTGCAGCTGCAGCCATGTGACTGTAAAAATTGGTTTGGGATCTGATGGTAAAATTGTTTTTAGCCACAAGCTTACCGTGTTTTTATTTTTCATAAAAAATATTAAGATTGCATGATGCCAACATAGAAAGAAATTACACCAAATTTGGGTATTCGAAACATACGTCAGAGCATGCATGACACCAAGCCTCCTAGTCCTAGCTTACTGCTCCACCTATGTTTCATTTGTGATGACAATAATATGTATTTTTCTTTTCTTTTATGGCCCTGCTAGCGTCTGGACGTTGGATCCGTGCGAGTGCCCCGCCAGTATTCTGTTCTTCTTTTCACTGACTCCAATACATAATTGGTAGCCGCACTTGCAGTTGGCATGATTTGCGGGCCGTTTTGCAATTCTAAGTGACCATGACCAAAAATGAATCTGGTGCAAAAATTTAGCCAAGACTCAGACTTAAAAACTCTAGCTAGAAAATACTTGTAAGTGGTAAAGAATAATAAAGCTTAGCACATGTAAACATTGCCTTGGTCTGGCGGCCAACCATTCTCAAATCGGTATGTACATACATATGCATCCATTCACCCTCATTTCGTTTAAATAAAAAAAAATCCATTCACCCTCATCACTGGTGAGTCAATGTTAACAAGAAAACATCCATCCGCAGGTACCCATCTCCGCTCCAGCTTGGATTCAGTATTTATCGAAAATGAGAACTAACAGCTTGGTGCATGCATGCAGTAAAGTGGTATGACGAACCACAATGACTGTGGCCAGGGTGAATTCGATTGAATTCAATGATTGGAGGTGCATTGAAAATTGAAAAGTAGAGAGGGAACACGGAGTTCAATGCGGTTGCTTTTGATTGAATTGGACTCTTTTTGCGAATCTAAACAAGGCCTGTGTAAGACAATGCATTTGGACCAAATCTTCTGACAAACCTGTCTCGTTCACTCGCACGGCACGGCGGCGATGCGTGCCAAAGATCAACGTACGGTTGCCAGGGTTGTTGACCCTAGCGACCGACCGAGAGAGCGTGTCTAATTTAATCAAATTAAAAACCCCAACTTTTATAAAGTCGTTGAAAAGAAATTCAGCATCTTGATTTGTCAATAAGGCAATGTACTAGTGATTGTGCTTGTGTTGTGTATCAGCGAGCGGATTCATCGATTAATACACTAAGCTGAAGGTGGAAGCAGCAGATTAACTAATTAATAAACAATGCAAGTGCAAGTGTGGATCGGATCGGATCGGACTGACTGACTCATTGCTCCACCTCCCAACCAACTGTGCACTGTTTCTTCTTCTTGCATACTCCTACAGTAGTTGCATTCCCACCAACCCAACCTCTATTTGCATAAATAAAATACTACTAGTATATAATGCTCATCTGTCTAGCTCTGGTCGTATTTGTCTGGCTATCCAATTGGAGTCCTCTGGTACTATTGGCTTCGTTTGGTTTTCTAGTCTAGCATCTAGCACGAAGAGAATCTTTTTTGCATAGAGTACTAAATGAAGTCTATTTACAAAACCTCTTCATGGATGAGCGTAACTTTTCGAGACGAATCTAATGAGCCTAATTAATCGATGATTGGCTACAGTGATGCTACAGTAACTATTCTCTAATCATCCTCTAATTATACGGTCAAAGGTCTCATTAGATTTTTCAGGGTTTCTAGTACAGGGGTTCTGGAGTTAGTTTTGTAAAATACCTTTATTTAATATTTTTAATTAGTGGTGAAAGTTATGAACAGTTTCTAGCACTGGAAAATGAAACGGGGCCAATTGCAGTTCCAATCCAATCCAGCAGAATCCGTGTCTGCGCTCTGCCACTCTGCACTGCGCGCTGGAGCGAGCGAGCGAGAATCGAGAGGCAAGGCAGATGGATCCGGAAGATTCAGATCAAACCATCTTCTTCCCCGGCGGTGCGGTGGCGGTCCATAGGAGATGGATGCAGCCCGCCGCCGCCATCTTCTTCCTGCTGAGCAGCACGCTCCTCCTCCCTGCAGCCCTCGCCTTCCCGCTATGCACCGACGCCAGTCAGTCCCGGCCGCCGCACGCTCTCAAATGATCTCTTCTTCTTTGCCTGCTTATGGATTTGCGACTGCATACAATACGTACACAGGGGCACCGGCGCTGCTCAACACCACGCTCAACTTCTGCGCCTCCGCCGCCAACACCAGCAGCTGCTGCGACGCCGCTGCCGACGCCGCGCTCAGCACCCAGTTCCAAGCCATGAACGTCTCCGACGCCGCCTGCGCGGCCGTCCTCAAGTCAATCCTCTGCTCTGTAAGCCATCGCATCATCCATCTGCACTAGCTGCTGCCTTTACTTTCATGTTATTATGTTATATATTCAGCAGGAGGTTTCAGTTCAGCGTTGGATTTGTTGTTGCCATGCTGGTTATTCACCTAATAATTGACATCGAGTATACTCCTACTCCTAGATTTGTTGAATTGAACCTTTGCTATCACTTTTTATGGAGTAAGTAAGTACTAGTCGTAACTAACAGACTGCTGGTTAATCCACCTTCTATGCACACTTTTTCTGAATTCTCAGTGCAAAGATGATTCTTGTAGAATTACTATCTGACAACTATATTCCTACAAAATGAAAATGGAATAAATAGAAAGGAAATTCCTGAATTGCATTGAACGGCTCCACTCCCAGAAATGCAGTCCATATTCTGCTGACTTGTTCCACGACGGGCCCGAAATCCGGACAATTCCCTTCCTCTGCAACTCCACCTCCTCAGCAACTTCTGCTCAGTCCAAGGAAACAACAACCTCTCAGGACCAGGGCTACTGCAAACATGTCTGGGATACTTGCAAGGATGTCGAAATAATCAACTCTCCCTTTCAACCTCCCCTGCAAGGCGGCACGCCACCTCCGACCTCACCGTCGTCCAAGCTTACTAACGCCTGGCAGTCGGAAAATGACTTCTGCACCTCGTTTGGTGGTGCGCCTAATGATCAGTCTGTATGCTTCAGTGGCGACACGGTCTCCTTCAACGCCACCCAGCCTTCACCATCTCCTAAAGGGATATGCCTGGAGAGGCTTGATAATGGATCCTACCTCAACATGGCTCCTCACCCTGATGGATCCAGTAGGATATTCTTGGGCAGCCAAGCTGGCAAGATATGGCTGGCAACCGTCCCCGAGCAGGGGTCTGGGGGTACTCTACAATTCCAAGAGGCAAGCCCGTTCGTTGATCTGACTGATCAGGTGCACTTTGATTCAGCCTTTGGACTCATGGGTATGGCGTTCCATCCGGATTTCGCAACCAATGGCCGTTTCTTTGCCTCTTACAACTGTGATAGGACCAAGTCACCCAGCTGTACAGGAAGATGCGCTTGCAATTCTGATGTGGGCTGTGATCCCACAAAGCTCGGTGCCGACAATGGTGCTCAACCATGCCAGTATCAAGTGGTTGTTTCGGAATATTCAGCCAAAGGTTCTGCAGCAAACGTTTCTGAGGTTTTCTCATCTCAACATGCTCTTCCATTCATGCCTTGTCTTGATATACATTCCGTGAACCTCATCCGCTCACATTCTTCTTTAAACATATATTTTCTGTTATTAGGCAACGTCTGCTGATCCATCTGAAGTTACAAGGATCTTTACCATGGGGCTACCTTATACATCTCAACATGGAGGCCAGGTACTTTTTGGACCCGATGGATACCTCTACCTCATGATGGGGGATGGTGGAGGAAAGGGAGACCCGTTTAACTTCGCTCAGAACAAGAAGTCACTTTTGGGCAAAATTATGAGGCTTGACATTGACACTGCACCAAGTAAATCTTCTAGCCTTTATGCCATTTGCCTGCTTATTCAAGCTGAAATCCTTTGTTGCTTTACTTGAATCAGAATTCCAATAACTCTTAACAATTTTCTTTAGTCCCTTTATCTTCCATGGTTACATCTCCATAAACTGCTCATGCTTTTTTCCTCTTAGTACCAAAGGACAAAATGGTACTCCTGTGTCCTAGACACCAACCAGCACCTACGGCGAGAGTGTGGGACTATTCCAGGGATAAATGTATCTCAGTTTGGCCCTTAGTATTATGTACTAAATTAACAAAATATTGGACACACCATTTGTATCCTTTCCTGTCCTGAACAGAGATCGGTCAAAGATGCTAGATGATGACTAGATGTGACTAGGATCTTCTGGTTGGCAGCATTCTTAGCTATCATTTTTATATAGAACTAGTTGGAAGGTTGCGTTATAAAATCTGGGAGGAACTTGTCGCATGTAAAACTGATATCTGCAGTTCAATTCAGCCCTAAAGTTATGACTAATTTGCTACTTTTGCATTCTATCACGCAAAGGTTTCCTTTTTTTTTCTTTGCTTTTTGTTATGAAGGGCAGCAGCATGCAGATGATCTGATAATTTTGTTCTTAAAGCTTTCTTTTGTTTCACTTTTCTGGAGCAAGTAAAATCAGTAACACAAGCTTGTGGGGCAATTATTCTATTCCGAAAGATAACCCGTATGCTGATGATAGCGAGCTAGAACCAGAAATCTGGGCATTGGGTCTTAGAAACCCGTGGAGATGCAGCTTCGATTCTGAGAGGCCTTCCTACTTCTACTGTGGAGATGTTGGGCAGGTACTCCCATTGAAGACCACCAGTGTTTAATTTGCCAGCTGCTAATTTTGAGTTTCTTCGTTAGTTAAGTTTGGTAGCCCTGTGTGCCGACTGCCGAGACTCAAGGATGTGCATTGCTTCTACTCATCACCATTGAGGAACTGAATATGTGTACTTTAATTTGTATGCAAACAATTTTCACCATTTGTGTAGGATGAATATGAAGAAGTGGATTTGATCTCCAAAGGTGGAAACTACGGATGGCGTGCACTGGAGGGACCACTTGTTTACCATCCACCATGGGCACCTGGAGGGAACACATCACTCAACTCCATAAACGCCATCCCTCCTATCATGGGTTACAGCCATTCTGATGTGAATAAGAACATCGGGTCTGCATCAATCATGGGAGGTTATGTCTATAGAGGCTCCACTGATCCCTGCTTGTATGGAAGGTATCATCGTCGTCGTCGTTGGCACGATATTGTTAGTCTTTTTAGTTTGTAATTCTTGAGACTTCTAGTATCCGTTAATGCATGTGTTATCTCAGGTACCTGTACGGCGACCTGTACGCTTCAGCCATGTGGACGGGAAGCGAGAGCCCGGAGAGCAGCGGGAACTACACCTCCACTCTGGTTGCCTTCAGCTGCTCCAAGGATTCTCCGATACCCTGCGAGACAGCTGCTGGGAGCCCTCTGCCGTCACTTGGCTACATATACTCCTTCGGCGAGGACAACAGCAAGGACATGTATGTGCTGGCCAGCAAAGGCGTGTACCGAGTCGTCAGGCCCAGCCTCTGCAGCTACACCTGCCCAGCAGAGAAACCCGCCACGAACAATCCTACCGGTCCTTCATCATCCAAGGCACCAGGCACAGCACTGAGCAATCTTCATCAGATGGGAGTGCTTTTGCTGTCTCTTGTTATGTTCTGGGTTTTGGTAACATAGAATAGAACCCTTTTCCTTCATGCTTTGCTGAGTCAGTCAGTCATGTGCAAAGGATGAATCTGTACTTACCATGTGTCGAGATGGGTCTTGATAATCCATACGTTAGGTTAGGAAGGAATGGAAATAAGAATATACAGTATGTTTCAGCTAGGGATCCTCATCCTCTGTGATGTACATAGTACACAGACGGCATATATGAGTGTTAGCCTGTTGGTTGGAATTTGATTGGATGCTCATCATCAGAAACCACCTTGAAGCTAGCACAGATACCATGCAGGATTCCGTCCCAGAGACGGGTGTTTCGTGTACTGAATCCATTTCCTCTGGATGATACAATACCACAAGTTATTAGGCAGCGTCCTTTGTTGGTTTTGGTTTTGTCCTGACTGCGCAAGTACTGAATCCATCCTCATGCATGTGCCAAATCTCACTAAAACTGACTGCGCAAATTGTTAACATTTTTTTGTGAAATCTATTTCACATAAACTGAATTCAATTCGTAAAAGATTACAATAGAACACTCCTAGTTGTTTTCCCCCTTTTTTTGAGGTTGAAAATGGCTTTAAAGATTACACAGGATGCTCATCTTCCACCTTGGACAATATAGGGGGAACTTGTTAGAGAATGGAGATATCAAAGCACCACCACCTGGCTTGATTTTAGCATTGCAAAAAAAAAAATGTAGCAGGTTTGGCTTGCCGGCAAAACAAAATAAATAAAGATATAAATACTAAAGCAAAGCAGAGCAGAGCGGCTGGTGCTGCCTCCTGGGTCTGGGGACCACCCACATCCACCGCCGGCGATGAAGATGAAGCCCCTAATCTCCCTCCACGCCGCCGTCGACCGCCGCTGGCTGCTCCCCCTGGCCCTCGGCTCCGCGCTCTCGCTCCTCCTCCTCGTCGCCCTCACCACCTTCCCCTTCCCCTTCCCGTCCTCCTCCTCCTCCTCGCCCCCCTCCGCCCTCTTCGTCGAGCACAAGCTCGCCCCCACCCCGCCGTCCCTCGCCGGCGCCTCGCTCCCCCGCATCGCCTTCCTCATCTCCGGATCCGCCGGCGACGCCTCCGCGCTCCGCCGCGTCCTCCTCGCGCTTACCACCCCAGCAACCGCTACATCCTGCACCTCGATGCCGAGGCCCCCGACTCCGACCGGAGGGACCTCGCCGCGGGCCTCGCCGCCCACCCCGCAATCGCCTCCGCGGCCAACGTGCGCGTCGTCGACCGCGCCAACCTCATCACCTACCGCGGGCCCACCATGGTCGCCAACACGCTCCACGCCGCCGCCGCCTTCCTGTGGGGCCACGCCGCCTCCGACTGGGACTGGTTCATCAACCTCTCCGCCTCCGATTACCCGCTCGTCACGCAGGATGGTAAGGAGGCCCATTCCTTTCTTAGTCCACCACCAGGAAGCCCGCCTTGGATTGTCAACAAGTTTGCTTGCTTACCGCTGCAGATCTGATACATGTCTTCTCTAAGCTGCCGCGTGATCTCAACTTCATCGACCACACCAGTGACATCGGATGGAAGGAGTACGTGCGTCCTGGCTTCCTTGGTGATTTTGTTTGCTGACCACTGTGAGGACCAAACCTTTATCGTTTCTGATGCTTTACAGGTTTCAGAGGGCCAAGCCTGTGATCATTGACCCCGGTCTCTACATGAAGAAGAAGGCTGATGTCTTCTGGATACCGCAGAGGCGGAGTGTCCCCACAGCCTTCAAGCTCTTCACTGGTATGTTCCAATGATATGGGCTGATTATGTATTGGATAGCAAATGAGCAGATGGTTACAACTAGACTCGCCCTCTCCTTGAGAGGCTCTGAGATCCTAGAGATAACTTCTGCCTAAGCCCTCTCCTTGCCGAGCAGGGCAACTTAAAGGCATTAAGCCAACTAATTCTCCTAATATCTAGCCGGTGGAGTTAATCCCGGCACTAACAAACTCTCAAGCAAATCTCTTAAGCAAACCAAAATATCTCTAACAAAGGAAATCCTAACTAACCACTGGTAGACGCCGAAGTGGACTTCTTCCTGCGCTGGAACTTGTTCCCAAAGAAGGAGTCCACAACACTTCCCCCCCCCCTGACAGAAAAGCTCGTCCTCGAGCTTGAAATCTGGATAGCGGTCCTTGAATTCCTGCAGCCCTTCCCAAGTAGCATCAGCAGCAGAACGACCTTCCCACTGCACCAGAATGTCCCACGAATCCAGAGTTGGCTTGGCGCGAACCACCTTGGCAGGGACCGGGACCCCCCGACCATGAACGACCGGCGGCAATGGAGTGACTGTCGCCGGTGAATCGCCTTCGAACTTCTTGAGAAACACCACATGAAAGACGTCATGAATTCGCGCCTTGGCCGGCAGACGCAAACGATACGCCACCGTCCCAATTCTCTCAGTCACCAGGAAAGGACCATAATAGCGTGGAGCGAGCTTGGAGTTGATCTTGTCCCGGATCGCCACTGCGGAACGTTGGTGCAAACGGAGCCACGCCCAGTCGCCAACTGCAAACTCCAGCTCGCGATGGCCCTTGTCGTGTGACGTCTTCATGTAATCCTGAGCTTGCAACAGACGTTCGCGGATTTCGGCGAGGAACTCGTCGCGGTGCTGAAGCTGCTTGTCCAGAGCCGCCACCCTTGCTGCGCCTGGCTGGTAGGAGAGCAATGTTGGCGGATCACGCCCGAACACTACCCTGAAGGGCGTCGTTTCCAGAGCCGACTGAAAGGAAGTGTTGTAACAAAACTCCGCCCACGGAAGCCAACGCAGCCAGCTTCGGGGTCGATCGCCGGCGAGACAGCGTAGATAGACGCCCAGAATCCGGTTGGTCACCTCCGACTGGCCGTCCGTCTGCGGCCGGAAAGCTGAACTGAGCCGAAGCTTGACGCCGGACAGCGCGAACAACTCGGACCAGAGCGCGCTGGTAAAGACCGGATCACGGTCGCTGACAATGGAACAGGGGAAACCGTGAAGCTTCACGATGTTGTCGAAGAAGGCCTGCGCCACCGTGAGGGCCGTGTACGGGTGGCTGAGGGGGATGAAGTGCGCCATCTTTGAAAACCGGTCGACCACGGTGAGAACCACAGAGCGGCCGCCGACCTTGGGGAAACCTTCCACGAAATCCATGGCGATGTCGCTCCAGACGGTGGATGGAACGTCGAGGGGTTGCAGCAGGCCGGCCGGATGCAGATGTTCGGTCTTGTTGCGCTGACAGACGAGGCACCCCTTCACGAACTCGCGCACGAGCCTGGAGGCGGACGGGTTGTAGAACGAGGCGCGCAGGCGATGCAGAGTCTTCTGCGCGCCTTCATGGCCCGTCCCGTGCGCCGTGGCGAGGATCTGGGGCCAGAGCGCGGAAGCAGTGGGGACGAAGATCCGTCCCTGGTACATGACGAAGCCGTCGACGATGGTCCAAGCACTGTCCGCCGTGCCTGCGGCGATCTCCTGGCGCTTGGTGACGACCTCCGGCAGGGCATCCGATTCCCGGCGGAAATCATCAAAGAGTACGAACTCCGGCCGAGAGATCGCGTGGGCATGGCCAGAGGCGCCGTCCCCCTGCTCGTCGCGGCGAGACAGAGCGTCGGCCGCGGCGTTCTGGGAGCCCGGCTTGTACTCAACCTGAAAGTTGTAGCCAAACAACTTGCTTACCCACGTGTGCTGCGGAATCGTGGACAATCGCTGGTCGAGGAGGTGCTTCAAGCTGCAGTGGTCCGTGCGGACGATGAAGGATGTCGCCCACAGGTATGGCCTCCAATGGCGGACGGCGTGCACCAGCCCGATGAGCTCGCGTTCGTACGCGGCGAGCTTGGCGTGCTGCGGAGCCACCGTCTTGCTGAAGAAGGCGATGGGCCCTCGTCCTTGATGAAGCACCGCCCCAAATCCCGAGCCCGATGCGTCGCAGTCCACGATGAAAGGCGCGGCGAAGTCGGGCAGCTGGAGCACGGGGCCGGTGGTCAGTGCCGTCTTGAGCGCTTCAAAAGCGTCCGAGGCCGCGGGGGACCAACGGAACGCCTCCTTCTTCAGAAGTGCCGTGAGGGGAGCTGCGATGACGCCGTAATTGTTGATGAAGCGGCGATAGTACCCCGTGAGCCCGAGGAAACCTCGGAGCGCCCTCACCGAGCGCGGCTGTGGCCAGGCTTGCACCGCCGCAATCTTCTTCGTGTCCATGGCGACCACATAGTTCTCAATCACGTGGCCCAGGTACTGGACGCGTCGTTCCCCGAAGAGGCACTTGGACTGCTTAAGGACGAGGCCGTGCTCGCGCAGGACAGTGAACACGGCGCGGAGGTGTTGCAGATGCTCCGTCCATGAACGGCTGTAGATCAAGATGTCGTCGAAGAAGACCAACACGCAGCGGCGGAGGAACGGCTTGAGAACATCGTTCATTAGCGCTTGAAAAGTGGACGGCGCGTTGGTCAATCCGAACGGCATCACCAAGAATTCAAAGTGGCCGTGGTGAGTCCTGAACGCCGTCTTGTGGATGTCCGCTTCGTGCATCCGCACCTGATGATACCCGCTCCGCAGATCGAGCTTGGTGAAGAAGATGGCGCCCTTGAGCTCGTCCAGGAGTTCCTCAACGATCGGAATTGGAAACTTGTCGCGGACGGTCCGGGCGTTGAGAGCTCTGTAGTCGACGCAGAATCGCCAGGATTCGTCCCTCTTGCGGACCAGCAGCACCGGCGACGAGAAGGCGGATGTACTGGCACGGATGATGCCCTGCTCCATCATGGACTTGCACTGCGCCTCGATCTCATCCTTCAGAAGCTGCGCATAGCGGTAGGGGCGCACCGCCACGGGGGCTGTGTCCGGGAGCAGGTGAATGCGATGATCAAACGCTCGTGGCGGCGGTAGACCTGTCGGCGTCGCGAAGAGATCCGCGAACTCGTGTAGCAGGAGGGCCAGCACGTCGCGCGCGTCGGTGGCATGGAGGTGCGGGAGCTGCTTGGCGTTGACCCCGTACCACTTAACCCGGTGATCCATGTTCCAGAAGGCCATGGAGAGGCGCTTGAAGTCCCAGAGCACAGGGCCCAAGGTCCGCAGCCACTCGCAGCCCAGGACGAGGTCGTAGCCGCCCAGTGGAATGATGTACAGGTCGATGGCGAACTCCTCTTGGCCAATGCGGACGATGATCCCCTTGCAAACGCCGGCGGCGGCCACGCGCTCACCGTTGGCGACGCCCACAGTAAGGCCTGGGCGAGGCGTGGCCACAAGGCCGAGCTGGAGCGCCGCGTCCGTGCTGATGAAGGAGTGTGTTGAGCCGGAGTCCACCAGCGCGGTGAGCTTGGCGCCCTGGACGGCCACGGCGAGCTGGAGCGTCGAACCCGCCTCGACGCCGGTGATGGCCGCCATGGAGATGCGCATGTCCTCCTCCGACGAGTTGTCTTCGGTGCCCTCCGAGCCGTCGAGTTCGAGGAAATAGATCCCCTTCATGGTGCATTGCTTGATGTGCTCGCGCGAGAACTTCTCCGGGCAGTTATAACACAAGCCGTCGATGCGACGTTGTGCCATCTCCTCTGGTGAGAGGCGCGTAAAGCGCGCGCCTGCTGGTGCGGCCACCATGAGCGGCGCGCCGGGCGTTGTTGGTGTAGAGCCCGTGGATGATGGCGTTGCAGGTGAAGGAGGGGTTGCTGCGGACGCGCCGGAGCTCCGGTGCTGGGGCCGCGAGGTGCGGCCAGCGGGTTGGGACGCCGCCTCGACCACGGCGGCGCGACGCTCATATGTGCGGGCGAACGACATGGCGTCGTCCAGAGTCTCCGGCTTCTGCATCTCGACGTCGATTTTCATGGGTTGTCCGAGGCCGGCGGTGAAGATGTCGATCTGTTGGCGCTCGGAGACATTGGCGCAGCGCGCCAGGAGTTTGAGGAACTGCTCCTGGAACTCCTCGACCGTGCCCGTGCGCCGCAGAGACGTGAGCTCGCCGAAGCAATTGCTGCGCACCGGCGGGCCGAAGCGTTTGTTGATGCCCTCGACGAACTCCGGCCAGGACGGTGTAGTGCCGCGGTTTTCCTTCAGCCGGTAGTACCACTGACTCGCAGCACCGCGCAAGTAGAAGGACGCCGTCCAAACCTTCAAGTTCTCCGGCGTTTCGTGCTGATGGAAGAACTGCTCCCCCTTGTGCAGCCAGTCCAGAGGGTCTTCGGCGCCGTCGTACTTGGGGTAGCGAAGCTTGTGGACCGGAGGCGGTGGAGGCGCACGACCGCCCTCGGCGCCCGACGACGACGAGGAGCTGTCGAATCGACCCTTGTTCGCCAGGACCTGGGTCTGGACGTTGTTGATGGAGGTGTTGAGGCGGGCTGTCTCGGCGCGTAGGTTGCCCAGTTCGATGTCCGACCCCTTGCGGAGATCGGTCATCTTGTCCATGAGCTTCTGCAAGCAGTCCTCGATGGCCTGCTCGAGGTCGGCCTTGGTGACCGGAGCGTCGCCCATGGCAGCGGTGGAGTGGTGGTTTGAGCGGCGCGCAGGGGAAGGGTGGGATGTGGGCAGCGCAGGAACAGGAGATCAATCTGCTAGCAATGTCGCAGGAAAGACCGAGCTGATACCAGAGTTGATATGGGCTGATTATGTATTGGATAGCAAATGAGCAGATGGTTACAACTAGACTCGCCCTCTCCTTGAGAGGCTCTGAGATCCTAGAGATAACTTCTGCCTAAGCCCTCTCCTTGCCGAGCAGGGCAACTTAAAGGCATTAAGCCAACTAATTCTCCTAATATCTAGCCGGTGGAGTTAATCCCGGCACTAACAAACTCTCAAGCAAATCTCTTAAGCAAACCAAAATATCTCTAACAAAGGAAATCCTAACTAACCACTGGTAGACGCCGAAGTGGACTTCTTCCTGCGCTGGAACTTGTTCCCAAAGAAGGAGTCCACAACATCCAAATTGATATGACCTATAATAGTCTAACGATTCGCACAAATTTGTGTAGAATTCGCCGTGCACTTGTGCTAGATTTGCCATTGACAATGATGTAGGAATTCAGTAAGTCATTTTTTTTTTTGTAATAGAATGTGATCTTGGAAGCTTCAATATATAAACTCATGGATCTCTATCACATCTTGAAACAGCGCTGGTAGTTTCTAGTTGTGGTGACAGGTTCCACATTTTGATGTGTGAATTGGGTTGTCACCAACATAAATTAATCTTTAGTATGGTAAATTTCAGTTATCAGTTTATCTTGGGCATTCTGCAAAATACTACATACATATGCTCTGTTTTTCTAGCATCGTCATTTCTATAGTTATATACTGTATTGTTGAAACTCCCCTTGGTAAAGTTAGTCCCCTTCTATACGTAATCCTATTTCGTGTGATCTGATTGCTGTAACAAACACAAGGAGTTCTGATGTTCTGTTTATTTGTTGCCAGTAGTAGCAAACCTTTGCATGCCATGCCAAGTCATTTAGTATAGAGATCAGCTCCTGTTTTGGTAACCAATCTAGGCATCTCAAGCTTGCCTACTACATGTAGGGTGTGTTTGGTTGCTCGCATGAGGTCTCGTATGCCCGAATCGTATATCCTGGATGAGTGGAAGCAGACTCAGCGGATGCAGTAACCCTGAAATGACGATGATGCAAATGACTCTAGATGTGAGACTGACGAGTGGACCCGAGGTAGATGTAATGCATCTACCGAGCCTGCATGATAGGAGACAGCCGAATCGGGCGTGTCCACTGGGCCACGATGAGGGCGTTAATTGATTCCAGCTTCTTAAAAAGTGACTACGAGCTTGTTCTGTTTGGTTCTGTTGCATGTACTAGCAATTTTTAGACCTTTCAGCATTTGTTACAACGATGTGCTTTTGTTTTTGGAAAGTAATGTAGTCATCTCAGGCTAGATTATTTGCCTACTGCATATCTTGGCTGTCATTAATTTGAAAGCTATTGCTTGTTTTATGTATCAGTTACTAAGTCCAGAAACTGTGTCAATGAAGTTCGTTAAGAATATATATTTTTCCTTCCTGTTTCCTTAATGTGGTGGTTTACTATTTCACATCCGATATACATGCTTTTAATAGCAACGCAACCCCACCCACCGAGAAAAGAAAGAAAAATAGAGGAGCTTTCTGCTTCTCTAGGCAGGAAATTAATTGGTTCCAGTTTCTTAAATAATGATTAGATATGAATACTCTAGGTTCAGACAGCTTAAACAGATACTAGAAGATGTATAAATGTAGAGCTTACCTCTGAAGTCAATCAAAGCGTAGTATTCATCGCTACCTAGAAGCAAAATGTTAGCAGCAATTGCTTTCTTTGTAACTACTAGGTAATAACTAACAAGGAAATTCTATTGACTTTATTCTTCATTTTCAAACCAGCAACAAGTGTTGCTCTTATGTAATGAGGCTAGGTTTATTAGTTTGAGCCTTTAGCAACAAGTGCTGCTTTTGAATATTGATCATGTAGTAGAGGCACCTACCTGATGATTACATAACATTGCAGGTTCTGCTTGGATGGCACTGTCTAGGCCTTTTGTCGAATACTGCATATGGGGTTGGGACAACCTACCTCGCACAGTGCTCATGTACTATGCCAATTTCATCTCCTCGCCAGAAGGCTACTTCCACACTGTGGTCTGCAATGCCGAGGAATTCAAGAACACGACCGTGAACCATGACCTGCATTACATCTCATGGGACAACCCTCCGAAGCAACATCCACACTATCTCACGGTCGAAGACTTGGACAGGATGGTCGCTAGCGATGCACCGTTTGCTCGGAAGTTCCATGCAGACGACCCGGTTCTAGACAAGATAGATGAGGAGATCCTGTCCCGTGGCGCAGACATGCCAACCCCTGGAGGTTGGTGTGCTGGAACTCAAAGGAACGGGAGCGACCCTTGCTCTATCATAGGCAACACCAGTCACCTTCGGCCTGGTCGTGGAGCGGTGCGGCTGCAGCGGCTGATCACGTCGCTGCTGTCGGAGGAGAAGTTCCACCCAAGGCAGTGCAAATAGCGTGATGCCTCTGACCCAAATCCGAATATACACGCATGGACTGCTGCTGGTGGCGATGAATACATGGTTGTTAAGACTTGTAGGTCATCGCAGTTTTGTCAGGCAGCTGCCATTTAACTCGCGCCATGTTGCTGTTGTACTACCACATTAGTCATCTGTAGAGCCTTGTGTATCTCCACATGTAGTAAGTACTTTATCATCCAAGGTATGAACCTGCTGGACACCTGGTGTTCAGTATATTTCAGCGTAGCCTTTAGCCGTCTATATATTGCCAAGGATAGTGTGGTTTCTGAACTGCAATATTGAATTCCATGTGTTGACGAAACTTTTCAGACTGGTGCGTCAGTGCGTATGGTCTGCCCTGTTCTGTTCTTTCCTGTTCTGGGAGGAGCATTTTCCATTTGTTGATTTGTTCTAATAAATGATAGGACTGTACTCGCAGAACGATGGGCCTTCTCTCGCAAAGAAATCCATACAATGCCCCGGTGTTGCTGAAATTATTAGCTATAATCCATTCGTCTTTCATTTTATAATTGGATGATGAAAATTGGGACTCAATCGAGGTTATTGCAGTTTTCTCCTTTGTGTTTATATTTGAAGGTCACTCCTACATTCCAAATTAATAGTTGTTTTGGTTTTTTTAGACATAGCTTTTGCTATGCACCTTAGAAAAGAGTAAAGTCTATTTTTGCCATTGAACTATCACACAAGTTTGGTTACGATCATTAAACCTGAAAACCAGAAATTTTTTGACCACTTAACTATAAAAACCATTCATATTAGGTCATCGGACTGTTTTGGCGATGAGCCCATGTGTCAGCGTTATCTTCTCCCCCTCCCTTCACCGGTCGCCGACGCCCTTGCCTCTCTCCGCCTAGGACAAGCTTGATGCGAGAAGCAGCCCTCAAGCTCCCTCTTGAGGTGGGTGGGGTGGGGGGAGGAGCATCAGGCACCAACAGCTCTTGAGGTCCCCGCAGCGGCAGAGAGGGGGGAATATCAAGCAGCAGCTCTTGAGGTCCTCGCAGCGGCGGAGGGGGAGGGGCATCCGGCAATGGCTCTTGAGGTCCCCCGCGGTAGTAGAGTGGGAAGGGCATCCGTCGGCGGCTTTCGAGGTCCCCACGGCGGCCACAGATCCCAACCTCCTAAGGTCCCCGCGGTAGCAGACGGCAAGGGGAGGCTAGTGGCGGCTACCGAGATCCCCGCAGCTGTCGTTGATCCTAACCTCCCGAGACCACCATGGCGTCAGAGGGGAACGAGCGGCGGTGCGGCTGGACCTGGCGTGGCAAATCCTTAGCCGACAGATGCGCGATGCATACATTGTGCTATAGATTTGGAAACGGCGGGCCATTTTCTTCAATGCTGCGAGGTTCCTCCCGGCGGAGCTGGGCCTCCGCCTCCTTTCGCACGAGCGCGCCGAGCTCTCCATCGCCTCAAACACCCCACCCGTTCGGGAACTCGCTCGGGCCTGGCCGACCGGCACCAGCGTTGGGCGAGGCCATAGGCTGCATCGCTCACCGACACCGACTGCAAGCACTGCAGGTGATGGCGGGCAGCTGACAGAGAGGGAGAAAGGAAGAAGGGATGACGAGTGGGACCCAAATGTCAGCAAAGTGGAGAGAAGATAGAAGAGGTACGGACACGTGGGCTCCTTTCCCACATGGCGTCCATGTTAGCAAAACCACCCACTAAAACAGCCTTGTGCCCAAATATCAAACGGTTTTGATAGTTGGGTGATCGAAGATTTCTGGTTTCAGAATTGAATGATTGTAACCAAACTTAGGTGATAGTTGGGGGTCAAAATGGACTTTACTCCTCAAAAAATGATTCAAAAGGATCGATAACCATCCTATTATGTAAAGAGAAGGGTGTAAATGTAGGCGGCTGGATTGTAATCCAATGGATAAAAACAACGGCTGTTGTTGTTTGTGGAGTCTAACAGGATTTGTATACAAATTTGAATGGGTCCACCGTGATGTTCCATGTTGAATATACTCCAGATAGATACAGGTGGTGATGAATGAAGGCAACAAGCAATTGCCTTGTGGCCCGCCGGCTCAACAAGGCCGCCGCCGAGGGTATCCAACTGGAGTACGAGTAAACAACGCGGTGAGAGGAGAATTGGTATAGTAGTCAATAAATGGATGATGAACGAACGGACGGCTGTGATCGCTCACCACTGCTTTAATAACCGTGCGGGGGCAGGGCTTGGCATCTGGAATCAACCCTTTGACAATCTCGGCGTTTCAACGAAGACATGTAGCATCACCAACAGGATTAATTTAATCGGTAGCAAGTAGGAGTACATAGTAAAGACCACCATTTCCTTGGCCACAAAGCTAGACATAGTATTCAACATAGCAGAGCAGAGGAAAGCTCCTCCCTCTTCTCTGATTCTTCCTTGCTTCCTTCTCAGGGGCCGGAGGTCCTCTGCTCCATCGGAATCGGAGAAGAAGATATACAGGTCCGAAGGAAATTGAAATATATGGCGCAGGCGGCGGAGGGAGCGCTGATCTACGCGATGGTGGCGCGGGGCACGGTGGTGGTGGCTGAGCACACGTCGTACACGGGCAACTTCCGGGACATCGCCGGGCAGTGCCTGCAGCGGCTGCCGGCGGGGAACAACCGCTTCACCTACACCTGCGACGGCCACACCTTCAACTTCCTCGTCGCCGACGGATACGGTACGTATATATAGACTTCTTCTTGGCGCTTGCTTGTCCACCAATCAAACTCTTCTTAATTGGTCAGCATAATACCTCTGCTACATGTATGCCATCCATCATGTAGGTGTCGTCAATTCCATGCTAATTTTCCTTGAGCTTACTTTGAGTTCGAAATTAAACATTCAGTCTGGTTGCAAATAAGTACTAGAGGAGTTTGCATTGGTCCTTTAGTTAGAACATCCTGTTTGTGTTCATCATATATGTCAACGATTGCACGCTAAAATATAATATATGCATATATGGACTGCAGCATACTGCGTTGTTGCAACCGAGTCGGCTGGGCGCCAGATTCCTATGGCCTTCCTGGAGATGATCAAGGAGGATTTCAACAAGAGATATGCAGGGGGCAAAGCAGCCACGGCGACAGCAAACAGCCTCAGCCGAGATTTCGGGTAACAACAGCATGCATCATATATACAGCCAGAATTTCGAACTTGCTATCCTCTTTGAGTAATAGGCAAAGATTGACCGACTGATTCATTGGGATCGATATGTAATCTTGCTCATTAATTAATCAATTAATGTGGGCATGCATGCATGGATGGCAGGCCGAGGCTTGGTGCTCAGATGCAGCAGTGTACGGATCACCCGGAGGAGGTGAGCAAGCTGTGGAGAGTGAAGGCCCAGGTGGATGAAGTGAAAGGAATCATGATGGAGAACATCGACAAGGCCCTGGATCGCGGAGAACGGGTGGATGAGCTGGTGACAAGGACAGGGCAGCTGCACGACCAGGCTGCTGATTTCAGGCAGCAGGGCGTGCGGGTGCGTCGCAAGATGTGGTACCAGAACATGAAGATGAAGCTCATCGTCCTCGCCATCGTCGTCGCGCTCATCCTCGTCATAATCCTCTCAGTTCGCCACCGTGGTTGAGGTTCCACTCCACGGTGCACTCCGAAGCCCCCGTGTACGTGTGCAGTAGTTGTTGGGTTGCAGCACCTGGAGATTTGCGGAGGGCACCCACCGGACTGTCGCAAGAGCGTAAGGAAGCTCCCGAGCAGCTCAATTTCCATTTTGATCATCTTCCGGTCGATAGAAATTAGAAAAAAATATAAGTTCTAAAAGCATAATTAATATAGCGTCGTAGCAACGACGAGCAATTGTGCTAGTTACTTATACTTTACGAACACACATACATATAGATGCAGTTATAAACCAACATCTGCCATTACATATATATATAATAAAAACATAGTACAAGATGATAACCTCAGCTTATTAACCACGAACGATATATCTATCTATCTATATATATGACACCGCGATTGATCAGATGAGCAGCGTGGATCGATGATTGCATGGTGGCTGCTGGCCTGCTGCTATTTTGTCCACGTCATGGGTGAAGGCAGCCACCTCCGCCGGTGCCGCCACCTAGACCTCCACCGCTGCCGCCACCAAGCCCGCCGCCGCCACCCAGACCTCCGCCGCTGCCGCCACCAAGCCCGCCGCCGCCACCCAGACCTCCGCCGCTGCCGCCACCAAGCCCGCCGCCGCCACCCAGACCTCCGCCGCTGCCGCCACCAAGCCCGCCGCCGCCACCCAGACCTCCGCCGCTGCCGCCACCAAGGCCGCCGCCGCCACCCAGACCTCCGCCGCTGTCACCACCAAGGCCGCCGGCACCACCGCCAAGCCCACCGACGCCTCCAAGTCCGCCGACGCCACCTGCAACGCCTCCGAGCGCGCCACCGATGGCTCCGCCAAAGCCAGCGAAGCCTCCGACGCCAGCGCCGTAACCTCCGCCCAGGCCGCTGCCCAGAAAGGTCTTCTGGTCGTCGTTCATGGTAGAGCCCTTGCTCTGACCGTTACTGGCCGCCATGGTGGTGGTCGTCTTAGTCTTAGTTGCAGCTGCCGCACTACTAGTACTGCTAGGCCGCATGTCTCTGGCGGCGTCAGCCAGCAGAATGGCGACGAGGAGCACGCAGCACGCCATTGCGGCCGCACCGCCGGGAGTAGCCATCTCGATCGATCGATCGATCGATCGGATACCTATTTAGGAAGGAATAGGATCGGATAGCTATATATGTTTACTACAGAGGCAGCTAGCTCGAGCTCGATCGATTGCTAGCTAGCTAGGTATAGTGTCCCTTCAAGAGCTCTCTAGCTATGGAGCTCGCTATATATAGAGAGAGATCACGCAGCGTAGACCATACCGGATGGATGAGTGAATGGGTTGGAGCAGGGCGGCAGCGAGTGATGGGCAGGCGGCGGATCTAATCTATCGTTATCGGAGGTCAAGCGGTGAAGCACAGGTGAGACCAGTAAATGCATGCATGCGTAGAGGCACCAGAGGCAGCTGCCAGCTACTCTGCCTGCCAGTGCCAGCACACACCACAGTAAAGTATCCGCGGCGCAACCGGCCGGCGCAACTCGACTGTGAATTCGATCGATTCGTTGGATTCGATCGATTCTCTAAGACATGTTTTTTATTGTATTTTTTTTATAAAAAATTTGATCGATTCGACTGAATTAAACAAGCCTTGATCGACGAAGAAGATGGAGATCGGACCACCGACGACAGCTGCCTACCTGCGGCTGGTAAATAAGCTGGATCAGCAGCTAGCTCTAGCTTCACGCATCTATCATGACACGACGATCTGCAATTCTGCACCACGGATACGAAAGGATGGATCGCATCGGATCTGGAGTATGCAATATATATGCAGTGTTTGGATTCCTAGCACTAATGCCCAAACGTACTATATTTTAGCACTATCTTATCTATACACAAATATTAATAGGCTGGTTGGTGCTAAAATTTAGCCAAGTCTCAAAAACATTAGCTACAAGAGAAGTGCTGACAAGTGCTAAAGTTTAGCACATTCAAACACGGCATCGATGTGCATGCCTAGCCGGTGGCTAGCAATTAAATGACCGACGAATGCTCTCTGCATCGAGCACTCAGGCCTGTTTAGATCACCACGAAACTTTTGAAACTTTTGAAACTTTGAAACTTTACTATTCATTCAAGAGAATCTTACATGCATAGAGTATTAAACGTGTGTTAATGACAAAACTTATTCCATAACCCCCGGTAACTTTGCGAGACGAATCTAATGAGCCTAATTAGGCCATGATTAGACAATGTTGTGCTACAGTAAACAATCTCTAATGACAGATTAATTAGGCTTAATAGATTCGTCTCGCGATTTCCCGTCCATCCGTGTATTTAGTTTTATAATTAGATCATGTTTAGTCCTCCTAATCTTCGATTTAGAATTGGAAACTTTCTTTCGCAAACTTTCTTTCCAAACTAAACAGGCCCTGAGGTGTTGCAAGTTTCAGCGCCTCCCGAGTCTGGATTGGTTTTGATGGTTCCGACTCTCATCCTAATTTTAGACTATGGCCTTGTTTAGATTCACCAAAAGGCACCAATTTGATCAAAAGTAACGCATTGAAAAACGTGCCCCTCTCTCTACTTTTACGCTTCCCAATGCACTTTTTCTACAGAAAATTCGACCAACTTCACCAAACTAAACAGGGCCTATGCTTTGATCCACTCCACTAAAATTTACTTGACCAGTTGTTGGAAGCAGCCAGCTAAACTTTAGCGAATGGTAGGTAAGACATCACTAGCTAAACTTTTAGATGAATGCATCCAAACATGATCTTAGCTTGTTGGTGATCCATGCATCTCTTCACCTCCGGTCCTAGGAATGAAAATGATCCGAAACAGTATCGCAAATTTACCCAAATGTAGAAAACAAAAACAGTACAGTCATGATTTTTCCACATTTTATCAAATGAATAAATCAAAATACTGTACACTATGATG
>CM014272.1:2357015-2369515 GCA_004135705.1 Alloteropsis semialata
CTCAGCCGTCCGTCGATACAACTCACCATCAACCAAAGTAAATTTAAACGCATATTTTCGGACTTTTCTGTCACATTTGTGGCTAGGATTCTGTAAGTATTCGAAAATGGGCATTCTCCAATCAGCAACTTCGTCTTTAGTAATTTTAGAATGCTCAACAGACGAAGTGCCGCTGTCAGCAGGTAAACTGGTGCCACCGGTTTCGGAATCCGGTGCCACCGGTTTCTCTTGGGCAGAAAACTCGGTGATGCAAAGTGTCGGCTTTCTTTCGTAAAAATTTCTTTTCTGAACATCATAGCTAGACGCTTGCTGAGCCAGAGCATTCGCCCTTGGATTCTCATCTCTTGAAACATGATATATAGAGAATTCATCAAATTGAGCAATCATATCTAAGCACTTATCAAGATATGCATTGAACAATCCATCAAAACATTGATATACCTTATTAACTTGCTGCACAACCAGCAGAGAATCACCAAATGCTTCCACATGCTTTACTCCCATGTCATGCAAAATTTCTAGCCCGAACAACAAAGCTTCATATTCGGCTTGATTATTAGTACAATCATTTTCTAATCGGTTAAGAGCCTCAAATTCAGCACCACTTGGTGATATAAAAACAACTCCAATACCACAACCACTCTTACAAACCGATCCATCAAAATGCAATTTTCTTGGGTTAAATGTAATATAACTGATATCTAAATCATTATCATTAATGCTATGCTCAACAATAAAATCAGCAACAATTTATCCTTTCATAGATTTCAAAGGTCCACAAGCCAAAACATGTTCGATGAGAGCATAAGCCCATTTACCAATTCTACCACTTAAAATTGGTCTATGCAACATATATTCAATGATATCAGTTTGACAAGCCACTATGCAAGTATTGGATAATAAATAATACCTCATCTTGGTACAAGCATAATATAGTGATAAGAAAAGCTTTTCAATAAATATATACCTCATTTCGGCATCCAATAGTCGACGACTTGCATAGGTAATAATGCGTTCCTTTCCTTCGGTTTCTTGAGTCAAAACAGCTCCAATCACTTGATCTTCAGCAACCACATATAATTTAAATGGAAATCCTCTCCTAGGAGCTTTCATGACCGGCGGTGAAGACAAGTAATACTTAATTTTCTCAAAGGCTTCTTGCTGTTTTGCCCCCCAAGTAAATTCGGCTTCATCTTTTAGCCGAAGAATAGGAGTAAAAGCATTGACCTTTCCAGACAAGTTACAAATAAACCTCCTCAAGTAATTTACCTTGCCTAGAAATTTTTGCAAATCTTTCTTGCATGTAGGAGCTTTGACTCTCTTAATGATATCAATTTTCTTAGGATCTATCTCTATGCCATTTTCATGAATAATAAAGCCTAGAAACTTTCCAGCCGACACACCAAATGCACATTTGAGTGGATTCATTTTCAAGCCATATCGACGCATTCTCTCAAAAGCAAGCCTTAAATCAGCCAAATGAGATTTTAAACCAGCCGATTTAACAACAATATCATCGATATAAACTTCTATGATCAAGCCAAGCAAATCATGAAAAATTAAATTCATAGCCCTTTGGTAAGTAGCACCAGCATTTTTTAAACCAAAGGTCATAACTACCCACTCAAGCAAACCAACAAAACCTGGACATACAAAGGCCGTTTTAGATATATCCTCTTCAGCCATGAAAATTTGATTATAACCAGCATTACCATCAAGAAAACTAATAACTTTATGTCCAGAAGCATCATTAATAAGCATGTCGGCTATAGGCATAGGATATTCATATTTAGGAGTAGCTCTATTAAGATTTCTAAAATCAATGCAAACTCTGAGCTTACCAGAATCCTTTTTCTCAACTGGCACAATATTTGATAACCATTCAGCATAACGACAAGGCCTAATAAAATTTGCATCCAACAACCGATTAATTTCTTCTTTAATTCGGTCATACATATTAGGATTGAAACGCCTAGCAGTTTGTTTAAAAGGCCTAAAACCAGGTTTAATAGGCAGCCGATGTTCAACTAACTCGCGGCTTAAACCAGGCATCTCTTGATAATTCCATGCAAAACAATCAACATATTCTTTCAATAGCTCGATTAATTCAGCTTTATAATCAGCTTTCAAATTTTTATTTACAAATGTCGGCCTAGGTATAGAACCATCGCCAATATCAATCTTGTCTAAGGGATCAACCGTGTAAAACCTTGTCCTAATTTACTCATATCATCAAAATCTTCAATGGCCTCACACATATCGTTCTTTTGTGCCCGATAGTGCTCAAGTCTCTGCTGCAACCATTCTGAACTATTCATTGATTCACAACAAATGGTTTAGCCGATACTCAACCGGCTTTAGAACAGCAGGCACAAAGCCATCTCTAGTACAATTGATCATCTCATAATCGAAAATATCTAAGCCTATCAAACACTTGACATGATCATGCATAGACATGGTAGAACCATCAGCCACATCAACACAAGCCGATGTATCTCCATGTACAACCTCAATATCTTCATCAACCCATTGAATAAGAAATTGATGCAAACTAGAAGGTACACATCTATTTGCATGAATCCAATCACGACCCAATATTAAACTGAAATTACCTTGGGCCTCGGCGACGAAGAAAGCAGTATCCAACGTCTTGCTTCCAATGGTGAGCTCCATAGAAGCAACGCTCTTCGCACTCATAGGCTCGCCTCTTCCCACACCACTGACAGTCATGTTTGTCTTGATCAACTCATCATCCAAACCATCAAGCTTCTTGAACATAGAATAGGGCATCAAATTGACAATTGCCCCGGTATCAACAAGCATCCTCGAAACTGACTTCCCATTGATATGCCTCTTCATGTACAGTGCCTTTAGGTGATTTTCAGAATTCTTTGGCCTTTTAAATATAGCTTCCTTTGGGCCAAAGTCTAGATGAGCCATCTCCTCCTCCAGAATGACATAATAATCCAAAGAAAGGTACACCACATTAGCATCAACATTCATATGTTCAGGTGATGACCCATAATCAACAAGCTATTCATCGTCCATATTCTGGGAATCCGATGACAACCTCTGATCAAACGTTGAAGTAACAGAAATCTCAGAAGCAACACGAGATGGCCCTGGATCAGCAGAAACTGGTACCACGGATCCAAAACCGGTTTTGGCGCAACAGCTGGCTTTGAGGAGGGTAAAACCGGTTCCACCGGATTTTGTCCTGGAGCTTCAATTTTCTTCCACCCCTTGCCTGGAGGAATCATAGGCCTGTACTTATTGAAATGCTCCTCCCTCTGCTTCTCTAGCTCCTCCTTCTGCTCTTGAAAGCGAAGTCGCTGCAACTTGTGCGTGTCAAACGTGGAGGACACTTCGGCATGAAGTATTTAGATTTATCAATTTCAACCTTCTTACCCTCATTAGGATCTGCAGCAACATCTTCCTGGACTGATGGCTTAGCCTCTTCACCAATCACAATTGGCATCTTGTCATCGTCCTCCGGAATCACCTTGGTGTCACCAATCTGAATTACATCAGCAGCAGTAGTCCTCTCTTGGTCGACATCCATTTTCTGGACAACTTCCTCCACCTTCTTAGGCCGATAAACCTGCCTGGGAGGAGATGGTTGCCTCTTCTGAGGAAACCGGTTCCACCGGTTTTGGGTAGCACGTCCCAACCTGATCGACGAAGAGCCGAACGGTTATCCACCAACCTCTCATGCACTGGCATTATGTTATTGCCCCATCCTGGATGAAAAGAATGATATTGCATGGGGTAATAAGGCATATACATCCCATTGTAATCCCATGCCGGATATGGAGAATTGTAATATGGAGAAATCCATGGCATGGCTTGATATTGATTCTGCTGAGGATACAATGTAGCAACATCACCCTTCTGTCTGTTATTAATCCTTGGAGGCGAAATTGGCTTTTCTTGACGCATGGTTGATCTCTTTCTCTTTTTTGCTGGCCAATACTCATCAACTGGCCTTTGATTTGCATATTTGGAAAATAATTGGTCAAAGGTCGGCTTTGGTTTTGCAACTTTACCCTGAGCTTTGGCCACATTAACTTTCCTGGTTC
This sequence comes from Alloteropsis semialata, assembly GCA_004135705.1. NCBI lineage: Eukaryota > Viridiplantae > Streptophyta > Magnoliopsida > Poales > Poaceae > Alloteropsis > Alloteropsis semialata. Next base: position 2,361,095 of record CM014272.1, read on the forward strand.
CAATCTCAGGACGCTTAGGTTTCAACATCTTCGAGCGACCCTGAGCAACCAGTGGGACCAGTTTCCAAAACCGGTGGCACCGGTTTGTCCTGTGCAGCAGGCTCAAACGGTGCTTTGGATGTTCCTTGCCCCCCGAGATCCGCAATTCTTGCAGTGATTTTGAAAGTCTCTCAGCCATTGGGGGTCTTCTCACACACCACTTCCCTGATAATTGATTTACCCTTCAAATTCTCAGGCTTTTCGTCTCTTACAACAACATTTTTTTCTTTGGTTGATTCGACTTGATGCGGCCGAACCAGAACCTTAGGAGGTTGCATCACAAGAGTATTAACAGGAAACGGTGCCTTGTCAACCTGCATCTCATGTAGTGTCAAACGTCCTCCATTCAAGGCCGATTGCACCTGTCGACGGAAAACATTGCAATCATTAGTAGCATGTGAGAAAGAATTATGTAACTTGCAATATGCCCGTCTTTTAAGCTCTTCAGGTGAAGGAATAGTATGAGACATTTTAATGTTTTCATTCTTTAACAATTCATCAAAAATACGATCACATTTGGAAACATCAAAAGTAAATCGTACTTCTTCTTGCCGATTCTTTTGAATTGGCTTAAGAGAGGAACATGTGTACGATTTATTCTTAGAAGGCCATACAAGTTCAGCAGCATACACATTTTTATCATCATCCGAACTACTAGAATCACAAGTAACAACATGAACATTAGAACAATGAGTCTTATATGTATCCTTATTATTTTTTATTCGATTTTCAGTAGCTAAGGCTATTACTTGCACTTGATTAACCGAAAAGTGTTCAAAGCCTTCTATCTTCTCTTTAATAAAGGATCTTAAACCATTAAAAGCAACATTAGCAAGATCCCTTTCAGAAAGTGACAAATTAAAGCATCGGTTTCTAGTTTCCTTGAATCGTTTAAAATAATCTATAACAGATTCATCTCTTTGTTGCTTAACCGATGTTAGATCTGTCAATTTTAACTGAGCACTCTCACTATAAAAGTAATCATGAAATTTCTGCTCTAATTGGTTCCATGAATTAATTGAGCCGGGAGTTAATGAAGAAAACCAGAAAAAAGCAGTACCAGTTAAAGATAAGGAAAACAAATGAACTTTCAAAGCATCACTATAATTGGCTTCTCCTAGTTGAGCAATATATTGGCTAATGTATTCCCAAGTAGTCTTACTATCATCACCATTAAATTTTACAAAATCAGGAACATGCCAATTAGGTGGATAATGAACAGAATCAAAACTAGCAGAATATGGTTTTTGATATAATCTTGAATTTTCCACATCAATACCAAGTTTATCTTGTACCATATCAGCTAACTCGTCCTTTAATTTAAAGAACTCAGCATGTAAATTTGAACGAGCTAGATCAGATTGCCTTGTGGCTGTATTTGGAACTTGAACAACACGAGGCATGCGATAAGGACTTTGCCGCAAATATTGATCATACACATCATTAGAAATCCCACTAGAATTGATGTTTTGATTAGGTATAGGGGGTGATGTGTATGCACGGGTTTCAATGTAAGCAGAACGATTAGCTACCTCTGTATTTTGGTTAGGGACTACCGAAAGAGGAGCTAAAGCAGGCGGTACTGACTGCTGTGCAGCCTGGGCGACAAAACCGGTGCCACCAGTTTCTAGAACCAGTGTCACCGGTTTCACCATGGCTGGTGAAACGTGTGGTGGCGGCGGTATTTGTCCTGGATAAAAATTAGCCGGCATACCATACAGTGGATTTTCAGGTAATTTTCCTAGTGTAGCTGACACATTCGCATGCATATTCTCATGTTGCATAGGTGGTAAATTTTGTGCATAATAAGAAGACTCTACCAACCTATCTTTTTTAATTTTTCCTATTCTGTCCATAAGCGTGCATACTAATTCATCGGTGTGTACAAGCGCAGCACTAAGGTCAGGAAGGAGGGGAGGAGCCCCTGATGACGCGGACTTGAAGGACGCCGGCGTGAAGCGGCACGAAGACGCAGGCGTCGGAGAGGGCGAGCCGGTTGTCCTGCGCAAACTCCGTCCAGCCTGAGCACATCATGCCGCTCTTGGCCGACACCTTGACGCTCACCTGCCAGCTGCTGTCACCGCCGGCGGCGCAGACGATGAGCTCGACGTCGCGCGACGACGTCCAGCCCACGGCGTCGCAGAAGCTCTTGCTCAGGTCCAAGAAGCGCAGCTGGTACGGCCTGTCGATGCGCCGGCAGAGCGTTCTTCCATCGTGTCCAGAGCCGGCGGTGGCCATGCTGCTGGGCGAGAAGTGCTTCCTCCTCCTCTTGACCCCTGTGCCCGGCGATGATGCTGCGGATGCCGCCGCCGCCTCCTCTGGTATACAAGTAGGTGTTTTCGGCCCATCGTCTTCAGGGAACAACCCGCCATTAGTAGCATTAGTATTGTGGTCGGTGACGAGGCAGCCGGACGCGTCGAATATGTCAACGGCCAAGTCCACGCAGCCGTTGTGCTCCAAGACGAGCAATTGGCCGGCGGAGATGCCGTTGGCCGAGACGAAGCCGCGCCAACCGCGGCCCGTCAAGGATACCCGGCCGTGGCCCTCGCGGAGGAGGTCGACGTCCCACCTCCTCCCCGTGCCATCCCGCAGCTTGGCGGCACGCCACGCGCCGAGGCCCGCCGCGAACTTGGGCGGGATGGACTGCAAATATATGCATGCGCTGCCGGGATCGATTACAATGTCGCCATAGTCGGATTGGATTGAACATCCATGTGCGGCGGGCGGATTGTTGCATAGAATAGAATAATTCAAAGGAACAATTTTACAGTTAGAATTACCAAGCTGAGCTCGAAGGAGCCGGGCAGCAGGATTTTGAAGAACTTGTGCCGCCCGCCGCCGCCGCCTGCTCCGTCAGTTGCCATGGCCGTGCGCCGGCCGGACGGTCCGGCTTATATATTCTCCATATATACCACAAGGAAAGTATTTCAGGAAAAAAAAACAACAACAAACAGCTAAAAAGTTTGAACGCGCGGTTTGTTCCTCAATTCCGGGCGCCTCAATTTCTGCTTCGGTTGCATCTGCATGCATGCGCTGCTTATTTATAGCAGTACTATTAAACCACAAGTTCCATTCCGTAAATCGCAATCAAATTACGAACGATGCGGCTTCCCCGTGCATGCGTGCAAAATCAATCCCAGCGTCGTTTGTTGACCTGATTTCTTTTCCTTTTTTCAAAAACCAGATTCGCCCGTGTGTTGCTAGGGCAATACAAATTATAGATAAATGGTAGTATCCTAATTTTATTGGTAAGCCATCAGTGTACAAATAACATCTTAATCTTTGTCAAATAACCAGTTCAATAGATAATATTTTATTTAAAATAGATTTTTGAAAATATTCTTTGTTCAAAATACAATACCTACGATGCCACATCAAAGTAAAAATGGATCGCTATTGATTTATAGTATATATTTAAAATATTTTATTTTTTTCAAAAACAACTTGAGTGTAAAGACCTCACGTGACAACTTTTACATATTGTTTTCCATAATAAGTTTTTAATTTAAATCTAAATTTACTATGATGTCAGATCAAACCAAAATTGATCACTTTTGATTTATATTATTTGTTTAAAAAGTTTTAAGATTTTTGAAAACCATCTTGCATAAAGAGCTCACATGACAATTTAAATATAGTTTTTAGAATATTTTTAAATTTGAAATATATATACTACCATATCACATCAAAGCAAAATGGGTCACTTTTGATTTATAGTATTTGTGTACAAAGTTTTAAGATTTTTATAAACTATCTCAAGTGTAAACTGCTCATCTGAAAATTTGACTATAATTTTTAGAGTAATTTTTAATTTAAACTCTAAACTTACTATAATTTGTGTCCAAACTTTTAGAAACCATCTAAAGTGTAAACAACTCACTCGGCAATTTAAATATAATTTTTTAGAATAATTTTTATTTTGAAATCTAAATTTACTATCATCCGAGATAAAAAAAGGTCATTATTGATTTGTAGCATCTACTAATTTTTTTAAGATTTTTAAAGTACTGTGTGCATTCTATTTTATTTTGATTGGATTATTTGAAGGTAGTGTGATTTGGAGGGTGATGAATTCCGAGGGAAGGGGGCGGGCCGACCAAGGGGAGAGTGAGGGAGGGGGCGGGAGGCGAAGGGGAGGCAAAAAAATTTTAGAGTAGAGATATATTCCCTCGATTTTTATTTATAATGCATGATATGACTTGACATGGTCTTCCAAACAACTTTCAACTATTCATTTATCTTATATTATATTGTTTATGATTGTAAGCTTATGATCATCCTAGAGTATATTTGATTGTGAATCCAACCATATAAAGTTAACATTATAAAAATAAAAAATTATTAGCTAGATTGTTGGTCAAATTATAAAGTTTGAATCTTCACATGCATGCACACCTTACAAACAAAAATAGGGGGAGTAAATACAAATACAACTTCATTTCTTTTTGCCGGTTTCCATACATCAACACAACCAATGTGGTCTGGGCTTAAAAGACACAAAACTTTCTTCTCTCAAGACAATATCAGTGCACAATCTCATTACAAAGCAATCGACGCTAAGAACTTGGTAACTGAGATAGCTGGGGTTTATAGAGATGAAACTGCTCTCATATATGATAAAACTACCTCTCTACTTTTTTCATAATGGCCTTGCCATGTCGTTGCTGATGTTTCATGTTATTTAGTACTCATAAAATTAATTCTTGATGAAACCTATTGAAACTAGTCTCACTCAGAAAAAAATACTGCAACACAACGGAGATGCACCCATGCCAGGCACCAATGCTCTCCCGGCCATGCGCCGCCGCCTACGCCATTTCAAGGAGAGAGATGAGATGAGCACGGGCACGGGCTGCATGCGCAACAAGCGCAGACAAGGAAGGGGTACCAAGGCTCCGCTTAGACTGTCTCCAACAAGTAACCTATATGGACACCAAAACTCAAAATGGGTCCCCAAAATAATTGTTTCAGTCTCCAACATAGCACCTATGCTATGCTAGTATACTGGGTGCAAGAAAAGTCAAAACTCAAGTCTGAGTATCCTCTTTCCTGAAGACCCATTCACAGAAAGAGTTTTCTTTTGGGACTTATTGTTGGAGAAGACCAAAAATAGATATCGAACCCTTTGCCTGTAGCGCTATGCAAATATAGAATGGATCTTGTATTTTGGATTTCATTGTTGAAAATAGTCTTAGCGCTTACCACATAAGCGCGCCCTCGAACCTGCGTACCAGCCCCTCAGTTGTTTTGCTACTTCTACCCTAGCCGGATTTGTTACCACGCGAGATTTAAGATTCACCGATAAGCTGATATAGTGGGAGAAAAACCGAGCTTTAGGCAATCTAGATGGGAGTTTTATGCACACGATTATCTAGAGTGATACATCATCTAAAAATATTTAAAATTATGATAAAATACATCACCTCAAAGCCTCTTGTTGTTTCATAAGTTGCTTGCAAGACACAACTTATCTAGGAAACAATGTACACACCATGTCGCCTCACTTTACTACAAAGGTCATTCTCAATGGAAGTTTCGTTACACGATTTCCAAGTATGCCATGTCATCTAAACATGTGTAGGTTTTGCGAATGAAACAATGCCTACAATGGAATCTTATGAAATGAAACTTTCTAGCCCCAATGGTGGTTTCAACATGTTTTGTAGTCTAGGTAACCGTGCATACACAGTTTCATCTAGATAAAACCCATTCCTTCTCTCTCTTCATCACTTTCTTGCCTTGTCATCACTTTTGTCTACGTGGCAGCTCATTTAATGTGTAAAACTTCCACGGGGATTGGATGATAGACTATTGAATGCTAAGACTGTAACTAATTTTAGCAGAAAGAGAGAAGAATACTAATTAATTATAGAATGATGGGAGTAATAGGTAGGCGGAGATGAGGAGGGAATTAATTATTGAGAGGAAGAAACATAACACCCGCGAGCGTGAAATGCTCTCTGCCTCACATGCTCTTAGCCAGCTAAGCTAGCTAGCTCCTTTCATTGTTGTTCATCGATCGATCGATCGCGGAAGCTAGAGGAATAAAACTATTGGTTCCGATCCAATCATTTTGATTTTACATACTGATAGTAGTCGTCGTGGATCCTAGTAGCTAATAAGTAGACAGTGCAAGATCGATCGATCTATCTATCTATCGAAGAAATAAAAAGGCCGGATCGATGGATTGCGCGATGACGAGCAGCATCCTGTCGGCCAACTACAACACGATCCTGTTCGAGTTCGGCATCATCCTCGTCGCCAGCAAGATGCTCCACGCGCTGCTCCGCAACGTCTACCAGCCGCGCGTCTTCTCCGATCTGCTGGTGCGTGCGTCGCCATTATATTCTCCATGCATGCCTTTCGCCATTGCTTACATTACATGCATTGCTGAATGCTGATCGATCGATGGTGCATGCAGCTGGGCATCGTCCTCGCCCAGTTCCGTGTTCTCTCCCTCACCAACGCCATCAACCTCGTCTTCGGCAAGATCGGCGGCTTCGTCTTCGCGCCCTACCTCTTCGCGCTGGGCGTCGAGATGGACCCCGCCACGCTCCTCGACGCCCCCACCCCCGACGCCGTCGTCGCCTACGCCGGCATCCTCTCCACCTCCGTCCTCGTCACGCTCTTCCACATGCCGCTCATGCAGGCCACCTCGGGCGTCGTCCACGAGCGCTCCCTCCGCTCCTTCCTCGGCCTCGCCGCCGTGCTCTCCAACACCGCCTCGCCCGTCCTCACCCGCCTCACCACCGACCTCAAGATCGCCAAGACCGCCGTCGGCCGCCTCGCGGTGGGCGCCGGCCTCGCCTCCGACATGGTCACCACCATGCTCATCGCCGTGGGCAGCATGATCTGGCGCGACGCCGGCGTCGACGGGCCCGAATCCGCCCCAATCCTGCAGCCGGTGCTCACGGCGGCCGTCCTGGTGGTCGTCATCGTGTCGGCGTTCGTGTCCAGGGCCATGGCCGAGTGGGTGGGCGGGCGCAACCCGGAGGGCCGGCGCATGCGCGGCTTCGACCTGTCGCTGGTGGCGCTGGCGGCGGCGGCGCTGTGCTGGCTCAGCTCGGCGCTGCGCCTGGACGTGAACATGGCGGCGTTCCTGGTGGGGCTGGCGTTCCCCAGCGAGGGCAGGGTGTCGAGGCTGCTGGTGAGCAAGATCAACTTCGTGCTCAGCTCCTTCGTGCTGCCGCTCTACGTCAGCCACGTCTGCCTGTCGCTGCGGCAGACGACGGACGACATCGAGGTGGCGGGGCTGGGGCGCGCAGAGGGCTTCAGGGCCTTCGTCATGGAGCTGCCATTCCCATGGTGGAAGGTCCTGTTCGTCACGGTGATGGGGACGCTGGGGAAGCTCACGGGGTGCGCGGCGGCGGGGCTGCTCCGGGGGCTGGGCTGGCTGGAGGCGCTGGCGCTGGGGATGCTGCTCAACGTCAAGGGATACTTCCACATCTACTGCGCGCAGGCGGCATTCGTATGTGCTCCATCTTTCTGATTTAATTAATTTGTTCTTCAAACAATCAATCAATCAATTGAAGAATGCAATCAGGACGCCGGCATCATCACCGACAAGTCCTTCATGGCCATCATCTTCATGGTTGCGCTCAACGTGGCGGTGACGCCCATGGTGGGCATGGGCATCGCGTCCTGGGCTCGCCGGAGCGTGCAGTGGCGCCTCATGGGGCTGCAGCACCACGACCCCTCCACGGAGCTGCGCCTCGTCGTGGGGCTGCACGGCCCGCAGGACGTGCCCACTCTGGCCTACCTCATGGAGGCGCTGCGGTGGGGCGGCGGCGGCGGCGAGCTCGCCGCCTACGCCGTGGACATGGTGCAGCTCACGGACCAGACGGCGGCGGCCATCGTCAAGGGCGGGGGCTTCGACGGCGTCACGGTGGTGGACGAGGAGGTGTCCGAGATGCGCAAGCTCATCGGCGAGGCGCTGGACGCGTACCAGGCGGAGGCCGGGGAGGGCGTCAAGGTGCGCCGGCTGCTGGCGCTGTCGTCGTTCCCCGACATGCACAGCGACATCTGCATCTGCGCGGAGGACGCCATGGCGGCGCTGGTGCTGCTCCCCTTCCACAAGGGGCAGCGGCTGGACGGGAGCATGGACGCCGGGCACTTTTGGTTCCGGCTGGTGAACCAGAAGGTGCTGCAGCTGGCGCCGTGCTCGGTGGGCGTGGTGGTGGACCGCGGCCTCGGGAAGCACGCCACCAGGGAGGGGCAGGCGGCGATCCGCGAGGGGCAGGGGCAGGCGGTGGTGGTGGTGTTCATCGGCGGCGCCGACGACCGCGAGGCGCTGACGCTGGCGGCGCTGATGTCGAGGCACCCGGGCGTGCGGCTGACGGCGCTGCGCGTGGTGCAGAACGCGACGGCGCAGGCGCGGGCCAA
>CM014272.1:2374515-2421930 GCA_004135705.1 Alloteropsis semialata
CATTGTCATTTCGCCACAGAAACGTATTATGCATGTATAAATTTACCTGTGTGCTCAAATGACCTGCATTCGCGCTCATAGTCTTCGTTCACCGTGTCAATTTTTACCTTGAAGTCAGGCTGACCCCAAGATATCTTGCTCGAACGGTTCGTATGCCTGACAAGCCAATGCATATCATCATCTTCTGCTGCATCGGGCACGATGTGATATCGTGTCGCGTTGTTCGCTGTTTTGTTGAAATGGTAGAAGACATTTCTAGTGTAGTGCCTAGATGCCTGTGCAACAAAACCCCATTGGCTCTCTAGTTCGGTGTTGCACTACAGGAAAATGAGTCTCAAAAGTCACAACATGTGAACTGAAAAATGTAGTAAATATTTATGGTTTGAGAGGATTAGTTGCGTACCATGTCGCCATATGTTTCTGCAGCCTCTGCCTCGCTCCTTCGCTGTATGAAGCGCAACATTTGCTTCGGGAACATGTGGAGGCACGTATTACAACAGTATGGCGCCTATAAATTGTAGCGTCACCATCTTACATTGTTGTTGGGGTTCAACGTCGCTGGCACTGGTCTTCGAACTGATGTCTGCACTTGGCGCCTCTGGATTGTTGGCCGCTTGTTAAAAATGAATGGACATGGCAAGGTGTAGAGCACGATAAGTAATTTTTTAGCTGAAAAATGAGCGCAGACGTAAATACCTGGGGCATTCGCAGGTACGTGCGATCCTGATGTGTGTTTTTCATTCGGGTCTCCTTGCTGTCGCTGGTATGCGGGATTTTGAGATGGGTGGTCCACATTGTGATCGAGGATCGTATCTGCAATGAGAGGTGCAGATCATTAAACTGTCATTTAAAAAGGTGAAATTTTGATATGTTCAAGTCAATGAGAAAGGCGTGTAGTGCGATAGTAGGTGAACACAGGCAAGGTAGTAATCACATTCAAACGACAAAATGCATATATTCCTCAAAGTTAATACAAATTCCATTTTTAATCCTCAGTTTTTACTAATTAAGTACAGTTTATTTTCTACTAAAATAAGTACACATTAAGGACAATGTGATTTTGTAGCAGTAATAGACCCATACCTTTATCCAATGTAGGCCCGTGTGTATGAAGTGATGCGTTTTCTTCTGGGTGTCCTTGTTGTAGGTGAGAAGATGTTTCAGTTTCTGGGTTGGCTTGTAGATCAGGCACCATATTTGCAATGGGAGATGAGGCGGTGTAAGTCGACAAAATAGATGAAATTTTTGGTGTGGAAATCGTATATGTACAGCACTGATGTGTATTGGACTTGTTTATGCGGTTCAGCATACAGTCTGGAATGGAAATACCTGTGTGGGGCGTTATGTTGACTGTAGGCTGCGTGAATGGTGTGGGGTCATGAGCTCCCTGCTGGGTGCATATGGGGTTGGAGTCCGCGTTAGGGAATGTGGGGAATGTGTCTTCATCCGAGAACATAGTTGTGTCAAATGCTTCTTGGTCCAGACCGGTGCTGTTCGGAGGGACTGCGGTATAAAAAATGATGTAAAGCAAACTAACTGAATTGTGACAATACACATAAATAATGGTATGAACATTTTTTGAAAGAAAGAGTACCGCTTGCATTGATGTCCCCGCTGGTAGACGGATGGATGTGTGCAGTACGGTGGGCGCCTGTATGCATATCTGGGGCAGGAGAAGAACTAGATGCGCCACCAAATAGGGATCTGACATCCGCCGCAAACTTTTGGATCCTCGCAGATGTGGCATGGCAGATATTCCGTATTGCTTGATTGTTGCCGCATATGTCCTTGTCAAGCGCAGTGACTAACTCGGAAAATTGAGCTTGGTTGTGCACCGAGATGTTTCCCTCGCATCCTTGCAACAAATCATGCATGAGTGGGAACGCAATTTGTGGTGGATGCGGGGCTGGGCCCATTGGCAACCCATGCACAGTGCCAATAAACTCGTAAGCTGATCCCGCAGGGTTTAGTTGCTACAAGAGAAGTAACCGTGAGCCAATAATGTAAACATGTGTGGAACTAAGCAGTAGTAAATTTTGCAGCAGTAGTTAATAGGATGAGTACTGACCGGCAGTGCGCCAAAGTGTAGCGTTCCTTGGCCATCCCTCCAGCGATCGTCTGCCATTATTCTTCCTACCTTGTCGCTGTTGAACACAGCAGCCCTTGGCGTGAGCATACGGTCTCCGGTATTCTCGGGATGGACAAGGTTGTCAAGGTAGTATATCTAGAGCAAAGGAGTAAAAAGGAAGGCATGTAAGACCATCACGATGATCGTGCCATTGTAGTTGTATGTAAGGTTCAAGGTGTAGTGGTAACTTACAATGAGGAACGGAAGGCAAGATCTCAAAGACGGATTTGGCTGACTTGGGTCCAGGGGCATTCCAGTTGTTGGCTAAAGATCTCAGATCATCCACGATGGCCTGCTGCCAGTCAACTTCACCAAACCTCTCCCAATCCATTGTGTATCCGACTTCAGTATTGCATATGTTGGTTGAAAAAGTAGAAAACAGCAGCCTGTTGAACAGGATGAGAAAGAAGCACCGTATGGAAAAGTCGTCTGTCTGGTGCTCACGCAGTTTGTCCTTGAGGTGACCAATAGAGAGTTTGGTTGGTGTGCACCCAAATGTTTTCGCAATTCGAGCCCTGTCAGCGTTGGTCTCTTGATACGAGAACTTGGGAGGGGGGCTGGTGCCAGTTGGCACACCAAGAACAGTGTGGACAGCCTGTTTGTTGATCGGTAGAAAGGTATTGGGTGGAACGGAGAGCATCATGGTAGACACATCAATCTTCGTGAGCAACCACATGCACAGAGCCCTTGATTTGACAGCATCAATGGTGATGTCGAATATTTTACCCCACCCAAGCCCACGTATTTTTTCCTTCTGGTCCTCAGAGAGAATCTGGATGGCATCAAGCACGTCCTTCGGAATGCAACGGCAGCATGTTCTGCCAGTTTTTGCTGGTTCAGCCTATAAAAAAAAGGCACCATGTCATGGGTTGACAAGGGGGAATCAACATATACTGCAACAATAGGTCATATCAGTTTAGTGATGAACCTCTTCCTCTATGGGATCCAGCAGTCTACGTTTAGCTGGCGCTTGCTGTGTGATGGAGGGAGCGCTTCCTCGTTTGCAGCCTGCGATCTTGAATTTAGTTCGTGGCGGGACGGGTTCAAAAGCCTGAAAATGGTGAAGCGTCAGGGGGAGCATTGGTGAATTCGCATAAGTGTGATACCAGATGCAACTGTAGTAAAAAGCAATAAGGCGAGTGTGCTCACATCATCATCGTTCTCCTGTGTTGGCACTTCAGGCGGTCTGAGGTGACCCCGAGGTGACCGGCGCGGTTGGCTTGGTTCTGTAGCAATGGTGGAGGGTGGAGGGGCTTTTTTCTTGCGCACGGCTAGTCTTTTACGGAGTCCATCGAGGCTGAGCTTGGGTACAACGTCCACATGGGCCTGCGTGGCAGCATTGGCAGAGGTTTGCGACGGGTCATCATTGGCCTCCATTGCTCACGAACAGACTGCAGCGTGTGAACAATTAAAGGTGATGAGTATATTTATCAGTTGACATCATTGGCCTCCATTTGCATTCAACAAGCAAGATATTCAGTGAATGTGACTCTCTTTTACAAGCGCATGTAAAAAAGAAAAACACTGTTTTCTACCGATTTCCACTGGTGTGTTCTAAATAACAGCGTGAATATATGGGGGAATCGACAGAAATTGCTACCATTAGCACAAATACATATGAATGAGATGTCTGCTCTGTGAGTAGAGGGGAAAAATTCAATGGGTATGAAGATACAATCTACTGACGCTCTGTGAAAGGGTAGAAACAAATATTCAGTAAATGTTTATCTCATTCATCATGCATTTACAATATATTGACGCGCACATTTAGAAAGGAGATCCTATGTCAGCACCAGTGATACATAAGAAAGCTCACCAATTTTGCATTAGACGCTTAAAGGATTCAGTAAATGTGGATCTGTTTACGCGTGCATTTCAATATGAAAAAAACCCTATTTCTGAAATATTCAACTGGTGCTTGCTATATAAAATAGTAAATATGTGGGGGAATCGACCGTGAATTTCAAGAACTAACACAAATGCAAAGTAAACCGGCGTCCGCTCGGTGAGTTGAAGGGGAAAACGACAGACCGACATCGGCATGGGATAGAAGGTGTTAGGGAGGATTATCACGACCATACCTACACCGCTCGCGGGATTCGATGGCGACAAATCGGCTCCGATTCGCGGCGACCGGCGGAGATCGATCGACGGGACGAGATCGACGGGACGAGAGCCCGCCGGGGCTCCTGCGTCCTCCAGCGACGGCTCCCCGGCGAAAGCTCCCGGCCAAAGGCTCAATGCGCCGTAGATCTTTGGGTTGGGGCGCGACCTAGATGCGATGTCTTGCGAGAGCGCCGGCTGGATTGAAGCAAGATTCAACAAGGGAGGGGGTGGGGATGGGTGCGGGTTTGGGAGGAGGGCGTGGGCAGCGAGGGGATGAAGGGCGTGATTTGGGGGAAGAAACTGGAAGACGGCCGGTGCGTGTAACGGATAAAGAAGGTTGGAATCAATGGCGCGATAACCGACAAATTTGAAACAGTGTCCAAATTTTTGGCTGTGTATGAGACGCGAAACTGGCGGAGTAAATCCTCAGGGCAATTACGTTAGAGGAATGAAGAAAGTACTCCCTCATGGGTCTGAGTATGCCACTTTGCGTCTATTTTGGTTTTACTCTTTTGGCTACTGGAATTTACTACAGCTAATGGATGGTGGGGGTTTCCTGGAATTTCGGGGCGTTAATTACATCAAGTAATATCTCAGTACGGGTGGGTTTTTAATACTTGCCAGCTCCACGCCGGAGCTGGGCGGCGCTCCGGTGAGGCGTTGAATAATATTCAACGCCTAAGGTGCTGAATATACATTCTCTCTCTCTGTCTCTCTCTCGCTCTATATATATATATATACAGCATATCCGGGTTTCTTAAAAGCCGCTTGCTCCCCACCGCACCAGAGCGTTTCTCGGGTCCTCCCCTCACACCGGAGGGATTCACGCGTACCTGTCCACTCCCGTGGAGCCACGTTGCGGAGAGAAGCGCCCGAAAAAAAAAATCCAGGGACCAATCCCCCAGCCGGCCAGCCCAACGCCCCAACCCAGCTGCCCCCGTTCCTCATCCTCTTGCCGCCCCGCCGCCGCCCCCCTTCGCGGCGCGAGCTCCAGCATGGCTCCGTCTCCCCACCAAGCAGCAGTGTTGATCCGAGCGGACACCTCTGGATCCCTCGATATGGCAGGAAACGCGGTAGCCGGAGGAGAGCTCGTCGCGGCTCCGGTGGACGCAAGTGCAAACTCCGGTCACCCATGGGCTACGGCTCGACGACGATGCCGGGGGCTCGCTGCTGTGTTGGGGCATTCTGCTCAGACCCGTCGACTGTTGGATAACTCAGGCTCGGTCACGTCTTCTACTTGTTCGGCATAGCTAGAATAAAGGAGCTCATTCCTTGCCAGTTTGAGCGCGTCAATGTACAGCCGATCTGCATGAACACATGCACCGGTTCTCCTAGTTTCTTTCCAGGTCTTAGGTGTAGGAGTGGTGGTGAACGAGTCCTCTGGACGTGGGATGGCACGGCCGATCAGGGAGGGCGAGATTGTCGCAGCGTCGTGGCGAGTATTGGCCACCCATTTGCTTGTATAAGTTCAGTTCAATATACATCAGAAAAGCCGGTTGTTGTTCGGCACCAAAAGCTCTGTGTTCATCGCGTTCATCCAGTTCAAGCGTGTGTGCGTGCATTCACTGGTGTTCCAGGGTGTTCTTCATCGTCTCCGGTGACGGGCGCCGGGAGTTGGAGGCTTCAACTGGTATCAGAGCCAGGTTCGACGTCCAAGGGGCGATGTCGGCCGTGTCTGAGCCTGCTCTTAGCGGTGGGAGGTCAAGGACGCCTAGAGGTGGCGGCCGTCGGGAGTCGCCCTCACCGCCGCGACAGCGCGGGCGCGAGCGCCACCGCGAGCAGCAGGTCGTGCTGGAGCGTCGGGTCATCAAGGAGGTCGGCAACGCAGGGTGGCCGACGTTCAGCAAGACCAACTACGGCGCGTGGTCATCCCTCATGCGCGTGATGCTTCGCGCGCGCGGCCTGTGGGAGGCTGTGACCCAGCACGGCGTCGACCAGCAGGACGACATGATGGCCATGGAGGCCATCTGCAAGGCGGTGCCGACCGAGATGGTCGAGACCATCGCCAACAAGGCGAGTGCGAAGGCGGCCTGGGACGACCTCAAGACGATGAATCTCGGGGTGTAGCGGGTGCGCAGGGCGAAAGCGCGTACCCTCCGCCGCGACTTCGACACCATGGCGTTCAAGGACGGCGAATCGATCAATGATTTCGCCGTGCGGATCAACGGAGTGGTGCAGCAATTGAAGACCCTCGGCGATGACTTCGAAGAGGTGACAATTGTGCGCAAATTCCTTCAAGCATTGCCTCCACGCTATCACCAGATCGCCATGTCGATCGAGACACTTCTCGATCTCGAGGACATCTCCGTCGAGGAGCTGGTCGGGCGTCTCAAGGCGGCGGAGGAGCGGCACGGACTCACTGGCGACGGGATAGGCGTCGCGCAGCTGAACCTCACGGAGGACGAGCTGGTGGCGAGGCTGTCCAAGCGGCTCAACATCGGCGCCAACAAGGGCCAGGCGTCGGGGAACTCGGGCGCCTCCTGGGGAGGGCAGCGAGGCGGCCGTGGTGGAGGCCGCGGGAGGTCTGGCCGCGGCAGAGGTCAGAAGAAGGGCGGTGAAGGCTCACATGACCGCAAGGGCGACGGCGCGCGCGGAGGCGATGGCGCGCGTGGCTGGGGCAGCGACGTCGCCCTTGACGAGTGCCGCTACTGTGGCCGGAAGGGGCATTGGGCCCGCGAGTGCCCAAAGCGCAAGGGCGATGGGGAGGCCCATGCGGCCCAAGCTGAGAAAGACCAGGAGCAGCCCACGCTCCTGGTAGCTGCGGTGACGGCCCAAGAAGCGAACGGCGCTTCTTCCCCAATCAATCCGGCGACGGCGGCCGTCCACATCGAAGAGGGGAACCTGTTCGTCCAGCTCGGGGAGAGGAGCAAGGGTGACACGGCGCGATGGATCCTCGACACGGGTGCCACCAATCATATGACTGGTGCCCGGTCGGCATTCGCGGAGCTTGACACAGGGGTGCGCGGCTCCGTGCGGTTCGGCGACGGGTCAACGGTGGGGATCGAGGGACGTGGCACCGTCCTCTTCAAATGCAAGACCGGCGAGCACCAGGAGCTGACGGGGGTGTACCTCATCCCCAGGCTGACAGCTAACATCATTAGCCTTGGCCAATTGGAGGAGGAGCGGTACAAAATCGCACTGGAAGATGGCGCGCTCAAGATCTGGGATCCTCGCCGGCGGCTGGTGGCGGTGGTGCGGCGCGAACCGAGCCGGCTCTACATCCTCAACCTCACCGTCAACAAGCCAGTGTGTCTGGCGGCGCACGCGGAGGAGGCGTCGTGGCGCTGGCACTCCAGGTACGGCCACCTTGGATTCCAGGGGCTCCAAAAGCTGTCCAAGGGGGAGATGGTCCGCGGGCTCCCGCGGATCGATCAGGTGGAGCAAGTCTGCGACGGGTGTCTGGCTGGCAAGCAGCGTCGACTCCCGTTCCCGGCGGCAAGCAAGTTCAGGGCGGCGAGGTAGCTGGAGCTGGTTCACACCGACCTGTGCGGGCCGGTCACGCCATCGACACCGGGGGGCAAGAAGTTGTTCCTGCTTGTTGTCGATGACATGAGCAGGTACATGTGGCTGGTGCTCCTAGCCACGAAGGATGAAGCTGCTGCAGCCATCATCCGGCTCCAAGCGCGTGCGGAGGCGGAGGTCGGGCACAAGCTGGGCACGCTGCGCACCGACCGCGGCGGTGAGTTCACGGCGCGGACATTCGGGGAGTACTGCACCGAGCGAGGGATTCAGCGCCATCTCACCGCACCGTACACGCCACAGCAGAACGGTGTGGTGGAACGGCGAAATCAAACCGTGCTAGGGATGGCACGGTCCATGCTCAAGTCCATGGGCATTCCAGGGCGCTTCTGGGGCGAGGCTTTGACGACGGCCGTCTTCATCCTCAACCGCGCGCCAACAAAGGCCCTGGAGAACAAGACTCTGTATGAAGCATGGTATGGTACAAAACCTGCTATCCATTTCTTCCGTACATTTGGCTGCGTCGTTCACGTCAAGGTCACAGGCGGCACCTGTGGAAACTCGATGACAGGAGCACGCCGATGGTGTTCATCGGATATGAGCCGGGCACGAAGGCCTACCGGCTCTACAACCCGGTGACGGATCGGGTGCACGTCTCCAGGGATGTGGTGTTCGAAGAAGGGCGTGCTTGGAACTGGGAGCAAGGAGGGGACAGCTCGACTGGAGGTGGGGACCCGTTCGTCGTCGTGTACTTCTACTCTCTTGGTGGCACAGGCGCGACAAGAACGACGCCACCGGGGGAGTTCGCGACACGCGCGGCATCGAGGATGCCAAGGGGGAGTCCGCGCCACGCGTGGCGTCAAGGACCCCGAGCGCGACATCGAGCAGGCCAGCCGTAGCCCCGAACGCCATGTCACCACCAAGCGGGCCGAGTGCGGCCCGGAGCGCAACACCAAGTGAGGTTGCAGTCGCGGGCACGCCACTGCAACAGGGTGAGATCGGCGCACCTGACCCTGCCTCACCAGCTGGGGTGGAATTTGCGACGCCGCCGAGTGCAGAGCAGGACCTCGATAGTGATCACGAGGAAGATGTGCCACTCCGATTCCGCCGTGTCGACAACATGATCGGGCCTGCGGGTGTGCCCGGTCTGGCGGAACATGGCCTGGCCGATGACTTGCTTCTTGCAATCGGGGAGGAGCCAGCCACGTTTGATGAAGCGCGGCGCGAGGAGTGCTGGGTCAAGGCCATGAAGGAGAAGATGGCCTCGATCGAGCAGAACAAGACATGGAAGCTGGTGAATCTTCCTCGGGGACACAGGCCAATCTGTTTGAAGTGGGTATACAAGCTCAAGCGTGATGAGGCGGGTGTCATCGTCAAGCATAAGGCCCGCTTCGTCGCCAAAGGCTATGTTCAGCAGCAGGGGGTTGATTTTGATGAGGTTTTCGCTTCTGTTGCTAGAATGGAGCCCATCAGGATGCATCTTGCTGTTGCTACACAGGAAGACCGGCTTGTGCATCACATGGATGTCAAGTCAGCATTCCTCAACGGAGAGCTCAAGGAGGAAGTGTATGTTCAGCAGCCGCCGGGGTTTGTCGCTGCTGGGCATGAAGGGAAGGTTTTGAAGCTGGACAAGGCGCTGTATGGGCTGCGCCAGGCTCCACGGGCGTGGAATGTCAAGCTTGACAGGAACCTGTGTGACATTGGATTCAAGAGATGCATCAGCGAGCACGGCATGTACACCAGAGGTGCAGGAGCGTCGCGAGTGGTGGTCGGGGTTTATGTGGATGACTTGATCATCACTGGTGCGGATCTGGTGGAAATTGGGGCGTTCAAGAAGGAGATGCGACGGGCGTTCCGCATGTCTGACCTTGGTCTTCTCTCGTTCTACCATGGAATAGAGGTGAAGCAAGTCGAGATGCCATTACATTGGGGCAAGCAGCGTATGCAAGGAAGCTGCTCGAGAAGGCGGGCCTGGAGGGTTGCAACCCCTGCCAGACTCCAATGGAGGTTCGTCTGCAGCTGTCGGTCAGAGGCACGACACCGGAGGTTGGTGCAACGATGTATCGCAGCCTGGTGGGGAGTTTGCGGTACCTGGTGCACACTCGTCCGGATATTTCGTTTGCTGTGGGATATGTGAGCAGATTCATGGAGAAGCCATGGCAGGAACATCTCGCTGCTGTCAAGCATTTGCTGCGTTACTTTGCAGGGACGATGGATTTTGGCATTGTCTATCACAAGATGGCTGGTGGCGGCAATAGGCTGACGGGCTACAGTGACAGCGATATGGGGGGAGATGTTGATGAGAGAAAGAGCACCACAGGGGTGATCTTCTTCCTGGGTGACATGCCAATCTCCTGGCAGTCACAAAAACAGAAGACGGTGGCTCTTTCCACATGTGAAGCAGAGTACATGGCAGGTGCTGTTGGAGCATGTCAAGCTGTGTGGCTCACTAGGCTGCTGGGTGACATCGTTGGGGTCGAGATTTAGCCGCCAATGTTGAAGATGGACAATCAATCGGCGATCGCTCTGAGCAAGAATCCCGTGCTTCATGATAGAAGTAAGCATATGGACACTAAGTTTCATTTCATTTGTGAGTGCGTAGATGATGGGAGGATCTGTCTGGAGTATGTGAGCACTCAAGAACAGCTTGCTGATGGACTTACAAAGTCACTCGGGTGTGCGAAGTTTAGCGAGCTTCGTGGCAGAATCGGTGTCATCAAGCTAAGGTAAATCGAGCCAGACTTAGGGGGAGATTGTTGGATAACTCAGGCTCGGTCACGTCTTCTACTTGTTCGGCATAGCTAGAATAAAGGAGCTCATTCCTTGCCAGTTTGAGCGCGTCAATGTACAGCCGATCTGCATGAACACATGCACCGGTTCTCCTAGTTTCTTTCCGGGTCTTAGGTGTAGGAGTGGTGGTGAACGAGTCCTCTGGACGTGGGATGGCACAGCCGATCAGGGAGGGCGAGGTTGTCGCAGCGTCGTGGCGAGTATTGGCCACCCATTTGCTTGTATAAGTTCAGTTCAATATACATCAGAAAAGCCGGTTGTTGTTCGGCACCAAAAGCTCTGTGTTCATCGCGTTCATCCAGTTCAAGCGTGTGTGCATGCGTTCACAGGTGTTCCAGTGTGTTCTTCATCGTCTCCGGTGACGGGCGCCGGGAGTTGGAGGCTTCATCGACACCATGGTCTAACACGCCCGCTCGCAGCGAAATGGCAGCCCTCCAAGGTCGCCGCGAGAGTCGCACGAGCTTCTCTGCTACCCACCGGCAAGACTCTCTTCTTCTTCTGCTCCACTTCTTCGGCTCCACTTCTCCTGGCTCATCGCCTCGACGTGGGCACGTGATCTAGCGGCATGGGGAAGCCATCTATGGCGCCATTGTGAGTTCCAGCACGGCGGCGCAAGCAACCGGCGTGACCTCGAGCTCCAGCGTGGCCTGGACCTTAAGCTCAGCGGCGTGCGTGGGGCGGCACTCCAGATTGGAGTGCGCTCCACATGTGTGGCCCAGAGCATCAGGGCCGTCCCTCATTCTAATCTTTTTGGCGAGAGCCCCAAGCCTCGACCCAGATCCAACCGTGAGTGTGTTCCCAACGTGGAGGGTGCTACTGCCGGAGTTCGGCGAGAGGGCGTTGCCGACGGAGATCCCAGCAAGTCCTGGGTGGACGAGCGGTAGGTGTCCCTTCTTCCTCACCCATGACCACCTGTTGTTGCTGCCCTTCCTCACTCACATCCACCTGTTGTTCGCGATGGAGGTACTGGCAGGAAGTGGTGACGCCGTCCACAATTGCAGATCGATGTAAGTAGATGAGCAATACTGTTCGCAGGACCCAGGTTTTCACAGGTATTTACCCAAGAAATCAGTATAGCCTGCCACCTGATTGATAGAATGCCTCTTGCTATTCTTGTACAGATGTTGGATCACTTGTGCTGATGGAATGTAGGCAGACAAAATGTAGGAAAAGTTATCGAAGAGGAACGTGCAGGAGGATATCTTCATGGTTACACACATGTTAATTTGCCAAGAGAATCCCTTTAACTCGACTAACAAAAGAAGGAAAAAGAAGAGAACTTTTTTATGCTTCAGTGCATAGATTCTTGTGCCAATTTAATTGTTCCCCATGATCAGGGAGATAATAGACACGAAGCCTATTTTGTGAATGCAATGCAAACTACACTATGTGAAGGAACTTTGAACTTTTCTCTGAATTTGTGTGGACTATATGTCCCTCTTCATGTTTGCCTGTGCCATTATTGATTCAACCGTGTCATTGAAATGATGGTTTATGGTTTAACTAAGTCTACTCTTGGTTTGGTAGAAGAATCCTCTTTGAATTTTCTTGCCATCTTGTATGGTCATCTTACTCTGTCATTATTTATTAGTCTGTATTTTTATATGGCTATTCCAAATAAAGATGGGCATCTATTGAGTTCTGAAACATATTTAGTCTGAGGCGGTGAATGTAATATGCTGGCTTTACTTCTTTCCCTCCTAAATTGTCCATGATTGGGTCTTGTTGTCTACAAAAGAACATGTATGCAACTTTTGTTTGCTGCTATGTTGGGTTCCTACATCTGTATGTTCCATTTTCTATCTCATGGTTTATTTAGGATCATTCTCGTGTATGTTGATCTGTTTTATTTATGGTTTATTCAGGTCCACCTTACTTGCTGGATGGGGTGGTGCTTGGCCTTGCCATGGCAGCCGTTGTCGCATCGTGGGTCAGGTATCTCGCCGTCTCAAGGCATATGAGCCTCCCCCTACAGCACCTCTGCATCATCCTTCTCCGGCAATCAAACTCTACAGTTTCACATGCTTCAGAGGCACATACGTGTTGTGTCTCTCTTTTCTTCAGATCCACCCCTTTCGTTATCACTTACAGGTACATATACAAGTAATTTCGTTTTTTTTCTTGCAGTGAGCCTAAATGTTTGTAGATTTCATATATAGACTCCCAAGCCATGTAATCTAGATGTTACACAAATGTTTCGGGGATCAATAGCAAAGTTTTACTAAAAGAAAATGTATAAGCTTGACCATATCCCAGAGTAACTCATCTGTAGGTCTAAAAATACTCACCTATCTTGGATAAGTTCTATATGGCCCTGTTTGGAACCGTTTAAATTCTGCTTATGGCCAAAATAAGCTAAAACTAGTAGCCAAACGGTACGCTTTTTTTCAGCTTTTTCTGGCTGTGCTTCTACCCACCACCCCTATTTGTACTAAAACGCAGAAGCTAGTCCAGACTTGCTTCTCAAATAAGCGTATTTTCAATAATTATGCAGCTTATCTGAGAAGCGCTTCTCTGAACCGCTGTTCCAAACAGGGCAAATTAGTAATGATCTAGCTCCAAGAAATAGATTGGGGAAGGTGCAAAGTCATGTATATTTTTAGCATCTCTTTGCATAACCTTTGTAAGTCAGAAAGTGGAGTATTAAATTTTAGTGCCCAAGAGACAGATGAACTTTTCTTCCCTGCTCAAGTCTGCAAATAATGTCAGTGCTTGGTATTTAAGTAACTTGCTTGCTTTTGGATAGAAGACTACAACATTGTCAAATTGTTAATTTGTTATTACACTTGCATATAATTACAAAAGACAGTTTTCCCTTTTTTTAAAAATTCTGATGCAGTATCGGTTGTCTTAAAAATTCAGAATTGTAGCTGGAGGCATTCAGAAGCATGGTCTTAAAAATTCAGAATTGTAGCTGGAGGCATTCAGAAGCATGGAGTACGCCAACACTCTATGGATGATGGAGTAATGTCCGAGTCAAAGATTGCTCGGCCTCTTGGTTGGTGGGCTATACTGTCTATGGTGTCGGCCACATATGAAGTATAGCATGCTAGCTTGCTGGTTGATGTAACTGCATTCTATTGAAAGCAACATATCCTGATTGGAGGAGTTAAGCTATTTTTTAGATCCTATGTACAGTTCCAATGACCAATGCTAACAATTTTGCCTAGAAACATAATTTTAGATCCTGCTACTAGCGTTTATCTCATTTCTTGCTAGCGCCTGATCGACAGCTTTGTGATTACATCACAGAGACAGTTATGTATCATATAGATTGATCGCTAATGTAAAACTAACCATTAGCTGTTATGTTAGTCCAATTATAAAGCTATCATCAGTGACTAACAAGAATCCATTACCTTTGATCAAAAGGATCGAACAAGCTTCATAATTAACTGCTTTTATTATCGGGGCAAGCTTTTACATTTACAAACTTGGGTTATTAAATACATTGAGGTGTAGCTATATTACTGTTGGCGATTCTTAATGACAACTTATTACTGCCAACAAAGATATAAAACATGATAAAACAAATAGACATAGGGTTGTTTACTAATGAATTTCATGAGTTTTGGTGCATATGTGCTTACAGGAATAAAGTGGCAAAAGAAGAGCTAAAACGGGTTTAGGGCCAGGTCGCCTGACCTTCCATGGTCGGCCGATTTGGGTCCAGTCCCGGTGAGGTCCATCTTCAGCCCACCAACAAGAAGCACACTCAGGAGCGATTAGGCACGTTGAGACCAAGTCGGTGAAAATGAAGAGTTGGGATTGGGCCACGTGGCAAGCACATGGATTCATGGGCCCACATCCCTAACTTAACTGACACATCTTCACCATTACCCACCGGAAACCGACCAAAGGACCCACTGGAGAGTGACACTGACGAAGTGGGGCCGAGGGGCCACAACCCTGGGTCGGCCGACCTAGCCAGGTCGGCCGACCGGGCCGCGCGCCCAAATCGCCACCGCCTTCACTGACAACTGTCAACCGCCACCAGGAGTTCATCCGTGCCGTGTATCGTTAACGTCGGTGAATCCAACGGTCGGCCCATCCCCCCTGGTCGGCCGACCTGGGCCCATCTCCGGACCGCCTCAACCGCTGCAAACCGACTCCAAACCGCCTCTCCAAGCTATAAATAGCTGGACTCGGGGCAGGGCTAATCATCATCGAGCAGAAGTGAAGATCCAAGGCGAAGCCCTCCTCATATCCAGAGTAGAAATAGGGAGAGTCTGGAGGAGTCCCGGCCTGTCGGCGACCCTCCACCTGTACCTCGACGGATGCGAGCTACTCAGTAAGTGTTGACACCAGCGGATACTTATCTATAACTCAGACTTAATTACTAGTTGAATCCCGGATACTTACTGAGTAGCTCGCATCTGTCGAGGTACAGGTGGAGGGTCGCCGACAGGCCGGGACTCCTCCAGACTCTCCCTCACTCTCTCCCTATTTCTACTCTGGATATGAGGAGGGCTTCGCCTTGGATCTTCACTTCTGCTCGATGATGATTAGCCCTGCCTCGAGTCCAGCTATTTATAGCTTGGAGAGGCAGTTTGGAGTCGGTTTGCAGCGGTTGAGGCGGTCCGGAGATGGGCCCAGGTCGGCCGACCAGAGGGGATCGGCCGACCGTCAGATTCACCGACGTTGATGATACACGGCACGGATGAACTCCTGGTGGCGGCTGACAGTTGCCAGTGAAGGCGGTGGCGATTTGGGCGCGCGGCCCGGTCGGCCGACCTAGCCAGGGCTGTGGCCCCTCGGCCCCACTTCGTCAGTGTCACTCTCCAGTGGGTCCTTTGGTCGGTTTCCGGTGGGTAATGGTGAAGATGTGTCAGTTAAGTTAGGGATGTGGGCCCATGAATCCATGTGCTTGCCACGTGGCCCAATCCCAACTCTTCATTTCCACCGACTTGGTCTCAACGTGCCTGATCGCTCCTGAGTGTGCTTCTTATTGGTGGGCTGAAGATGGACCTCACCGGGACTGGACCCAGATCGGCCGGCCATGGAAGGTCAGGCGACCTGGCCCTAAACCCGTTTTAGCTCTTCTTTTGCCACTTTATTCCTGTAAGCACATATGCACCAAAACTCATGGAATTCATTAGTAAACAACCCTATGTCTATTTGTTTTATCATGTTTTATATCTTTGTTGGCAGTAATAAGTTGTCATTAAGAATCACCAACAAGCTCCCCCATACTTATCCTTTACTCGCCCTCGAGTAAAGTCTAAGCTTCATCATGGAGATCATTAACAAACATATAGGTTATTCCCAAACATTCAGGCTTAGTGGAATTATATGAGTGGCTATCATGTCTTCTTGAGTTATTGCAGGAAGGAACAGCCTTTTCTATGACATGATACACTTCACTCTCAAGTACTTGGGGTTTTGAAATTTTGCAAAGAAAACCTATGCCTTGCTCCTCAAAGGGTTTCTCTCTGGATAATTATGGTGGTTTGGACAACACTCATACTCTCCAAAATAGAACTTTTTGTGTGGAGCTCTCAAGATACATACCTTTTCTCACTTATTTTTGTCATTCCAAGGATTGGATCCAAATCAGAGACAAGTCATGTAATCAAGTCAAGATGTGCAAGTGTGTGATATGAGGTGGACATGTAATGATACTCCTTTGTCTTGGCCTTTCTTCCCCTTCTTTTCTTTTGGATATGGGCTATTGCACTTTTTTTTTCTACTCAATGCTCTTTTAGCATGAGTCTTTTTCTTCTCTTTATTTTTCTATGCATTTAGCCCATATCTTATTTCCATCTTAATTTTGGGAAGGAGGGTCATTTTTTAAGAGTGTTTATTTCATGAACATGAGACAAAGGCATGTTTTGCTTCATCCTCAGTGTAAGGATTTAGCTTTTATGGTGGAGTGTACGTGATCTTGACTTTAAAAACATGAAATATCTCTAATACGGGTCACAAGACTTGAAATAACTCAAAGCTCAAAGGTAAAGTTTGATCATATTTGTAAGTGTTTGTCTCTCAAACCCATGAGGAGCATAGTAAGGTACAAAGTTTTAAAACTTTTCATAAATTCCAAGTACTCAAATAGCAAAAGTATCTTTCATATTAAAGCCATATCTCAAAATGCAATAACCTAGATGACATGAGTTCCTATAAATATGAGAATTTTCACAAGCCAAAAGGTACAGGGAATAAAATATATGTAAGTTAATAAGAACTTCTATGTGATGGTGAGATGCAAAGGGTTGATTTTACTAAGTTTTTGAATTCCTTGATCAGGTTCTGCAAATATTCAACTGAAACAGAGTTTAGGATGACCAAACCAGCGTGCAGGAGGAAGCAGAAGTCAGGTGGGACCCAGGCCAGGTCGGCCGATCTGGTGGGGTCGGGCGACCTGGGGGTGACTCCCCTGGTTCAGATCTTTTTCGTGCTGCTCTGTTGCGTTCTGATATTCTCTGTTTCGCGTTGGATCGCTCTGTTTCCTGTTGCGATTTTCCTCCACACTTGTACCTTTCACTCAAAACAAGTGGAAACAAAAGAAAACACAATCCTAATACACTAAACATTTTCTTTTATTCATCAATTCAGAGGCACATTACAAGATAATCAAAAGAAATAAATGAAATAAATGAATAGAAGGGAAACTAATGTGCCTATCCTAATCCAAAGCCTAGGGTATCTAGGGTGCATTATAGAGATTTTCATCCCCAGCAGCCTTGGCATAGCGCTTAAGTTTCACGGCTGTTGATATACGAAGCAAATAAAAGTCGTCTTGAAGGCTTATGCGCTCAAGTCGCTCTTCAGCGAACTTCTTCTCCAATTTTGCATAGTCGCGACCGAGTTGATTAATCAACTCTAGCAACTCAGCGTTGGAGGGAGCCTTGGGGCCTTCTCATCATCATCACTCTCATATTGGCCCCCAGGCCTGTGAATTGGAGGAGGCTTGATATGCCTCTTGATCTTGCCGGCGGGTGAAGATTCCACCGACTCCTCCAACTCCTTCCTCTCCTCAGGTGTGAGGGGAGGGAACAGCCCCTTACCATAGCCACCTCCGGGTTTCCTTTCCCCGAAGATCCGGAAACGTGGCTCCGGGGTACTGGCAGGAGAGTAGATGGACACATCGGACGTATAGTGATACGCCACGACGTCCTCCCACTTGTTCCTGACCACCTCCTTCAACTTCTCCCCTGGTTGAAGCTTGGGGAGTCCATCCCCCTTGATCAGAGCGGCCACCAGTGTCTTCTTTGGGGTTAATTGCCCCGTCATCGGCCTTCTGTACAGGCTTGATGCCCGTGCATCGCGCCTCTGGGTCCTCCTCGGAGACTGAGACCGCTCCGCCGAGCGAGAACGTGAGGGGCCACCAGGGCCGGTCGGCCGACTAGGCACATCGGCCGACCCCCTGGTGCGGCCTCTCGCGTCCTCCTCTGGCGGGAGGCTGGCCAGTGGGGTGACAACCACGGCCATGGCTTGCTCCAGGTTGGTGGGCACCAATTGATTGGTCGGAGTGGGCTCTCCATCCAGATCAAAGGTTGATCGGGATTTGGGGTGGTTTTTTTCGGCCATTGATGGAGAATTGGGAGGTGTGTCTTGGTGATTTCAGAATGGGGGCAAGGAAGAACTCAGATGAGAGGGAAGAAAAGGATGGGTGAGGCTAACCCTATTCTCGGATCCATCAGAGTTAGAATCGCTCGTCCACCGCAGAACGGCTTCAGAGACGTTAGAGTAGAACATTGGCAAAAGATAGGGGCGATTGGGCTTAGGATCACGTCGGCCGACCTGGTCAGGTCGGCCGACCTGGCCTTGAGCCCGGTCGCCCTCTTCTTCTATGTGCGCTACGTGACAGGTCCACTAAAACCCAAAATGTGTGCATTCACGTTCTAGGGGTTAAGGATTTAACATAAGGTGTAATTATAAATGGGAATCATCTATGACCAAATTGATCACATCAAATTCCTCATCTACTTTATCAGGTTCAAGGAAAACTTTTAAACGTTGACCATTTACCTTGAAGAGGTTACCTTCATCATCTTGGAGTGTGATTGCCCCGTGCGACGAAGTCTCCACCACAATGAATGGTCCTTCCCATTTACTCCAAAGTTTTCCATGTCCAAAGAGCTTCACCCTGGAATTAAAGAGTAATACCTTATCCCCGGTGTGGAACTCCTTCACCTTGATCCTCTTGTCGTGCCATCTCTTGGTTCTGTCCTTGCAGATTCTGGCACTGTGGTACGCTTTGTCTCTCCACTCTTCCAGTTCCGATAGTTGCATCCTTCTCATCTGCTGGGCTGCTGGCAAATCCATGTTCCACTTTCTTATGGCCTAGTGCGCCCGATGCTCTAGCTCAACTGGTAAATGGCAAGTCTTGCCGTAAACCAGCTGGTATAGGGACATCCCGATTGGCGTTTTGTACGCCGTTCGGTAAGCCCATAGAGCATCTGGTAACTTGCTCTTCCATCCTTTGCCCATTTCTGTCACGGTCTTCTGCAGAATGTTCTTGATTTGTTTGTTCGATGTTTCTGCTTGACCGCTTGTCTGGGGGTGGTATGGTGTAGCTATATTGTGCTTTGCCCCCAATTCTGCCCGAAATTTCCGGAAGGGCTTGTCGATGAAGAGCGACCCTCCATCACTGATCACCATCCTGGGGGTTCCAAAACGTGGAAATATGATCGCATGGAACATCTTTCGCGCGTGTTTGGAGTCAGCGGCTCGACATGGCATTGCTTCAACCCACTTTGAGACATAGTCCACTGCCACCAGGATGTACTCACTGTCATAGGATTTGACAAAGGGTCCCATGAAATCAATGCCCCACACATCAAACAGCTCAACTTGTAAGTTGTTTGTGAGTGGCATTGCATCTCTTGCGGTGATCCCTCCATGTTTCTGGCACTGCTGGCATCGTCGAATGAACTCTTTTGTATCCTCATACATTGTGGGCCAGTAGAATCCACTCTGCCAGATCTTTGACCTTGTCCTGAACGCCCCGTAGTGACCTCCATATGGGGCTGCATGGCACTGCTCAAGGATCTTCCTTGCTTCATTTGTTGGTACACATCGCCTGAGCATGCCATCTGAACATACCCTGTATAGGTATGGTTCGTCCCATAGATGGAGTCTACTCTCGTAGATCAGCCTTCTCTTGTTCTCCCCTGGCGGTACATATCCTGCAACCATAAAGTTCATAATATTTGCATACCAGGGGTCGGAGGCTGTCACCTTGAGTAGGGTGTCGTCGCGTAGAAAATCATTTATCGGTAGATCCTGCATGTCAGTAAACTGCATATGTGACAAATGATCTGCTACTGAATTCTCTACTCCCTTTTTATCTTTAATTTCTAAATCAAATTCTTGGAGTAAGAGAATCCAGCGGATAAGGCGTGGTTTAGCATCTTTCTTGGTAAGCAAATATTTCAAGGCAGCGTGATCGGTGTAGACAATCACCTTAGCTCCTACCAAGTAAGATCTAAACTTGTCTATAGCAAAACTACTGCAAGAGCTCTTTTTCAGTGGTAGCATAGTTAAGTTGAGCTCCTGTCAAAGTTTTACTAGCATACGAGATAGCATGATGATTCTTATTTTTGGTCTGTCCAAGGACAGCACCAACAGCATAATCACTGGCATCACACATAATCTCAAAGGGTAGCGTCCAGTCAGGGGGTTGAATGACTGGTGCTGAGATGAGAGCGTTCTTTAAAATGGTGAAAGCATGTAAACACTCATCATCGAAGTCAAAGGGCACGTCCTTGGCTAAAAGGCTAGTGAGGGGCCTGACTATCTGGAAAAAATCTCTGATAAAGCGCCGGTAAAACCCCGCATGACCTAAGAAGCTGCGGATCCCTTTACCATTGGTGGGAGGTGGAAGCTTTTTTATGACTTCTATTTTTGCTCTATCCACCTCTATTCCTCGTTCGGACACTAAGTGTCCCAACACTATTCCCTCTCGGACCATGAAATGGCACTTCTCCCAGTTTAGCACCAGGTCCTTGTCTCGGCATCTTTGTAGTACCCTGTCTAAGTTCTGCAGACAATGGCCGAAAGTCTTTCCATAGACTGAAAAATCATCCATGAAAACTTCCATGATCTCTTCAATCATGTCTGAGAAAATGGACATCATGCACCTTTGGAACGATGCTGGCGCATTGCATAATCCGAATGACATCCTACGATATGCATACGTTCCATAGGGGCAAGTGAAGGTGGTCTTTTCTTGATCATCGGGGTGGATGGGAATCTGGTGATACCTGGAATACCCGTCAAGAAAACAGAAGAAGGAGTGGTTCGCGAGTCTCTCCAACATCTCATCGATGAAGGGGAGCGGGAAGTGATACTTCTTTGTTGCCTTGTTGAGTCGGCGGTAGTCGATGCACATCCGCCACCCAGTAACGGTACGCTGAGGAATCAGCTCGTTTTTCTCGTTACTTACGACGGTCATACCTCCCTTCTTGGGCACTACTTGGACAGGGCTGACCCATTCACTATGAGGGACAGGATAGATGATCCCGGTGTGTAGAAGTTTCAAAACTTCCTTCTTTACGACTTCCCTCATTGCGTTATTTAGCCTACGCTGAGGCTCCCTAGAAGGTGTAAAAGCTGGATCTATGGGAATGCGATGAGTACAGAGTGCAGGGCTTACTCTCTTCAAGTCCTTGAGGGAGTACCCGAACGTCGAGCGGTGTTTCTCAAGCACCTTTATGAGTCTAACACTCTCGTCCTGCGATAGCTTGTCACTAATGATGACAGGGGTGTCCCGGTCTTCATTTAAGAAGGCATAGCGAAGGCCAGCAGGCAAGGGTTTTAGCTCTACGTGCGTCTTAGGTGGCTCCTCGGTTTCAAGTGGCTCAGAAGCGTCATCCTCTTCCTCTATAAAGTTGTGAACATTCTCTTCGAGGAATGACTCAAATGGGTCACTATGTTGTAGGGATTTCACTTCCTCAGCCGGGTTAGGTTCTGTCAAAGGTTCAACTATGGAGTTCTTAACCCTAGCTAATGGTATAGTGAGAAGATTCCTTCCTACCTTAGCTAGGAGGTTTCCTTCTGAGGTTACATCCTGTAGCAGGCCCTCGATAGGATGTCCTATAAGGAGGTCGAAATCTGATGTCTCAAAGACATAAAAGTCCAGAGGCATCTCAATCCCGTGGTGAGAGAGGAGAAAATCTCGTACTAGGCCGAGACTCTTGAGAATACGACCTGAGGGTGTTCTAAGAAGTCTTGACGTTGGGGCCATCTTCTTACGACGTCCAAAGATGTACGCGAAAGAACTAGACATGATGTTTGCCCCAACGGTTGGGTTGTACAGAATGTCTACGGCCACCTTGCTTATGAAACCTCGAATGGTCTGCGAAGGTGAGTTAATCCAAATGAATTCGGAAGAAGACTTAGATTCGTTCGACCATTCCGTGTTTAGGATGGCGATCAGCTCCTTCACGGTTTCGTTCAAAATTTCTTTCTCCATATAGATGGAGGGGGTCTTTACCGTAGGCTTCTTCTGTATTGAGTAGTTCAAGGTATTCCCAAAGTCTTCAAAAAGATCTTCCTCGAACTCAAATGGTAATCCGAGAGGTTGAGTTTCCTCTTCCTCAACGGATGGGGTCTCAGGAGTTGGACTGGGCAAGTCTATGGGTTCTATCTGTGAGTCTTCTTGCTCAGTCTCGGTCGCGTCCGCAGGAGAGTTCTCTCGGATGGCCGCTAGGACTTCTTTTGCTCTGGCCGGGGTTATGTGTAGGAATGAACCCTCGGCTGCTATGTCTATGTACCGGGCATCTTCACTATTCAACCCAGACCGAAAATGCTGCATGAGCATGTAGTCTGGGAAGCCTAGATCTGTTCCGGTTAGACATGAGTCCTGGAATCGGTCCCATGCTTTGGCGATCGTTTCCTTCTCTCGTTGCTGGAAGTTAATGATCTCCTTCCGAAGTGCACAGATCCGGTGAATAGGAAAGTATTCAAGACAAAACTTGTCCCGTAACTTTTCCCATTCACCGTTCGTTAGCGCAACGGTGTGGTCGTACCACTTCCTTGCTCTCTCTTTGAGAGAGAACGGGAAGAGCTTCCATCTAATCGTTGCCTGTGTCATGCCTGATATGACCAGACACGAGCAAAGCAACTCGAATTCGTGCAAGTGATGGTATGGGTTTTCACCATCACCTCCAGAGAAGGATATGTTCTGGACCATAGCTATGAAGGCAGGGCGAAGTTCATAGCTATCGGTTAAAATAGGATTTGACGAGGGGTGCGGCTCCAATAATTCGCCCTTTGGAGCAGAGAACTCATGAATTTGGGTGGAATTCATGGTTGATAAAAAAGAGAAATATAAAATAAAAGATATACGGGTAACCTTAGATCTTAGATAACAGCTACCGTTCCCCGGCAACGGCGCCAAAAAGCTTGTTGACACCAGCGGTGGCAAACAGAAAGTCCGCAAGCGCACGGCTGTCGAAGTAGCTTTCACCCGTGAGTAAACCAGGTATCGAATCCACAGGGAACGTAAAAGTGTATCTAATCACTAAAGCTGAGCCGGATCGATCGAGTGTATATAAAGGCTTGGTAGAGAGGATAACTTAGCACTAAGGCTCTGATTATATTTTAGAGAATTCTCCTATGCTTGCTTTAGGCACCGGGGTATCCTAGGCCTCTAGGAAATTGCTGGCCAACAGCTCTACGCCGTACCCGTACGTGGAGGATTACAAAGGACGGACAGGGCTGTCACCACCTGCCGCCTACCTCTACTAATCCGTGGGGCTACGAGGCAAACGAGGGCAGATATACACCTAAGCACCACGCCTAAGATAATATCAGCTATCCTAACCTTGATCAAAGATTAGAATACTTTATAAATAAAGCAACGAATCCACAAGCACAATAGAGACTTAACTTATCTATAACTCAGACTTAATTACTAGTTGAATCCCGGATGCTTACTGAGTAGCTCGCATCCGTCGAGGTACAGGTGGAAGGTCGCCGACAGGCCGGGACTCCTCCAGACTCTCCCTCACTCTCTCCCTATTTCCACCGACTTGGTCTCAACGTGCCTGATCGCTCCTGAGTGTGCTTCTTATTGGTGGGCTGAAGATGGACCTCACCGGGACTGAACCCAGATCGGCCGGCCATGGAAGGTCGGGTGACCTGGCCCTAAACCCGTTTTAGCTCTTCTTTTGCCACTTTATTCCTGTAAGCACATATGCACCAAAACTCATGGAATTCATTAGTAAACAACCCTATGTCTATTTGTTTTATCATGTTTTATATCTTTGTTGGTAGTAATAAGTTGTCATTAAGAATCGCCAACAATTACTTCTTGTGGGGTTGGCAAGATTTGCGTTGTAGTCTGCAAATAGAGACTCCTTTCTAATTTATAAAAAAGGGTTTTGTTTCTCCCTTACCTTCAACATAAATACAGACTCATTTTCCATGTATCTGTTATTTAAGTAATTATTTTTCTAACCCTTCTATTTTCCTTTTGGATTGGAGGTTGCACCGGCAGTAGTGTACATCTCTAGCACAACTTGAAATTATGTTTCAATAAATATTTCTCGATAAGTTACAAGGTTTGCATTTTCCGCGACATCTTCCTTATGCAGCAATTTCATCGATTTTTTCTCCCTGAAAGTTCAGATCTGAAAGCAACTTACTGGTATAAAACTCAAGATTGGCATGCACAAAGAGGATTTGAGCATTTTCTTCTTTATTTGGACCAGTGACACATTTGAGACAAAAATGTTTTAGAATATAGTTAGAATCGGATCATTTTATTCAGAGACACCAGTGTTTAGGAATTCTACCATGTTTAATGGATTCTGTTGTTTAATGAGCGAATTAACGTATTAAGCTTGTGAGTTGTACTTGTATGAATGTGGAATCTAGGAAGCGGCTTCTTATGTCACTTGCGGTTAGTCTTTGTTGTTTGAAAAAAAACTTAACAGGAATTATGCATTGTTTAATTTCTGATGAAATCTACATTAGCTCTATTATGATGGTCTTGGTAGTAGTAGTATAGGGCGCGCAAAGCGTCGCCTCACGTTCTAGTATAAATAAAGGCAAATGCTCCTGCACGCATCGTGCGCACGACTGCACACGCGAGCGACCGTCCGATTCGCGCGCTTGTCATCCGCCGTCGATGCGCGTTTCCACCTCCGCCATTGTGTTTTCAATGTGTTCACACGTGTGCGTTCCCATTTGTTTCACTGACTGTGGGTCCGGACCGGAGCGGGGGTAGACATAGCGTTTCGTTTGAATCGGGAATCGCGCCTGTATTCTCCTCCATTTCTCTCTCTCACTCATTATTCTCCGTTTCTTCTCTTCTCCGCCGCTCTGCTTCCTGTTCCTGGCGAGTTCGAGGGTTAGGGTTCCTCTTCCCGTCGATTTCGACGGGTAGG
Source organism: Alloteropsis semialata (assembly GCA_004135705.1). Taxonomy (NCBI): domain Eukaryota; kingdom Viridiplantae; phylum Streptophyta; class Magnoliopsida; order Poales; family Poaceae; genus Alloteropsis; species Alloteropsis semialata. Next base: position 2,399,338 of record CM014272.1, read on the forward strand.
GTTCCTCTTCCCCGCGAGTTCGAGGGGCATCTCTCTCTGAATCAAGACGGACTAGTATTGGGGAGAAGGATTGAAGTGCATCGAGAAGGGAAGGCGGCGAGGATTGACAAGGATTCGACCACATCGAAGGTTTGCACGTCGGTGAGCAACATCGTCTTCGACCCCCGGCGCCGAGCAATATCATCTTCGACCCCCGGCGACAGATCAGGTGCACTGTCCTCCCCCAACAGGTACGTGTGCTTTTGACCATATCCTTCAATCTCTCTCTCCCCTTTCCGATTGATTGATTCGAATCTTCTATGTCATCTCCGGCAATGAGGGTTTGTAGGAGACACGCGTTATCTCGGTCGGATTCAAGGAGGAGCAGTAGGGAGAAGATTTGGATCGAACCTCTCCCCCTCCCGATTACACAGGAATCTATCGAGCGTTGAGGAGGGCTGAATCGAGGGAAGGATTTCTCTGTGTGGCACTTCTGTTCGACCTTGGGTTGTAGGAGCAGATCTGCTGCTGTGCAGTAGGTATGTGTGATCCAGCTTCCATATCCCTTCTTTTCTATTTTTTCTTTTACTGTGTAATTAAAATGCTTGTACCTGTATCCTTGAAATGCCTTGTATGAGAAATAAAATTGCCTACAAGATATCAATAGTGCTATCTCGGTACTCTTAGTCATTTACTCATAGAATTATCATCACTAGAAGTAACAGGGTTATCCGTTTTTTTAGTCATGAACGTAAATTCAGGGTTAACATGGTTATATTTGTATCATTCTAATGCTATCTCATTAGTCCAGTTTGTAGAAAAGTCTATTGACCAAAGCAAAGTTTATTAGACAATCAAATTTAGTCTTATTTAGAAGGCTTTCATTTAAAACACTGTCAGATCTATGTAGTTTACTGTTTTATGTCCTACAGACTTAGACAATCATAGCCTCGTTAATCAGCTTGTATGATTTCATTACAAAATTGAATGCACTCAACAGGAAAGCTAGTTATGCAAGCATACTAATTAGAAAACTGGAACTCTGCCTATTTTGGTGTGTATATTCACACCACACACAGATCAGTTGCACTTTAAACTATCCGCATGACAATTTTCTATGTATCCCTATCTATTAGGTGCCAGTCCTCCACTGATGTGTCAGATAGCTATATGTTCTTTTTCATTTGTAAGGTCTAGTATAAGCTGACAAGTTTATGGCGTGTTCTTTAACTGAAAGTACTCTTACTGATAATTTGAAATGCTTAACTGATATAATTAAAATGCTTACTGTTTACTAATTAAAATGCTTGTACAAAACAAATAAAAATAAGTAAATAAGGCCTAGTTAGTAGGTAAGAAAATGCTCACAGCAACTCGCAGTGGCAGGACATATTTTTTGAACCTCTGGTCTTCTTTCCATTGATGACATATATAGCTAGCTCACAGATAGTATTCTTCAGGTGGCCTCCAGGTTTTACGGATTCAGCAAGATGGCCAAGGGAGGCATAGTACATTTCGTAATCAATGATGACAGTGCTGCAATCATGACAGAAATAAAAAAGAGAAACAGTTAAGAATATTACACATGGAAAAATAGAACATAAAAATGAAAAATAAATGCAGTAGCATACTCTTGTTGGGAAGAGCGAGTGTTCCTTGATGAGGTCCTACAAACTGCTTTGTATACAGCACAAATGTCCTTGGTACATTTGAATCTTATCTTAGGTGCAATGAGAGAATATGGGGACTGCATTACAACAGACTTCTTGAGCATCCTAACTGGAGGGGCTTCATATGCAAGTGTGATAGATGAGTCCAAATCAATAATTCCACGAACTGTTGCATCAGGGCTGATTTCATTTGATTGAAATGCTGCCTTGCCTTCTGCACTTTGTTGAAATGATGAAGACTGAGCTTGGGCAGCCTTTCTTTTGTCAATCTCGGCTCTAGCATCATCTTCCCAGCTCTGGTAGAAACTATCTGGAAAGCCATCCAAGGACCATGCAGATTCTGGTTCTGTAAAAATAGATTTTTGAATGTTAGATAAGAAACTAGCAAAAATGCCAGACATCATGAACAAAAATGCTGAATACCTAAAGAATTTGCAACAGGGTCAGCTGGCTTTAGAGGAGTGTTCGTGTTGTTTTCTGCATCATTAGGCTGAAAGTCATCATCAAGAGACCCGAGTATATCAAAGCCGGGAGGAGTGAAAGACATGTTTTCAAATGATGGCCGTTCGGGCTTCTTGCTGCAACTTCCTTCATTCCTTTTTTTTTCTTCCATAGTGCTGGTAGGGTTGACCTTGCCAGCAAGCACTGTAGTAACTTCTGGAAGCCTTAACCTTGATTTCATGTCACCTAGCTTCTTCCCTGCTATTAATGGAACAGCAGCTTTAGTGCTAGGTTGCACTTCAACTCTGCCTACACCTGCAGATTCTTGAGCTTTTGAATCTTTACTTGCACCTGATTGCATTTTCTTTAGCCTTGTCATAAGCGGGACAAAATCATCATCTTCATCTTCTTGATCATGAATATGACCATCTGGGTTTGGATTGTTGCATCCATCTTTGTCGACATTGAGATTTGCACCAGGAGGGTCAGCGCTGCCATCTGCATCTGCATCTTTATCACCATTGTGTTCTGGTCCAGTATCTTGGTCGCTGCTGCCATCTTCCTCTCCATCTTCATCAACGAGTCCATCATCTTCACTCTCTTCGTCCTCAGTATCATCCTCACCTATATACTCAGATTCTTCTTCTGTGTCAGCATCCAAAAAATCTTCTTCACCTTCAGCTGTATCATCTCCATCAGTTGCACCTATCTTGCTTCTCTCAGCTGAAATGTTCCGTTTGGACCTTCTTACAGGTGGTGCAGGCGGATCAGCTGAAGTGTTTCGTTTCGACCTTCTTACAGGTGGTCCAGGAGGATCATGAGTTTGAGTAACTTCTTTGACAAATGACCCTAAGACCTCTGTAATACCAAAAAATACATTCTCTAAAGCTTCACAAAGCTTCCTCTTCATCTGCAGGTCAATGAAAACAATGTTGTCAACTTTTGTCAATATTAATGTAGCAGCTAGGAGCATTTTAGGTAGCAAAGAATAAGTATTTTAGGTAGCAAGGAGTAAGCATTTTAGGTAAATAATGAGAGCATTTACCGAAGATGATGTCCCAGCAGATGCTTTGGATGATACAAATCTATGTAGATCATCCATTTGAACTAGTGAGCCTTGTGCAACAGAATGGCCTGTTTGTTTCAGCTACAAAGGAGAGAGGAACAATGGAGGATAAGATTCTGAAAACAGGGGTAAGAAAAGAGTGATACTAGAATTGAAAAAGAGGTAAAAGTGCAAATACCTTCAGTTTTCCAAAAGTGCCATCAGCATTTGTGTCCATCTTTATAATCTTATCTAGAAGTTTTCTGTTATATGCAGCAACACGAGGCCGTGTGCTTGGTATTTCAACATTCTGAACTTGCAATGAGTCAACATATAATATCTGCCAACAGATAAATATACATCATTGTTAATCATACAGGCATGTGCTGTCAATCTCCGAAGGGAAGTTGTGCGCCGCCGGCGCCGTCACTTCAGACGGGAAAACATAGAAATCTCGATCTGAATGGTTGAATTGCTTTGACTGGCTGTGATGTCGGGTTTATTACAAGAAAGGGGACGGCCTATGGGGGAGAGCTTTTGGCCCACGATGAAATGCGTCCGCGCGCGCGTCTCCTGATATGGGTAGGTGTCGTTGGTCTTTTTTTTTCTAATATAGATGTGCAGTCGAGAGTCCTTTTCCTGCACGTTGCAGGCTGCAGTAAAGTCCATAAATAAATACCCGCGAACCATGACGTACGTATCGCTCATCCTTTTCTTTCTTCTCGAGGGGGTTCCGTTCGGTTCGCTAGCTACCAAAGGTCGGTACACGTGGCGTGTCAGTAGTTGCCGACAACGACTGGGATCAGGGGGTGTTTAGTTCCCCAGAATGTAAAACGGAATGTAAAATGAGCTGCATTGGGCTGCGTGCATAGAGAGAAAAAAATACATTAAAAAACATGTATTTTGCAAAACGTGGACATTCTGCAGAATGGATGGCGAAGTAAACACCCCCTCAATCGGTGGGCGGCTGGGCGCCGAGACAGACGGCGTTCGCCGCCGGTGCGCGCATGCAGCACGCCACCATGCCCACGAGCCACGCGTCCGCCACGTCGGCGCTGACCGACACGTGTATGTCACTGGTGTCGTATATATATTACGGAGCACGACGCATACGCATGCAAAAAACAGCAAGTAGAGCTCGATCGGTGGGTGCCCATCAATATCGATCTGAACCGCTAGCTTGCTTCCATTGGCGGTGCCCATCACCATCAGAGTTGAAATTCAGCAGCAAGCACTACACGTACATTACATGGCGGCTTGGGTTGCGCGGCCACATCAGCCAGCGGCGCCGGCGACGAGCATGATGGCGCGGGTGGACCGGCTGGACCTGGTGCTGGGCTACATGGAGGAGATGATGCAGCAGCGGCGGCGGCAGCATCGTCGTAGTGGTAGCACCGCCACTTCGTCGACGTCGCCCTCCACCCCTGCTACCGGCGGCGGCGATAATGAATCCTCCGACGACAGCAGCACGCCGCGGTGGGGAGGGAGCAAGAGCAGCAGCTGGCGGTCGTCGTGCCGGCCGCGGCCGGCCAAGGAGGCGCTGGAGGAGGCGCAGGCCAAGGGGAGCCTCGTCGACCGCATCGCGTTCCTAGAGGACAGGGTGCTCAAGATGGAGGAGGACATCACGACGGCGCCGCCTACGGAGGATGATGACCAGACCACGATGATGAGGAGCCATGGTGACGCCACCAGCAAGAGCAGTAGCGGTACTAGCAAGAAGAAGGGGCTCAAGAGCCTGGTCAAATCCTGCGTCAGGGGCAAGCTCAAGACCAAGGGCTAGCTACCTCCACTCTTCTAGTAGTCTACGTACTACCTTGTATCCCGTTTGAGTTATTTCTGTGTAGTGTGTACGTATACACTGCAGTATGTATATGCATCGTCGCCTATTACGCACAACGGCACAAGTCGTTGCAAGAGGCGGCATACGAGGGTATGTATATATGCACGTACCAAAATTCAAATTATGCACATTTGATTTGACACACCATCTTAGTCTGTCATCAATTGTTACAATAACTATAACCAAAAAATTATTATTTAAGTGTGCGGGTTTGTTTTTTTTAAAAAAAGGATACGATTATGTGGACGATCGGCAAGGGCTCTAGCAGTAGTGTAGCTCAATGGCAAATGGCTATAGCTTCACCTTCGGTGGACTTAAAATTATTTGCTAAACATTTAGTATTCTTTTCATTCTAAATTGTAAATTAGTTTGGATTTTATAGATACATAGCTTTTGCTATGCACCTTAGTTATTTCTGGATATATAGTAAAATTTCAAAGTTAGAATGGTTTACAATTTGACACGAAGAGAGTATGACAGCTTCTCCTCTTGGCTCATATAGTTTAGTTAATGAGGAACATAAAATATTTGGTAGAACGGTTTCCACTTCTTAACTTGGGTTCTTATGCCAATCAATCCTAGGGCACGGCTCATTACACCGTTATCGAGGCTTTTAAACTTGGCAAATTTGAAGATGTTTGGATAAAACTCCTCCTTTTCATCTAATGAATTTTAAAACTTTTCTTTCTTTCTCCTTGTAACGACCTTTTTAAATCAGCAGCTTTGTTGATATGGTATATATTTTAATGTGTATGAAACTTTCTATTAAACTATATTAAGGTGGTGCTGGTTTGACTTTTATATAGATTGTGTGACTCTCCAAATAAGCTAAATTCAAAGATCGGCGATAAAAAACAAACAAACTCTAGGCGTTTGGCCTCTAGAAATGGAAGACCCCTAAATCCACTCCACAACCCTATATTCTAAAGATCTTAACATGTGGCCAATAAAAAGTAAAAAAATGTTCAAAGCAAGTTGGAAGGAAAATCAAGACCAATAAATTAGAGGCTGTCTTTATTTAAAAATTAAAAGCTTGTTTAGCGGTTACTGTTGGAGTTGATTAGCTGACTCTGTTGGCTCGAGGCCCTCCAGTTGTCTCATGCGTGGAGCAGAAAGGACAGAAAAAACGAGTAAATATGTAGGAGTATTATTTTGGTTTGGCTTTAATATGTGAGGATAATAAAATTAAGACGAGAGGATAGCGGCGGTGGCACTGCCGCTGCCACGGCCACTGTGTGTCGGGGTGGTTGCCGTCGATCCTGAACCACCAATGTAATGTAAAGCCACGAAATTAGCAATACACGTAGTATATAGCAGCAATGGCCGTGTTTTCTCAACGACGAAATCCGAGGTTCACCAGTGGCACCAAGCCACGCGGCCACACGCGCCGCCACACCTGCACCCGCCATCGCTGATAGCGCCACCCCCACAAGACTCCAAGACGAGGAGGTGCCGGCCGGCCCATTCCCAGAACCGGAGAATCTCCCTGCCCTGCCCTGCCCGCTCCGCCCTCCCCCTCGGTTCTCTCCGCCGGCCATTTCCATCTGCTCACTAGTCAGCAGCCGCAGCCATGGGGGCGGAAGAGGCGGAGCAACACAACGGCCTCGTGGTGGTGCCGGCGCCGCTCCCGCGCAAGGGGCTGGCCTCCTGGGCGCTCGACCTGCTCGAGTCCGTCGCCGTGCGCCTCGGCCACGACAAGTCCAAGCCGCTGCACTGGCTCTCCGGCAACTTCGCCCCCGTCGTGGACGAGACTCCGCCGGCCCCCGACCTCCCCGTCCGGGGTCACCTCCCGGTACTTACTTCATTTGCATCCCTTCCTCCAAACTCCCCTTCTCCCCATCTCCCCAAATTAAAAGTACTCTTCTTGGTACCTATAGGAGGAACCACTGTGGCTACATAAAAATCCCTCCTTTCCTGCCACGAATCCAGATTCCTTCCCCTTCAAGTCAACCCCAGAGTTCAAGTGTTAGTAAAACTAAACTAATGATTCTCACCTTAACCCTGGAGTCTAATACTCAGCAAACGTGCACATTCTGCTTTGCTTTAGGGAATATTTCCCTTCCATTTTGGATAACTTGTTCACAATTACACATTCTGTAACTTTACAGAGTAATTCTGTATCATGGTGAATAAGGAAATGACCCTTCCCTTCTTTTGTTGTCATACTGTTCTGTTCCTTTCTGGATACAGGAGTGCTTGAATGGAGAGTTTGTCAGGGTCGGGCCTAATCCCAAGTTTGTCCCAGTCGCTGGGTATCACTGGTATTCACTCTTTCGTCATGATAACCTCTCTTTTTCTTAGTGGCACTCACTCACTGCTCCAGTATCCTGTAAAAGGATGAACTTCATTTTGCTCTTCCAGGGCGTTTAATATATTATGACTAAAGCATACTATGCAGTACAATAGGTCAGGAAAAAAAGGTCATTCACAGATCTCATTCTGACCTTCCTTGAAATGCACATTAACCTGTATGGAATGTTAACGCGGTTGCGGTTATTTCTTATGCAAATGCTCATTCTCATTTTTTTTTTCTCGAACACGCAAGAGAGCTGCGTATCATTGTATTAATAGTAGAAAAAGGAGTCATACAGAGACCCAAACACCCACACCCACAAACACAGTCACACAAACTCACACACACACACACACACACACCCGCCCCACAGGAGGCTCATTCTCATTTTCATGTCATGTTTGTAATTGACTTCTTGTTGTTCAATCTTTTTTATGCAGGTTTGATGGAGATGGGTATGCCACACATCCCGTTTGATCTGGAGCTACAGTTGTAGCTGTTCATTCACTTTTCCTTCTGCCAGTTGCATATCCCATTTATGCATATATATGATTATTGTTTACTTTCACTGAAGATGGTATAATAGGCATTGAATCACTTTCTGTGTTCAATTTTAGTTTTTTTTTTTGCAAAAGAATTTAGAGCTTTTGCGAAAGCTTTTCTTGCGGCATGGCCGGATTTAAACATTACCTTGTATTGCAGTTCTTGTTCACTTCATTTGAAAATTTTGTGCGTAACTAAGGTGCATCCATCCCATGTTGCAAATTTTATCTTGTGCCCCATGTGCTTATGTTTTGAGGCCCATACATAATTTGGCTGTCCGGTTATCATTTTTAAGCCAACTGTTCTATTCAGGGCGAAGCACTACTTGATGTTTCAAGAGTTGCCGCAGAAATTCTGCCTATGTCTGGCTGTCGAAGTTTTGTAGAACCACTATATGGCTATGTTACAGTGAAAATTAACGTAACACACCTACCTCAATTATCCAACACTCATAACTTATGTAGTACAATTTTATTATCACAAAGTTGTTACTTGTCCACCATACACAGATGCAGCTGTTGACTCAAAAAAATAATAAAGTTCCTTCCCAATGACGCATGTAATTCTGTATGAACAATTTAAAATGTCCTTCATGAATTCCCCCACCAGAAAAGAAAACACGGAGGAACAAGATGACTCATCAGAAAAGAAAACACGGAGGGACAGAATGATAAACATGTCAATAATCTTAGATTAAAAGGAAATATCAGTATGTTATGAATAAATACATTTGAATACTCTACAAAAATGCAAGAGGACACACAAATAATTTGTTTGGTGTGCTAACTATGATTCCATCGTCACATTGTCTTATAGGATGATTCATGCCATGCGCATTAAAGACGGAAAAGCTACCTATGTGTCAAGATATGTGAAGACTGCTCGCCTCAAGCAAGAAGAATATTTTGGCGGAGCGAAGTTTATGAAGGTAAATCAGTTTGTTTGACTCGAAACCTTAAAGTTTATGCGCATTAAAATGAATTCCCCAAAGTATGTTCTGTTAGATAACTAGTGAGTGCACATCTCAAAAAGAAAATGCTAGTATAACCTTTTTACTTGATTCACTAAGATTCTGAATATATACACTGCATGATGTCATTAGCGAGCTGCAGACATGCCACAAAATTATCAGTGCATCTGTTTATCCTCTCAATTATTTCCAGATTGGAGACCTGAAGGGATTCTTTGGACTGTTTATGGTCCAAATGCAACAACTTCGCAAAAAATTCAAAGTCTTGGATTTTACCTATGGAATTGGGACAGGTACTACTTTAGCTTATGCAGTGTCTTAACATACCATGTCTAATTAAGGGCCATTGTTTTGTTCTATGTGATGTAAATCTACATTGTTTGTTATGACCATTTGGTTACATTGGCAACTTGTGTGTCTATGACCATTTGTTTACATTGCCAACTTGTGTGTCTGATACCCTCTTTTGCAGCTAATACTGCACTTATATATCATCATGGTAAACTCATGGCCTTGTCAGAAGCAGATAAGCCCTGTAAGTTCTCAACCCTTTATGACAGTCCTTTTTATGGACATGTGCATAAGCCCCCCTGCAAAGGCAACAGCATTAGTCCTTGAGAAATGATCTGCAGCTAACTCTTTTGCATAAAGGATATCGGTACAAATTCTCCCTACATTTAGCAGTACTGTTATATTCTTGTCGCTAGCAAAGTAGCAACAAGAAACAGTGAATAAATCATATGCTTAAACTTGTATGACAGTATAGAAATAGTAAGTAGGATCCACATTGTAATGTATGCAGGAGATATTCTGTTGATTCATTTGTCCAATGTAGCTTTAGAGAGCATATGTAACAGGTACAATAGGACCCCAACATGGAAAAAAAAAGATACAAATGTGGAAATACTGCCAATCCCTTTTGTAACCAATGCAGTCTGTAATGGCCCTCTGCTCCCACAAAGTATCTTTTATAATAGGATTTGGGTCAGAAAGAACATTTATCACAGTAAAGAAATATCAAATGTGTAAGACATATAATGTGTTGTGGGGGATTGGTTCCAGTTTCCATATATTGTTTACTGTAGAAATCTTGACAATATACAAAGGTTACATTCGGATTCATGATAATTTTTACAGCTTATTGCAACTTGTCATCCACAACAAACCCCACACTGATTGCAGTAACTATACTCATGCGGAGCATGTGTTCCTCATTTTCAGATGTAGTTAAGGTCCTCGAAGATGGAGATTTGCAGACTCTTGGTTTGTTGGATTATGATAAAAGGTTGAAACATTCTTTCACTGCCCATCCAAAAGTTGATCCATTTACAGGTAAATTACATTGACCTGATAGTCTGGTACTATTTCTTGATCTCCCTTTTTTTTCTGACAATTTGTGTTTAATGTCAAATTTACCCTTCTTTCAGATGAAATGTTCACCTTTGGATACTCACACGAGCCTCCTTACTGTACATACCGTGTAATTACCAAAGATGGAGCTATGCTTGATCCTGTGCCGATAACAATACCAGAATCTGTAATGATGCATGATTTTGCCATCACAGAGAATTATTCTATTTTCATGGACCTCCCTTTGTTGTTCCGACCAAAGGTGAATGATATTTCTTTCTCAGAAAAGTTCTCATTTACATTTTTTCCCTGTGCTATTTATTTATATTCAGTTGATGGATGCCATAGTCAATATTTATTCATGGCAGTTGGGGAAATGTTCAAACTGCTCTTCCTAACTGGATTGTTCTTGTTTTATATTCTTGCATACAGGAAATGGTGAAGAACGGTGAGTTTATTTACAAGTTTGATCCTGCAAAGAAAGCTCGTTTTGGTATTCTCCCACGCTATGCCAAGGATGACAAACTCATAAGATGGTTTGAACTCCCCAATTGCTTCATATTCCACAATGGTACGACATCTGTAGGTTTTTTTTTTTGGCTTGAACTCTTAATTTACAGCCTTTTTACACTAAACCCTGTTGTTATTTTTTAATTGAGAATTTGTGCTCTTATCTTCAGAAGCTATTCCTTGTGCTGTCTTGGTACTGTAATTAACCTGTTCCTGAGTATGATCTAAGTATAACAAATGAATGGTCCGTAGAACGTAGGTTTTTGTCTTGTTTGTTCTATCCACTCATGTATTAAGGTGTAGTTAATATGACTACACCTTTCTTAGAAATACGAAAATATAAACAAACAAACAATGGGAGCAAGGAAAGGGAACATACTTATCGGGATGAATCAGCAACAGCAAGCATCTGTTTGAGACATAATGTTGAACGATCAGCACAGGAACAGTAATTTGACAGAATGGAGAATAGAGCCTAAGCTACATCCTTTTCCTGTTACTCTGCTATGCTATGCGGTTCCATGTATTGCACTTTCTTAATTTCATCTGATCTTTTGGAATATGTGTTGTCACAGCCAATGCTTGGGAAGAGGGTGACGAAGTTGTTCTCATTACCTGCCGCCTTGAGAATCCTGATTTGGACAAGGTGAACGGGCATCAAAATGACAAGCTTGAGAACTTTGGGAATGAGCTGTATGTACCTGCAGTCTCAAACTCTGTTTTGATTTGCAGCAATGCAGTCCTTGTCGGCTTGTCCTAATGTTAAATTCGTAGGTACGAGATGAGATTCAACATGAAGACAGGAGCTGCTTCACAGAAGCAACTGTCAGTTTCTGTTGTAGATTTTCCTCGTGTTAATGAGAGCTATACTGGCAGGTACCTCTATTCAGAATTTCCAACTTCAGTGAGCTATGATTCTTTTGTAGGATGCTTATTGTCAGCTGCATTACTTTTTTTCCGTTTTCTTCTGCGGTGGCCATATTATAAACTGAAGGTCATTAATAGTAAATGCTACTTAGATGCTTTCTAATTTGCCACTTGGTTGAAAACAGGAAGCAGCGTTATGTCTACTGCACTATTCTTGACAGCATTGCGAAGGTGACTGGCATCATAAAATTTGATCTCCATGCTGAACCGGAGAGTGGTAAGAAAGAACTTGAAGTAGGAGGAAATATACAAGGCATATATGACCTGGGACCTGGTAGATACGGTTCAGAGGCAATTTTTGTTCCCAAGCAGCCAGGTGTATCTGGAGAAGAAGACGATGGCTATTTGATATTCTTTGTACACGATGAAAATACGGGGTACTCCATTCCATGGCTCTGCATCCTCTTATCACTGCATGCATTTTCATTCATGAAAAATACTGAACCTCTTATCACTGTCTAATGGACAGTGCTTCTGATGTTGAAAAACATGCCAAAGATATGTTTTTTCATGCTCCTTATCTCTCGATTTGACAACTACGATATAGTTCAATGTGTGTTCTCGTGGATGCAGGAAATCTGAAGTAAATGTTATAGACGCAAAGACAATGTCTGCTGATCCAGTTGCAGTGGTTGAACTGCCTAACAGGGTTCCTTATGGATTCCATGCCTTCTTTGTAACCGAGGTAACGATATCGTTGGTTGCCGCTTTTGTTGAGATGCATTGGGGAATGAATGTATATGTATATGGCTAGCTAGTTCGTAGCAGCTGTTGTGCACTATCTTATTTTGCCACACAGCATCTGGCTTAAAAGCTTGATAAATCTGAAAAATGGATCATTTTGAATGAACGATAAGAAAAGAGAGAACCACATCACACTATATCTGGCTGTACTGTCAATAAGGTTCATTTGTTGCGTGGCATATATACTATGCATGAAAACTCAGTAGAGGTAGGGATGGGTCGGGTTATATTTCAACTTGCCATGGTGTTGCTTGTGCTTTCCCTGAACAATGTTACATTTGAACGAGAAGCTGGTTTTGTGCTTGGCAACAGGAACAACTGGCGCAACAAGCAGAGGGGCGGTAGTATGGATGGTATTCTACTGCACACGCCGGTACACATACTACCCTACGCAGGCGTGAAAGAATTTTATACGCAATTGTGAAGTTGATGGCAATGCATGTTCAATCTGTACGTGTAATTAACCCGTTATGGTGGAAGGCAGAGATGCTACAAACATAAAGTATATATTATATATAATAAGTATGTATCATCATATATATAGGGTAATGTCGGTGTGACTAATGAGATTAAAAAGCAAGAGTTGCTTGTAATAGACGATGCATGGATCACGGCATGTCGTTCTGTACCATACGTCCGGCGACGTAGTGCTCGTAATTCTTGGGGTCCTTGTGGTCGGTGGCGCCCTGACCGCGGCTCACCACAGCCAGCGCGGCGTGCGGCGTCCTCTCCCCGGCCACCGCCGCCACCTCCCCGACGCGGTGCTTCGCTTGCTCCACGTAGGCGTGCTCGTCTGGCGGGTTGGCCGCCTTGAGCAGGCGTGAAAGGGTGGAGATGGCCCCGACGGCCAGCGTGGCCGACGCCCGCCAGCAGCCAAGCCAGCAGCGCCGCCGGGATCAGCACGGGGCTGAACAGCAGCAACACAGGCGCCGCCATGGCGAGGCCGGCGACGGAAGCCGACAGCGTCAGGCAGCAGAGGACGAGGAGGAGCCCGGCGAGCACAAGGAGCGCGGCGGCGCGCTGCTGTCGGCCGTCCGCCATGATTTAGCTAGTGTGCGTGGGGTGGGGCGAAGAGTCTATGCATCTAGGATGACATAGAGACAAGCTTGGGAAGAGGAGAGACGCCACGTGGGGCTGATGCTGGTGACACGTGGCCGGCAGAGCATGCATGCGTTTCAGACTTTCGTCATTTCGGCGGCTATAGGTACTCTGTTGGAGACTGAAACAGTACTGTCGGAGGAATAAGAAAAGTGCCACCAACAAGGTGGGGTCGGATAGCTAGCGGAGGGGGCAACCCGCGTAGGCGGGTGGCGGAGGACGCGGACAATAAGAAGAGAACGCGGGGAAGAAGAAGCGACGGCGGACGAGCCTGACAGGGAAGCGACGGAGAGGTTATGGGAGGGCGGGGTGGAAGGGCGGCGGCGGACGGCGCGGAAGCCGCCAACTGGAGAGGTGGAGGAAGCGGCATGGCAGGGTGGCTCGGTGGGGAAGATGAAGGGGGAGAGGAGGAAGGTGGACCTGCATGGGCCCGAAGTAGCCTTGTGTGACTTCCGTACGAATTCGAATGCCTTTTCTTTTATTTGTTTTTTTATGGATTTTGGAAATTTGACCAATAAAACTCTTTAGTAAAACTGTTTTCTTCATATCTACAATTATTAATATATGGATATGGCTCGTCATTCTAAGGGCCTGTTTGGTAGAGCTCCACCTGATTTTGATTCTCTATGGGAGCTGATTCTTCGAGAGAAATGATTCTGTGGCTGAAAGTGATTCTCTTTGATTCTCTATAAAAAAAACTATCAAAATCAGGATGAAGAATCACTTCACAGAATCAGGAGAAGCTATTTTTTCAGCTCTCAGTCCCTTAGTTCATTTCAGAGAATCACTTCTATCTGAAAAACTGTTTGGCAGAGCTCCTGTTGGATTCAGCCGAGAATCAGCTCTGGGAGCTCTGCCAAACGGGGCCTTAACTCCAAGGGCAGGAAATCCGCTTTTGTGGAGGGAGGCAGCCACAGGCGGCTGCTGCATCCCTCGTTGTGCACGAGTGCAATCCCAACATGGAGATGGAGGCGACGTATAAATCCGACCCTAATTTTTTGAAAACACATCATGCAAACAATTAATCAACATACCCCTATAAACTATATATATATATGCAGTATAACAGTATTGTAACTGTATACAGGCACATCATCATGTAAATAAACAAATCAACAGATGTACTACCTAAACATATCACTTTCTATCGATGATCCATCTGTTACATTCTTTTGGCTCATCACGTGTCCTGTTAATTATCCCCCCTTGTCAACATCCAGTGATCATCGATGGATCTCCTCTTTTCATAGAGATCATTAGATGTGCACAAGTAATTAATTATACTGTTCCCTCCAATTAATTCGGGAAACAAATTGATTAAAGCCGGAGGCAGCAAGGCAGTAAATGATGTATATGTCGTTGACAATGTTTGGATTTTTAAGCTAAAGTTTAGTACTTATCATATCAAATCTTCAGATGTTAACTATCAGGTCTAAATATGAGCTAATTATTAAACTAATTATATAGATGGAGACTAATTAATGAGATGAATCTATTAAGTTTAATTAATCCATCATTAACACATGATTACTGTAGCACCAAATTGTCAAATTTGGACTAATTAGCTTTAACGGATTCATTTCTCAAATTAGCCTCAATCTGTTCAATTAGTTTTATAACTAGTTTATATTTAGTACTTGTAAAACATTCGATGTGACAAGTTCTAAATAAAGGCCTTGTTTAGTTCCACGAGATAAGTTTTGCTACAGTAAATTTGAATATTTGGATACTAATTAGGAGTATTAAATGTGGATAACTGACAAAACCCATTTCACAACCCGGGTAACTTTGCGAGATGAATCTAATGAGCCTAATTAGGTCATGATTAGACAACGTCGTGCTACAGTAAACAATCTCTAATGATGGATTAATTAGGCTTAATAGATTTGTCTCGCGATTTTTCGTCCATCCGTGTAATTAGTTTTATAATTAGATCATGTTTAGTTCTCCTAATCTTCAATTTAGTTTTGCTACAGTAAATTTCGCAAACTTATCTCGTGGAACTAATAGGCCCTGTTTAGTATGCAAACTAAGTTTGCAAACTAGTCACATCGAATGTTAGGACACTAATTAAGGGTATTAAACGTGGATTAATGATAAAACCCATTCCATAATCGATCGGTAACTTTGCGAGACGAATCTAATGAGCCTAATTTGGTCATGGTTAGACAATGTTGTGCTACAGTAAACAATCTCTAATGACGGATTAATTAGACTTAATAGATTCGTCTCGCGATTTCCCATCCATCCGTGTATTTAGTTTTATAATTAGATCATGTTTAGTCCTCTTAATCTTATATTTAGAATTGCTACATTTCGTAAAATTTGTCATCAACTAAACAGGCCCTAAACAGCGCCAAGGTACCGCTGCTGATTGCTTCCCTTAATTATTGGCCCCCTCCCCACCCCCGGTGCCGTGGTCTCCTCTCCAACCACCACCCGCACCAATCCATCCTCATGGAGGCGATGCTGACGCTGCTCTTCAACGCCCTGCTGCTGGTGTTCATGGTCAAGATCTTGTTCGCCTTGTTCCACACCAAGCTCATCGTCATCCTCCTCTACCTGGCCGTCCTCCTCTTCGCCATGGCCCTCTCCGGCAGATTCCCCGGTTGATCTTCTCTCGCTCTCTCTCTCTCATCGATCCACACACATGTTTCTTTCTTCCTTTTTGTTCTCTGTCGCATCTTCCCAGTTTGGTCTTTCTTCCTGGCTGGCTACATAGACATAGATGCATCTTGGTGATCACTGACGAGGGAGGGAGAGAGAGAGCGAGAGGAAGAGGACCCAGTCCATGTCCTGATGTTCATCCAGGTGAACCTGCTTAATTATATATCCCCTGTACTGCACTGTACACATGCTGTTGATCCAAACGAATTCAGGCCCCGTTTGGAATGGAGTTTTTTCAAAGGAATTTCAAAGGAATCATCTTCCTGTATTTTGCTGACGTCGTGGGGCGTTTGGAATGGAGGAATGGAAGTTCCCGTTCCAAAAGAAAGTTTTCGATTCCTCCACAAAACACAGGAATAAAAACATCAACTGTGAGCCAAAGTTTTTCATTGATGGCCGAGGCAAGCACTCGCATGAAAAGAGGGAGAGAGAGAACAGAGCGGCATGCCTGTGCGCCCTGGAACCTCCATGAGCATCTGGATCGAGCCAATGGCGCCGGCGGTGAGCTCTTCTACCAATGACCTTCCCAAGCAGACTCCCATGGCGGTGAGCCACCAGGCGCAGTGGCCTCCCATGGCCCGTGCTGGCGCTGCCCTCTGGAGAAGCCCTAGCAGACCAGCAGCTTGGCTCTTCGCTGCCCCAAGCTCATGTCTCAAGGCCTCCTTCTCCATGCCTTTTGGTGAGAGGAGAGAGAGAGGAAACAATGCGACAAAGACAGGAAGAGGTAGGAGATGAGGATGTCCTGGATGACAACAGGGAAGTGATAAGCACTACTAAAAAATAAAAAAAAGATAATGAATAGGAGCAGCGGGAAGGGATGAGTTGTGCGACATTGTAGACTTCTGTGTGTTAGATGCACATTTTATTAGTTGCATTATTAAACACTAATACCATTTTATTAGTTGCATGTTTTATGATTTCTGTGGTAAAAATTCTTGCGTTCCAAACACCTCGTTGTGTCTATTCTTGTGTTTTTCCTATCCTCTGTTTTTACTACTACACTCCTATCCTATTCCTTTGTTTTTTTTTTCTCCTTTCCTCTGTTTTCGATTCCTCTGTTCCAAACAGGCCGTCGTCGTTTCAACATGAATTTGTGGTCACCCGATTCAAGATGAGCTACTAGTTCGTCTAATAACATCAACAATTATTCTATTAACAAATCTAGTGGCGTGGATTTTGTGTCAAACAAGTGGGTATGTACGGTGATTGATAGACTAATTGTTGATTAAAGAGTTGTCCTATGACTATGAGTACGTGGAAACAAAAAACTGCTCCTTTTACATATACATTGCACAAGCAGGCCCGCAGTTCCGTTTCCGTCCCGTACGTCTCAGTCGACACCGGCCTCGTACATTATATTGCTCTTGTAGGCTACGGAAAAGCATAGAACAAAAAAACCGGACCGGAGATCGAACCGAGCAGGTTACTGGTTCAATGGTTCACCGGTCCAACCAATGGTTCACTAGTCGAACCAGTGGTTTAATAATTAGCAATATAATATTAATTTTTTATAATTTGTATGAAAAATATGCATCTTTCACAATAATTTATACGTAAACACATCAATTATGACATAATAGATGGAAGAACATAGCAATATCACAATAATTTATGGTCCTAAGTTTCAATTAACACCTAAACATCAAACTAATGACTGGTTCACTGGTTCATTGGTTCACTGGTTCAATGCAAAAACCGACCGGTTCAACGGTTCACATCGGTTCAATTGTATAACTGGTATTTTGCTTGAACCAAACCAGTCAGTCACCGGTTCACGGTTTTTTTGGTCCAACTGGTGAACCGGTTCGGTTTTTCGTTCTATGCGGAAAAGGCGCCTTCGATCCAACCTAAAGCCAGCCAATTCTCTTCTTCCTTCTTCTCTCACAATGCAAGCAAGACGGAATTCCTTTCGACGAGAACAAGGAAGACGGAATCTTTGATTGTCTCGTGTACTCTCCAACTCATCACCTCTTCCCTTTTAAAATTGACTCCCAGGCACCGTTAAGCTTATACTATCAATCAATTGCCTGCCATAGATCATCATGCCTCTTTATTAAAAAAAAATAATTCCGGCACCTCCCACCACACAGCCTAAAAACAAATAGCTTTAAAAATTGTAAATGGTATATCTGTCTGCTGATAATTTGATCACCACCAGCCAACATGTCTCTAGCTGAGTTGGTTAGGTGGCTCTAGTAGCACCTATCAGGTTCTGGGTTCCACTTCTCGTGGGAGCGAATTTCAGGCTGGGGTTAAAAATATCGTCTCACGGCCAAAGCACAGGTCTAGGTCGTTGGTCGTTCTCACGTGGGCTACGATGCCGCTGTGTAAGGGTGTGACAGGAGTTTGGGGGTTTTCTCAACTGGTGTGAGAAAGTCTACTTTTTAGCAAATGCTGTAAGGGTGTGACAGGAGTTTGGGGGTTTTCTCGACTGGTGTGAGAAAGTCTCCTTTTTAGCAAATGCCGGGGGCTGTCTTACCCCTATGGATCGAGTTTTTTTTAATATAATTTGATCACCACGAGCATTTCAACTTGCCCAGAATAACTGTTTTCTGGTCACCGAGTTCATAGAGATAATGTTTCAGGTCGAGCTTTTGCCCTGTTCCTCAGGCAAAAAAAAAAAAACTTGCTCTACCTGTTCCACATTATCACACATGTGCTCTACCTGTTGCTCTATCTCATTTCTGTCGTGTTTATTTTGTTTTGGGCGGGAATTTCTGTCTTGTGTTTACTCTGAATTTCCATCTGCAGGCTGAACTTCTTCACCCAACAAAGCAAAAGTTGTGCTGCTCCTTCGCTTCGTTTCAGGTTGGTAATCCGTACGTTGTGCTTGGGTCAAACTGAATGATGCCGAGATCCTATCAATTCACATTACTAGCCAGCTACTCCAACCAGGGTTTTAAAAACCGTTGGGAACCGGTCCGGTTCCCACGGTTACCGCTCAAACCGCCCCGGACCGGTAGCGGTTCAGGGCGGTTGGGAACCGGGAATATTCCAAATTTTCAAATTCGAATTCAAAAAATGGAAAAATGTCGAAAAAATTTCTAAAAATACTTCAAGGTGCGTGTAATCTATTGGTGTCAAAATTTTTCAAATATTTACTCATTTGATATTTTTTTTGCTGGCATTAGAAGTCCAAACAGCCTACTAAATCGGCCAGTTAAACTTCTAATGCCTGCAAAAAATACTAAATGCACTAATATTTGAAAAATTTTGACACCATTAGATTCTACGCACCTTGAAATATTTTTAAGAATTTTTGGAAATTTTTCTTTTATTTTTCAATTTTTAATTAAAATTCGAAAATATGTCAAATTCTTCAATTTTTTTTGTAACCGGCCGGCTTACCGCCCAAACCGACCGGTTTACCGACCAAACCGCTCGGCTTACCGACTCGTACCGATTGCACTACCCCTTTTAAAAAATTTGAATTTGGAATTTGAATTTGTCCGGTTTCTAGCGGTTACCGGTCAAACCGGACCGGTAAACCGCTACCGGTGGCCGGCGGTTTGGAAGTCCGGTTCGGTTTTTAAAACCCTGACTCCAACTGTTGTATGTATGCCTGCATGATATAAAGCCCGGCCCTCAAACGCACCTTAGTTTTTCATTGAAGTATTTTTTTAAATGAATATTTGGTAAACGTCAGCATAGCGTAAACAACACTGTAAAAATGTTTGAAACTAGTCATGGCATTAAGCACTCCCTCCATTCTGTCCTATTTTATCTTAACACAATGACTAAGGAGAAAAATATTTGCTTATCATTCAATTAATTATGTTATCATATCCTTCTTGTTTTTCTGCGAGAACTCCTCAGCATCAATGTCATTTTTTTTTCTAGAGTTACTCTGCACGGAAACAAAAACAGCTATTTATGTCAGATCAGAGACCATAACTCAAATTGGATTATCAAAAAAGAACATTTCATATTTGGGCCTTGTTTAGTTGGGAGTGAAAATTTGCCGAAAATATCACATCAAGTTTGAGGATGCTAATTAGAAGAACTAAATATGACATAATCATAAAACTAATTACACAGATGGACGGGAAACCACGAGATGAATCTATTAAGTCTAATTAATCCGTCATTAAAGTTTGTTTACTGTAGCACCACATTGTCTAATCATGGCCTAATTAGGCTCAATAGATTCGTCTCGTGAATTTACTCGGGGGTTATGGAATGTGTTTTATCAATAATCTACGTTCAATACTCCTAATTAGTGGCACCATATTTGATGTGACTCGTGAATAGATGAAACTTGCTCATCTAAACAGGACCTTGGAGACAGGACTATCAAAAGAAAATGAAGAGAGTAAAACTGGAGCTACTGGTAGATCAGTAACTTTTGCAATTTGACACCTCCAGTCCACCAGTTGCTTGTTTACGACTGCTTAATTAAACGTACGTTAAGAGGGTGTTCAATTCATCAAAATTTTTCACCAAAGGGAATCTTACATTCATGGAGTAGTAAACGTGTGTTAATGACAAAACCCATTCCATAACCCCCGGGTAAATTTGCGAGACGAATCTAATGAGCCTAATTATGCCATGATTTGCAACAGTGATGCTACAGTACCATCTGCTAATCATGGATTAATTACCATTATTAGATTCGTCTCGCTATTTTCAGGCGAGATCTATAATTAGTTTTATTATTAGTCTACATTTAGTACTCCTAAATGGTAAGATTTTCTTTGCAAAATTTTTCACCAAAATTTTTCACCGGAATTAAACACCCCCTAAGCCTGAATTTCCTTGCTCTTAAAGATTGTTGACATTTTTTTCCCTGATCTATTAGATAACGTACTCCCCTCCACTATTTGTTTATTTATTGTACTAAGGCCCTGTTTAGTTCGTGAAACTTTGAAAACTAGTTTGTAAATTTGCAACTTTGGAACTAAACACCCTACTTCAACTTGTTTGCAAAGTTGCAAAAGTAACGTATTGAAAAACGTGCCTTCTCTCTCGCGACACGTTTTTCAATACAACTTTGCAACTAAACACCCTCCTTCAACTAGTTTGCAAACTTTGGTACTTTTACAAACTAGTTTCTAAAGTTACTAAATTTTCACGAACTAAACAAAGCCTAAGGGCCTGTTTAGTTTGGAAATAAAGTTTGCGAAAGAAAGTTTTCAATTCTAAATCGAAGATTAGGAGGACTAAACATGATCTAATTATAAAACTAAATACACGGATGGACGGGAAATCGCGAGACAAATCTATTAAGCCTAATTAATCTGTCATTAGAGATTGTTTACTGTAGCACGATATTGTCTAATCATGGCCTAATTAGGCTCATTAGATTCGTCTCGCAAAGTTACGGGGGGTTATGGAATGGGTTTTGTCATTAACACACGTTTAATACTTCATGCATGTAAGATTCCCTTTGATAAATAGTAAAGTTTCAAAGTTTCAAAAGTTTCGTGGTGATCTAAACAGGCCCTAAGTAAGCAAGCGGCAGCTTGTAGATGCTAACCTCGGATCGGAGGAAAAAGGAAGATTTGGAATCTTGAAAAGAAAGAATCCCAGATGGGCTCTGCAGTTTCAGTGTCAGTTTTAACAAGCATGGCCATTGGCCAGGCCAGATGTGTGTGCGTTGACCAAGATGCATGGGAGGCTCCTTGTAGGGCTCTTGCTGGATTCAGAGACAAGTAGCGACCAAATCCTGCATTCTACTCCATCGGTTCAGACCGATACAGCAAGGAGAGTTCTTCAGTTCAGTCCATCGCCTTCAGATCAGATGGCCAGCATCTTTTTCTTCTGCATCAAGGGTGTTTAAATCCGGTGAATCGGTGAAAAGTGGTAAAAAGTTTATGTATTGGATCGCGTGCACAGAGAGAAGAAATGAACTGACATGATTCTCTAGGTGAAAATTTTATGCAAAATCACCAGAATTAAATACGCCCCAATTACTACTACACTATGTTCTATATATTGTTGAATATAGTACGTGTTGATCTGTTTGGCCAATGGAAGCATGGCTGTCCCGGATTACTGTCGCATGCATGAGGGCCTAAATGAAGTTTATTTACAAAATCTTTTCACAGATGAGTGCAACTTTGCGCGACGAATCTACTGCACCTAATTAATCCATGATTTGCTACAGTAATGCTACAGTAACCATCTTCTGATCGTGCGGTCAAAGGCCTCATTAGATTCGTCTCGCGAATTTGCCAGGGGTTGTGGAGATAATTTTGTAAACTGACTTTATTTAATACCCCTAATTAGTGGTCAAAGTAGCATTTAATGGAGGGACAACAAATTTGTCCCTCCAACCGAACACGCCCTAAAATGCTCCCCTCTTGTTCACATATAAAAATGTGTTTGGCTTTACTATCTCCATGTTTAATTCCATAAGTTTTTCCTATTCATCCAGTCACATCAAATATTATGACACTAATTAAAAGTATTAAATGTGGATTAATGACGGATTAATTAGCCTTGATAGATTCGTCTCGCGGTTTTCCGTCCATCCGTGTAATTAGTTTTATAATTAGATCATGTTTAGCTCTCCTA
>CM014272.1:2430344-2443789 GCA_004135705.1 Alloteropsis semialata
AAAAAAAAAAAAGAAGGAACATATCACAGCTAGCAGAACGAAAAGGTAGAAACCAATCGTAGAAACTAAAAAAAAGTGTACACGCATCATATAGCGGTTTGATTACACGGGAGAGTTCCTCTGGGTGCTCACTTTTCTTTATGCCTAAAAGATAGCATATATGTTTAAAAAAAATATAGCATATATGGTATTTCGGTTGATCGATCCCACGACTTTCATATGGTTGTGTGTAACATACAGTAAGGTCAAATGTGAGCAACAAAAAAAAATATAAATACTAACTACTGTACATGATTCGGTACCGACAGCTTATAAAAAACCTCATCTATATGTACATCTACTAAAACTACAAGATTTAGTGCCTCTTCATGCATATTGGCCACATGGAACCGCACAATGTTCATGCAGGACCCACGTGGGACCTAGTATCTGGGTCTATTCGGGTAACCCGCATCTACAACATAGTACATATAGTAGTCCAAAGTGGGTAGAGTGCGTACATTTTTGAGAAAAAAAAACTTATGATAGGACACAAATGTTACCTTGAGGTGGATGTGGAAATGCATCTTCATCAATTTGAAGTGGATGGTAGAGCACACTAGTGTCATGTGTAGAGCTTGGCTAACCAATAGACGAATATGTGAAATGCATGTCAAAATCAACCACAACCATCACATTTTACGTAGCTTTACCTGATCTCCCTAGATATCTAAGATAATGTTTGGGAGGTAGTGTTATACTCTTCCCTCAACTTGTCCCATTTGTTTTTGAACTACAACTTTGTATAAGATAGTCAAGTATTTTGTTTAAAATCAGCAGTTGTGCTGGATATCCTTGCAAGGTTAAATGGGTTCTTGATCGATTCTTTTCTGGAACTTGCTTAGCAAATAACTCACAAACAACTCTAGGGACTACACCAGTCCGCACTACTCACCCTTGTTGCCGTCTAAAAATAAACTATAAATCCCAATCCATAAATCAAACAAACAAGAACTAACAGAGCTACTATACGACCATATCATCCACTTGTACAAGCACAAACGCTGCATACTATATCCATTATTCCAAAAGAATTGATGTAGCATGTTTGCCATAAACACATATACACGTGGTAACCAGTTGTACAAGCATATCATCAATTTCCACCTGTTACAAGCCTAGATGCATACATCTACTACCATTCTACCAATTTCTACAAGCACGTGGAACAATTTTACAGATCTTGGACAGGAAAGGTGTACAGCTCACCTTGGAGGATGGTGTGCTCGACGCTGGTGACTTTGGGCTGCCTCCTTCATGTGAGGGGTAGCAGTGGAGTGTTGGGGCTCCTTGTCCCATCGTGCTTTGTGCGGGTGCTCCAACAAGGACCAAGGAAGAGTTGCCAAGGCTTTGATAGCTAAGAAAAAATCAGCGTCCTAACTCTCTCTACTTTTGGCAATTTACATTCTTAGAATTTCATTGCTAGTATAAGGTTGGAAACTACGATGCAAAACTTTTGATTGACAAAACAATCACATTATCTAAGGTTTAGATAAATAAGGGGTTAGATTCAATGGATAGGTTTTAATTTCACAAGAAAAATATTGGATCCTATATAGCTAATTCTAAAAATAGTTGGATCCTTTTAGTATGTTTCCAGATTTATTCTAAAAATTAATGTTGCTATTCTTTCAATGGTACATATGTCATTCCTGTTAATCATCGAGGCGCCTATAATAACTTTGTCAATCTCAAGATCTGTCAGTCTAATCTCTTGTAGGTGCTCATAGAGATAGGGTGTGCGTGTTTGTAAGGAAAATGGCCTCTAGGCCATTATATGGTGATTGAGTGACAACATAATCATTGAGGCAAAGTGTTTGTTAATCATATGTATTTGTAGTGTTTTATGTCCCAAGGATTTATCAAGTCTTTGCATCAAAGTTATATAAGAAAGAGTTAGAAAAAATCAATTCTAGAAGTGGAGCAAAGAGAGGGATGAATTGGATTCATCCGAATATTTATGATGAGATAAAATATGATGTGTTTCTGGACAATGTTTGAGAGAATTTTACAAGCTTTTCATAGAGTCCAAGATTACTAAAATAGAATTTTGGAGTAGAAAGTTATGCATGAAATACGAAATGTAGAAAATGGGTGACGAGAATGACCAACGCAAGCATCAGAGTTTAAATGAAAGACCCGAAGCTCAAAATATGATCAAATGAGATGGATTCCTATACAGTCTTTTGGATAATTTACAAGATTTCCAAACAGATCATCAAATCGGAGTTGGGAGTACAGAGCTACGTCTAAAATATGAATTGAGGAAAATTGGCGACCAAAAAATCGGAGTCGGATGAACTGATGATACGCATAATATAACTGCTGGACAAATGGATTTTTGCACACTGTGAAATGAATAAAAATATGGCGGCCGGAAGATCCGAAGGCCCGATCGGAGTTTCGACCAAACGAATGTATAAAGAGCGTTTTGGCATAAGAAATGAGCATAGGATGATCCATCGCTCACAAAATAAGGGCGTAAGATAATCCCGTGGACACAAACGGCTGATGTGCATAGGATAAATAGGCCTTTATCCTATTCTTGCTGCTTTTCTAGCCGTTCGATCGGGGCAACGGCTAGTTTGAGGTGTTGGGGTTATAAATACATCTCGATCGGGGCAATGGCTAGTTTGAGGTGTTGGGGTTATAAATACATCTTCTCTTAGGCATTTCAAGCAGCTGGAGTCTAGAGGACACCCATACACATTGAGAAGACGTAAAAGCTAGGAAAGTTGATCATCCAAAGGCAATTAGATCACCATTAAAGAGTTATTAATGCTAGATTATGTCTAGAGAGAGATTGCAAGGTGTGAAAGGACCTTGATGTCGCCTAGAGGGGGGGTGAATAGGCGAGATGGCCGATTAAAATCACTAATTGCAATTTTCAGCCTGCTGTCAGAACCAACCCGGTCTAACCGGTATTGGAACCCGGTTAAACCGGTTCTGGACAGTGAGGCTGCACAAGTGTTGCTCGTCCCCCTCTTGTTCTTCTAGCACCAAATAAGCTTGGGGCACTGCTTGTACAGCTGTATTTCAGCAGGTTCACAATGTCCCTGCACACAGATAGAGCACACCCAAGTAGATTGAAGCGGAAGCAAATATAAAGCTAGAAGTAAACAATTGAGGCAAACCAAAGAGAAGACACAAGGATTTGTTTCCCGAAGTTCAGACCCACTGCATGTCCACCATGACAAGCTCAGTGGTTCCTAATCTCCGTTGAGGAAGCTTATGTGACCACCACCTAGGTCAAGCTATCTCCTCGGCTCCACTAAGTTGATCTTTTTCCACGAAGGAGGCAAGACCAGCCCTTACAAACTTCCAGCCGCTCACCACACAAATGGGAGCACGCCGGCGACGCCTAGCCGTCTAGGAGGCAAACCTCCAAGAGTAACAAATGCACACGGACTTTCTTGACGCCAACCACAAGTGCTCAAGCTAATAAAGCTCTCAAGTGCTCACTGATCACACAATGTTTCTCACACAAATGCTTCTCTCAACCCAACTCAAGGATTTCACTCAAATCAAGCAAACTCACAGAGAGGTGTTGGGGAGAGCTTCTCTGCTGTTAGAAATGTGTCTAGGAGGCTTATAATTCACTGAGAACCAGCAGCCCTCAAAGGAGAGGGCTAAGGGGTATAAATACCCCGGCCATCACAAACTAGCCGTTAGAACCCAACCAAAGGCGGTTAGACAGCTATCCATACCGGTTAGACCGGTATTTGAACTCAACTAGCCGTTACCCTTGTCAGAGGGTCAATAGAGGTTAAACAGATCCTTAGACCCGGTTAAACCGCTATTGCCCTGTTAGCACTTTTCACTCATCTCAAGGGTTAACTCTCAAGGCTATCTCACATAGGTCAACTATTTGAGCACTTTACTGGCGTTTTGTCATCCAGCCAATGTAACATCCCTCTTGATAGTACGGCATTTCTATACACAAGAATAAATATAAAATCAATTCATCCACTTGAGCTTGTATGTCTTCAAACATGCCATACATGATTGCTTCTTTCACTTGAGAAATGTCCACATGGTTCTTGCTGAGCAAAACCAACTTGAGCTAGTGACTTGAACCTTTGTCTTGGAATGAAATACACTTCTAGTTCAATTCACCCTTTCATAATGTTATTCTTGAAAGATTGATACTTGTCAACATGAACACCATATGTAACCAAGATTTTTCAAGTTGAAATCCAAAGAAAGTTTCGTCACCCTAGCAAAGATACATGACTCAAGTCCACCACTTGATCACACATTGCTTAATACCTTGAAACACTATCCCGAATTCCATCTCTTCATCTTTGCATCACATATAGCTCCATATAGGTTTGTATCACATTTAGATTCAACAATGAAAACCAATTCTTGATATACACTATATCCATTTTACTTTGACCGTTCACTTCCTTCAAAGTCATCATATCTTCTATGCAAGCCATTATTCAAATATAGACAAAGAATCGGCTATATCACAATATCTCTTGTCCATTAAACCAAGCTTGCAATATTCAATATTTTTATCTACCATGATCTTAGATACCCCATATATATGTTCAACAGGCCTTCATCAAGTTAGAGACCAATATATCACACATGTCAATATGTCTCTTTCTTTGTTTCACCATAGCTTACCATTCATCACATTCATGCATAATGGGACCACACACTTGTTCATTTGTGTCACTATGAGCCATACACATTGCATTCAAACCATGAATAATAGTGTATCATAAAATATACATTTTAATCACTGCTGTAACAAACACATTAGTCCTTTAATCGTTTTGTCATTCAATTCACCAAAACCCACCTAGGGGCCTAGATGCACTTTCAAGGTGTAGATGTCTTGTGCTTGGTCCTTGGAGTGAACCGCTCTTGTAAGATTGGTGCACCGGCTCCTTGAAGTCTTTGTGACTCGCTAGCAAGTCTTTGACCCTATGGCTTGGTGCGGAGCAGCGATGACAAATTTATGCGGGGGACGAGAAGACACCCTCCTTGGTGGATAAGTTCTGTAGTGAAGGCGACGTTAAAATCTTAGGTTGATGGGAGTGTCGGGGATAGAATCCCCAGTATCCGCAAGGAAGGAAGAATGCAGACTCCTATTACAATTCCTCTGTAATCCCTGCTCATAATCTGTAACAAACACATTAGTCCTTTAATTGTTTTGTCATTCAATTCACCAAAACCCACCTAGGGGCCTAGATGCACTTTCAATCTCCCCCTTTTTGGTGATTGATGACAACCCGATTAAAGCTTACAAATGAATTAATAAAAGCATTTTAGATTCTCAGATATATCAAGAGCTCCCCCTTAATATGTGCTTTGAATTGAATTTCAAAAGATTTGGCCTCACATGCCAATTGCACATATAACAAGAATAGCATGAGAGCTCCCCCTATATCTCAGAATCGGTGGGGTGCAACAAGTTTGTGACATAAATAATCAAAACATGTGATGCATATGACAAAAGCACTTCACTGGATAAAAGGAAGATGTTTGGATGTCTGTCAGCACCATACCGGTTTAACCGGCCCCCAAGGGCGGTTAGACCGGTCCTGTCTGACCGAATTCCAAACAGAATAAAAATCACCATTCAACCATGTATCATACTATCACAAAGGCACTTAATAACATAAATAAGTTCAAAACACATAGTAGCACTCATTACAAGTTCTCAAGCCCATGAATAGATAAAAGTTCGAATTTATTACAGATCCAAGTCTCTAACACATCAGAGACCGGTCTAACCGCCCCTGAGACCGGTTAGACCGCCCTACCCAGAACAGATACAAGCACACTAAAATGATGAAGCTTTAATTCCTTGCTCTTCTCCCCCTTTGTCATCTATCATCAAAAAGACCTGAAGAGCATCTTGTAGAGTTGATCACTGTCCCTCAGAGCCTTGCCCATTGCCACCCATCGAAGGAGAGTCAGTAGTCCAAAACACGCCCGTAGTATTTGATCCAAAGATGGAAGTAGATAAATTTTGATCCAATTCTTCAGTAGCACTAGAAGGTCTGGGGGGAATTGCTGCTGCTGAAGAAGAGACTCCCGGATCACCAAGTCCAAACCTTGTCGAGGAGGCTCTCATGTAGCAAGTATATCCAAGGTCGGAGGCATAAGCTGACTGAGAGTGAGGCTGACCCATCATACCACTTGGCATAGACATTGGAGCAAATGTGGATGTGAAACCTCCATAATCAGTAGCTGCATAAGAAGGAGGTGTATGTGATGGTGCCACAAATGGAGGGGCTGCTGCAGTTGCTCTTGCTGCTGCTGCCATAGCTGCTGTGGCTCCTACAATATCCTCTTGAGTAGGAGTTGCTTGAGTTGAAGAAGAGTCACCCTCATCAGGATAAAATACTCCAAACATATTTGTCTCTTGAAAGCTCCGAATCATGGTGTTTGGAGAAGGAATCTCAGGCTCAGGTATAGTAGGTGAGATAGGTGACCGAGCTGGTTGAAGGTTTTGAGCTTCATATAGCCTCTTGAGAGTATCTCTATCCTTCTTTTCTTTGATTCTTCTATCTCTATCAGCAACCATTATGTCCCTCTGGTTCTTACAAATACCAGCAAGAAGATTGAACACTTTTTTGAAACCGGATGAGGATTTCTTGGGCCTTGAAGAAGATGCTCCTTGCTGTCCAGGGGCAGACCGGTTTAACCGGCCTGAGAACCCGGTTAAACTGCCCTGGGTCTGATGTGCATGCTGCTGCTCTTCCACTTCTATTTCTGGCTGTTCATGCCCTTCTGCTGCTGCTGGTGCTGGTTCTGCTCTAGGGGATGGCATTCTGAGAGTTGAGGGCTTGTGAGGTCTGAGATATTCATGTTTCACATCTTTTTCAATTCTGCCAACATCTGTGCCCTTCTCAATGAGATACATGATGTACGGTGCATATCCACAACCATTCAAGGGATGCTCAGAAATATATTTGATCTCCTCCCAAATATAATCAGCTACATTGACTCTAGGTGCATCCTCTCGCATATACCATAACAAGTTTCTCATGTGTCGTGAGATTTCCGATGTGTTCCCACCACGAGGAGAAATAGTCACTCTAAACAACCGGTTCAGCACCCTATAAAAAGTGTAGAGGTGACTCACTTTGCCAAACTCAAATGGATCAGTCCCTGATGGATACATAAATCCTAACTCCTTGTCTTCCATAGGCTTGGGATGATGAATGATGGCAAGATTAGGATCATTCCCAAGGCCAAGACGAGCACAGAAATTAGAGAACGTGATATAGTACACAGTCCCTTCAGTCATCCAAGTCATAGCTCTTTCATTCTCTCTATATCCAAAGTGAACTGTGGCATAGAATTGAGCAATGAGCTCTCTGTTCCAATGGCGCTTGACCCCCATTAAATGCTTCATCCCTTGCCTCCTGCAAGCTTCAATGACTTGATTGAATACTACATTGTTGGCTTTTCTCATATGCTCCCAATCTATATATTTTGCCTCCAATGTAATATCGGGCCTTTTGTCAAACATGGTGGTGTAGAAATCCTGCTGAAAGATAGTCCAGAATCTGTAATCAGTGGCTGTGGTCTTCTCTACAGCATATGGATTTTCTCTTCTTTTCTTTCTTGCCACCTCAGTCATCCCAGTACCTGAATAATCAACTGGCCTCATTCTACCTGGATAAGTAGGTCTCCTAGGTGCAAGTACCAGAACTTCATCTCTAGCAGCCCTCTGTCTAGCTTCTGAGCTCTCATTACTGCCAGCAGTTCCCCCTTGAGCTGCTGCTGTCCCATCATCATCATCATCATCATTATCACTATCATTGCTGGCTGGTCCCTTGCCATGTCGACGCTCGAATCTAAAATCCTGATCCTCAACACTGTCATCACTGCTAGTGTCAGCTGGATCCTCTTCAAGTATCTCATCAACTGGCTGCTCTGCTGCCCTCTTTGGTGGCCTTGGTCTCAATGTCCTGCCCACAGTAGCACTAGAGCTTGAGCCACCTTGGGAAGCTGGATCAAGTTTCTTTTTCTTTCTCCTCTCATAAGTAGACATGCTGCTGCTGTCCTGAGTCACAAAAGATTGAAAGAAATGATATAAGATCTCAGGAACTGATAGGATCAAAAAGTGAAGAAAATGCAGCAAATTTTGAGGATTTGGAGCAGCTCTGTGCAGGGTGGTTAAACCGGTCCATGGACCCGGTTAGACCGGTACTGATAGAGCTGAGCCCAAAATCTCAAAATGTCAGATAACGATGTTGATGACTCTAGATATGAGATATAGAATTGTATTCCAGTTCTAGAGACATGATGACAGAGCCTAGAAACTAGATACCTGATGAAGATTTTATCACTGATAAAAACAGGTTCTAGATGCACTTGACAGAGCCTAGATAAAGCAGGTGTACTATACATCATCCTAGAGAGATAGGAATTGAAT
The DNA here is from genome assembly GCA_004135705.1 of Alloteropsis semialata. NCBI lineage: Eukaryota > Viridiplantae > Streptophyta > Magnoliopsida > Poales > Poaceae > Alloteropsis > Alloteropsis semialata. The sequence goes on from CM014272.1 coordinate 2,438,791, forward strand.
GCGTTACCCAATAACATGATTTTTTGGCTTTGGCTAGTAGGACCGGTTTAACCGCCCCTGGGGCCGGTTAGACCGCCCTGCCCAGTCAAACCCTAACTCATGAATCCGAGTAATGTACCCAACAAAGTTGATTCAGCTCCTAGGATATGCTTCTATAGGCTATGTTAAGATGATTGACCAAAGGAAATTCAAATCTATGGGCTGAGCAAGTAGATTGATGAAGAACAAGATTTGAATACCTTTGGAGGGATGGAACCGAGATTAACTCCTCCAAAACAGCAGGCACCCGGTTAAACCGACAGAGGGCACTCCAAATCTCCAAAGAAACCGAGCTTCCCTTGGTGGAAACCTCAAATCGCCATTGGGGGGGAGAGAACTCGGTGGTGGAGTCGGGCTGAAGGTGAGGGAAGATGTCTGTGGTGAAGGGGTATGAGTGGATAAGGATAAGGGGCTGTAGATTCACGAGAGGGTAAAAGTGTAACCTCCCAGACCAATACTGGTTAAACCGCCCCTGGGGCCGGTTAGACCGGTCTGGTCTGTGCACAAGAAGAGATATGATTTTGATAGATTTTTGAGCTCCAAACATTCCTCACTTGATAGATATGAGATAATATATATGATAAATCCAATAGTGCTCATTAATCTCAGAAGAAAGAGTTTTTCCAAATATTTCATATATTTCTTGCCTCTTTCAAAAAATATGGACGGGTAGATATGGATCTTTATGGACTTGAGAAAAATCTCACTACTAGTGACCAGCCAACAAGCAACAAGATGAACAATGGTCACTAGCAGATCAATTGGGTCATAAAGACCAAAACCAAATATTTTCAAAAACACACAAGTCCTATCATGCTAGTTGGATTTTTCAAACTCTATCCTATGTCACACAAGCATGCAACCAAATCAAGTCAAGAACCATATTAGAATATTTAGCATATTCCTTTCACTATTTTTATGGAACATTTGACACTTAGTCAATTTAAAAGAAGGAATTTACTAAACATCTAATAGGTAAAAAGAACGGGACTTGAGAGAGTTACATGCAAGAATGCACACACTAGCATGGATTATGAGGCCTAGATGCTCAATGTAAAAACATGGGTTAAAGACACATACCTTGGCCTCTAGCTAATCCTTTCTTCACAATGGTGAAGATTCATATCAAAGGGCTTGTGCATTATCAAAATAATCCGAATGCCTTTTCTCTTTATGTTTTTCCCTTTTTATGCATCATAGAAGAGAAATGCATTAAATAGCACAAGACCTAGTTTCATCATTTAGTGACCTTTGAATTGGAGAGGCATAAGGGATCACCAAAAGATAAAACCTCACAATATATGTTAAATTCCCTTTTTTTTCTTGATGCATATTTGTATATGAGTGAAAGACAATGTTGACGCGGAAAATCGGCAGTCGTATCCTCAACGATCAACACAATAAGACCAGGGAGATCTGCTTCACTCCAGTGCCAGCCTGCACTTCGTTCAGGTTCGCGGCGTGCCAGTCAATTTGACCTGAAATTGACAAGGGGATAAAACAGTTAAATTACTCTTTGATTGTGCCGGCTCTATTCCAGACGTCAGGTGCACGTTGGATTTTAGCCAAGACCCAATCAGACTTGTATCGGCCGATGCCAATCGGACCTCAAAATCGGACTTCATAGACGGCCTCAATCGGACCAATATAATCGGACCTCAATCAGACATCGAATCGGACCTCAGAATCGGACCAATCGGGATCGGACCTTGTAATAGATCAACCTTTTAAATAATAATAAATAAAGCATAAAACATGGTCGATATGTAAATAACGAATCAGCTATGTCTTTGAGCAAGATATTAAATAATCAAAGTGTGAGCCAATACATTGTCCACCTTGCCTAGTTGCCAGTTTGATTTATCTTATCGGACCATCTAGCTAGCCGATTGGACCAGGACTGTTTCGACACGGTTTCACAAACGGATGCAGCGCACATACTCCAGCTATGATCGGACCAGATAGCTAAACAATCAAACTTAATTCACCAACCCAACAACTAAACAAGATGCTCGCACAGGTGTTAATCAGATCAAGCAAATAAACAATAAAAATAGTAACAAGATCGTTCCGATATTCAAAGCTGTCTTTGAATAGTCAAGAGGAATCTAGCTCCGACGTAGGGAATCTAAATTACTCTTAACGATCAAAGATCAATCTTTGATATATTGTGCAAACCTAGCTCCGACGCAGGGAATCTAAATCAAACACAACAATCAAAGAACAACCTGATAAAACTATGAAGATGAATCGGACCTAGAACGATATTGTAAGATAAGTATTGCTCAAATCGGACTAAAACCAATGCTCAAAGCTGTTGAAGAATCAGATTAATTCACATGGCGCAGATCTAAATCAATCTAGCAACTCCAAACAACCGCAAAAGCTGCCTTTAAATAACCAAGATGAGTCTAGCTTCGACGCAGGGAATCTAGACTAATCTTGATGATCCAGAGGTAAATCTAGCTCCGACGCAGGGAATCTAGATTGACTTCGAGACTTAAAGTACAACTCGATAAACGATTAACTATTGAATAATCAATAGAGATCTAGCTCCGACGCAGGGAATCTAGATCAATCTTAATAATTCAAAGATAAATCGGTTGAACAGTAAAACGAGAAAGGGCGATGCGCCTCAATTCAAAGCTTAAACTAGTTCGATAAGTTGACAATCTTACTGGTAAGCCGGAGATCAGGAACTGATGCAGCCCGTCCACCAATGAGTTCGTTGGTATCTACTCCTACTCCTAAGGTTTTGGCGTGAAGCCGGGTTGTATTGATTGTGAGAATAGTTCTTTACAATGGACGAGGGCTCATATTTATACCCTGGTCATGAGGAGTACTGATCGGACTTGACTATCTTGCAGATAAAGTAAACTAAATCTAATATAAAATGGGACTCTCAATACGCCTTCTGAAAAGGAAAATAGTCTCTGCTCGTGCTACGCTTCCTCTTTAGCCAATGCGCATTTCTTCATTTATCATCAGATCGGACTCTCCTTCTTTATCGGACCCATATTCTGCATCGGCTTCCTTTTCCGGCATCATCTGTTTGACCATTCAACGGGCCCACTATGCAGTACCAGCCTCACCACGTCACCATCTGACTCAACATATCAGGTGCGAAAATCTGGTGCCAACAGACAAGCTCACATGCATCAATCTTGTTGTTGACACCGGATTTTCGCACCTGACATGCTGAGTCAGATGGTGACGTGGTGAGGTCGAGACTGCACAGTGGGCCCGTTGAATGGTCAAACAGAAGATGACAGAGAAGGAAGCCGATGCTGAAGAGGAGTCTGATGAGGCAAGAAGTCCGATCTGATGATGGATAAAAGAAGAAGGGCGCGTCGGCTAAGAAGGGAGCCTATCAGATGCGGGGACAATTTCCTTTTCAGAAGGCGTTTAGGAGTCCCGTTTTATGTTAAGCTTGGTTTACTTAGTTCGCAAGTTAGTCTGGTCCGATCAGGACTCTCCATGACCAGGGTATAAATATGAGCCCTCGTCCATTGTAAAAATAATTCTCACAATCAATACAACCCGGCTTCACGCCAAAAACCCTAGTAGTAGTTATCGACGAAGCTCATTGGTGGACGGGCTGCATCAGTTCTGATCTCCGGCTTACCAGTAAGTTAGTCAATTTATCGAACTAGTATAGGCTTTGAATTGAGGCGCATCGCCCTTTCTCGTTTATACTGTTCAACCGATTTATCTCTGGATAAGCAAGATTGATATAGATTCCCTACGTCGGAGCTAGATCAATATTGATTATCCAACAGATTATCGTTTATCGGACTGTACTTTTAGCCTAGATTCCCTACGTCGGAGCTAGGTATCAAGATTAGGCTAGATTCCCTACGTCGGAGCTAGAATAATCTCGGTTACTAAAGGCAGTTTTTGCGGCTTGTTTGGAGTTGTTAGATTGGTTTAGATCTACGCCATGTGAATCAACTCTACTTCTTCAACGGCTTTGAGCATTGGTCTTGATCCGACTTAAGCAATATTTATCTTACAGCATCGTTCTATGTCCGATCCTGCTTTGTGGTTTAATCTAGTTGTTCTTTGAGTATTACACTGGTGTAGATTCCCTACGTCGGAGCTGGATCTTTGTAATACGCTTAGATTAATCTTTGATTAGTCATGTTTGGTTTAGATTCCCTACGTCGGAGTTAGATTCATCTTGATTAGTCAAAGGAAGCTTTGGTTATGCCTTATTGTTATTTGAATGTTAAGTGTGGTTTAGATTCCCTACGTCGGAGCTAGGTCATGCTTGATTATTTGATAGGATATCTTAGAATCAGAACGATCCTGTTAATGTTTTATCTGCTTATTTGCTTAATCTGGTCAACACCTGTGCGAGCATCTTGTTTAATTGATAGATTGACGAGTTGAGTTTGATTGTCTAGCTATTTGATCTGGTCATAGCTGGAGAAATCTAGATTCCCTACGTCGGAGCTAGATTTCTCTGAAAAAGTTATGGTCCGATTGGCTAGTTAGATGGTCCGACAAGATGAGTCAAACTGGCAATTAAGCAAGGTGGACAATGTATCGGCTTACACTTTGATTATTTGATATCTTGTTTCAAGACACAGCTGATCCATTACTTTACATATTGGCCTTGTTTTATGCTTTACTTTATTATTCAAAGGCTGATCTGTTATATCAATCAAGGTCGATCCTGATTGGTCCGATTCTGAGGTCCGATTTGGTGTCTGATTGAGGTCCGATCACTCGGTCCGATTGACGTCATCAATGAGGTCCGATTTTGAGGTCCGATCGGTATCGGCCGATACGTGTCTGATTGGGTCTTGGCTAAAATTCGACGTTACTCCATCGTCTGAAATAGAGCCGGCACAATCAAAGAGCAATTTAACTGTTTTATTCCCTTGTCAATTTCAGGTCAAATTGACTGGCACGCTGCGAACCTGAACTGGAGTGTGGACTGGCACTGGAGCGAAGC
>CM014272.1:2444789-2461043 GCA_004135705.1 Alloteropsis semialata
CTTGAGACTCGGTACTCATATGTGGAGAAGCTTTGCCTTTGTTTGTATTTTTCTTGTACAAAATTAAGGCATTATTTGCTATCGGCCGAGTGTACTGTGATCTGTAGGGAGGATGTGATCAAATATATGTTATCGATGCCAATCATGAAAGGGAGAATTGGCAAATGGGTTTTTGCTCTGACGGAGTTTGATCTTAAATATGAATCGGCTAAAGCAGTAAAAGGGCAAGTAATGGCTGATTTGGTTGCTGATCATTGTGGACCTAATGTTGATACTATTGAGCAATGCACCGTCGAGATTGATGTGACTGGTCTGATAAATACGGAGGCTGATGTGGTTGACGCAGTTCCTTGGACCATGTTCTTTGATGGCTCATCTTGCAATGATGGTTGCGGAATCGGCCTGCTTATTATTTCGCCTCGGGGGGCAAGATTCGAGTTTGCTTATCCGATTGAAAAATACACAAATAATCAGGCGGAATATGAAGCATTGATGAAGGGTCTCTAGATTCTTAAAGAAATCGGCGTTCAATTTGTTGAAGTATTTGGAGATTCTTTATTGGTCATTAATCAGTTGCTTGGCACGTATGATTGCAAGATGGATGCATTGATGCCTTACTTTGAGAAATGCCGAGATTTGATTGACCAGTTCACACTGGTAACTCTTAAGCATATTCCAAGATATCATAACGAAGAAGCAAATCGGCTGGCGCAAAAGGCATCTGGCTATCGGCCTATGTCTGATGTGATGGTGCAGGAAATACCAGAAGGAGATTGGAGGAAAGAAATTGTTGAATATTTAAAGGATTCTTCTGTCAAGACTTCCAGGAAGTTACGCTACAAATCAATCAGGCATGTCTTGGTTGAAGGGGTGCTTTATTTTCGCTCGGTTGATGGAGTCCTGTTGAGATGCATCGGACCTGAAGAAGCCAAGGTCTTGATGGGAGAAATTCATGAAGGCGTTTGTGGGGCTCATCAATCGGCGTTCAAGATGAAATGGATGATCAGAAAGAATGGATATTATTGGCCGACGATTCTGGAACACTGCTTTGAACATTATAAAGGATGTTAGGAGTGTCAGAGATATGGAAATATTCAGAGAGCTCCAGCATCGGCTATGAACCCTGTCATCAAGCCATGGCCGTTTAGGGGTTGGGGAATTGACCTGATCGGCCAGATTTTTCCGCATTCAAGCAAGGGACATAAATTCATAATAGCGGCAACAGATTATTTCACCAAATGGGTTGAAGCTATTCCTTTGAAAGAGGTGAAGTCCCAGAATGTTATTGATTTCGTTAGAGAGCACATTGTCTACCGATTTGGAATTCCACAGACAATCACGACAGATCAAGGTACGATGTTTACGTCTGACGAGTTCAAAAATTTTGCTGCTGATATGGGTATCAAGCTCCTTAATTCATCGCCATACTACGCACAAGCCAACGGTCAAGTTGAAGCCTCCAATAAAAGTTTGATCAAGTTGATTGACAGGAAGATTGAAGAGTACCCTAGAAAATGGCATATTGTGCTTCCTGAAGCTTTATGGGCATATCGAATGGCTTGCCATGGATCAATCAAGGTTTCTCCATATGAACTGGTTTATGGGCATGAAGCCGTTCTTCCGTGGGAAATTAGTACTGGATCAAGGCGTGTCGAACTTCAGAATAAATTAAAGGCCGGCGAATACATAGAACTCATGAATAATGAGTCCGATGACTTGGCTGTTCGTCGGCTATGCGCTCTGAAAAGTATTGAAGCTAACAAGCTCAGAGTTGCGAGGTATTATGATAAGAAAGTTAAAGGGAAAGAGTTTAAAGAGGGCGATCTCGTATGGAAAGTTTCCGCCGATTGGTTCTAAGGATCCTAAATATAGCAAGTGGTCACCGTTAGACCCGGGACTAATGACCACATTAGTCCCGGGTTCAATATATTCCGGGACTAAAGGGTTGAACCAAAGGTCATTTGTCCACTAGTGTCACGTTGTTGCATCCATCTAACCTTGTTGCAAAGGACCCCTGTCTCACGAAACTGAAAACACCATTCGCTAATCCGCTGATTCTTTATTCATGACTTGATGCCCATCTTATACTTAAGAACAAATGACTCAGGGTTAGGAACTTGCTTGTCTCTCATGCTAGCCCTTGCTAGAATCAATAAGCGTCGACTTTTGAGTTAAGGCAAGCTTTTTTTGTTATGAAGAAGAAACAGATATATGCACAATGCCTTGTCTCAACTCGATAGGCCAACGCGGGGGGTGATGTCATCGTGGATGAAAGTATGCGTGGAGCCCGAGTCCACCAAGGCGGTGAGAGCAACGCCGTTGATCTGCACTTGTAGCTGGATAGTGTCCGCGGCCGCGACGCCTCTGCGAGATGCACTTCCTCTTTAGTAATATCGGCGTCGTCCTCCACGTCGTCGATGGAGATGTAGAACACGCCGCCTCGCGCCTCGCACTTGTGATCCTTGGAGAACTTCTCTGGGCAAAAATAGCACTCGCCGGTATTTGCGAAATATAGTGCATCTGAGTATTTAAGTGCATATTTGCGAACTCACGCTAGGGCCGCCTCAGTCCAATATACTTTTCCCGTCCCACTCCTGAAAAATCAACTCATTTCTCCTTCTACTCCACGCCGTCGCCCCGTACCGGATCTCCTCCTCCTTCACGGCCTCGTCCAAGTCGTCGCCCCGGATCTCCTCCACGCCGTCGCCCCGTACCGGATCTCCTCCTTCTAGGCCTCATCCACGCCGTCATCCCGGATCACCTCCAGGCCGTCGCCCCGTACCGGATCTCGTCGTCGTCCTCGACCTCGTCCACGACGTCGCCCCGCATCGGACCTCCTCATCGTCCTCAACCTCGTCCACACCGTCACCTCACACCGGATCTTGTCGTCGTCGTCGACGACCTCTTCCACCCCGTCGCCCCGCACCGGTTCCGCACCTCAACTGCTACCTCGCCTCACCGGATGGGAAGGCGCGGACGCGGACGCGAACACGGACGACGAGGAGGCCACGGACGCCGCATAGGGCAAGGTACGATGAGTAGGGCTAAGGATATTCTTGGGTTACAAATTGTTGAATTATTACTCATAGTAGCATCAGCAGTTTAGTATTATACAATCTAACACATAAAATTTGTTGCCCACTTTAGGAACCTCCAATAACTGATTATGAGCGGAAGCTTGAGGCCACTGTCAAGGATAATCTTAAAAGAATGGCTGAATTGGGGGTTCGTGATATAGCAGCATATCTTAGATCAGCCTCAAATCCATTACCGGATCACGGCAACACTTCTAGTCCTATCGAAGGATCTGATTCATCAGATTATTTCCCTGAAGCTGAAGAAAATGTTCAGGGGAATTGTGATACGGACTTAGAGGAGGAGCCCCAAACCCTTGCAATTGAGGTAGATGTTTTGCTTATTCTAGTGGTGCCGAGAAAAGTAGATTTTTTCAATGTCATTAGCACACATTATTGTTCTATGATACATTTGTACGACATGGCAACAAATATACTTTTTCTACAGCCTCCTCCTGAACAAACTAGGTGTCGCAAGGTCTATGCAACACGGTCGAGAGGCAACACCGACATGCCTGGTCCTGGAGGAACTCGAACCAAAAGAGTGAGGCCGTATGGACCATCAGAAGCCGTTGGTGCTTTCAGAACAAGGTCATCCAAAAGACTGCATACTGAAGACCTGCCTACAGTAACAGAGGAGCCTAGCGCTGAAGGTGTACACACTCAACAATGTCATGGACATGATGATGAGCCAAATCCTGGTAGCCCTTTTCATGACTGAACACCTTAAGAGCACCATGATGATGTTGGTGAAGAGCAAAACCCTGAATCAGCAATTCAAGGTTAATAAATATCACCAATATTCTTAATCTTTGATTTTTGTAAGCAGAAATATAACAACTGAATATGAATTTCGCGGCCTCAAGGAATTCTAGGCGGCCAAGGGGCCCAACCAAGGGAGTCCTGCTGGACAACATGACTAGTTATATTTGGAGAAGGCTACATATCTCTGTACCTGAGGGCTTGCCAAGGCCCCATCAACCTACACAATCTGCCAAGTTTGCATCGGAGGCTGGAGTTATTGTTAGGGATCAAGTTCCTATCTTGCCCCATTGGAAAGATTACAAGAATACTGAGCACTTTGAAGGTTTTGTCATGAGTCTTTCTGTAAGTGCCTATAGTACACCATGTACTTTTAAATTCAACTATGGTACCAATGGGTGTAACTCACAAACAATTTCAATCGAAATGATTAGGGGAGGTTGGCGATGAACAAGGACAGGACACAAAGAATGCCTGTTCTAGTGTGTTCAAATCTGGGATACATCAGAAGCGCTACAAGTTGAAACAGATGTACTTCAAGAACGTCCCTGCTGATCAGATCAGAACCACCTCTCTTGTTGATGCTATGACTGATGAACAGTGGTCCAAGCTTGTTGAGAAGTGATCAAGTGCGAAGAACAAGGTATTGTTCTTCGTAAAGTCTCTTTTCACATTGTATTCCATTTTTCACTAGTGACATGGTCTCTCTTGTCATTTTGTTTTAGTTAACTGCTGAACAGAACAAGATAAATTGTGCCAAAGTAAAGTATCATCAGGCTACTGGATCTCGCTGTTATGTTGCACAAATTCACGAATATGTAAGTCTAACTTTGGGCCATTGTCTATGCTGCCCGTGTCTTAGGCATAAGTCACTACTTCATTTGCTGTCAGTCTGACAAGCACTTTTGTATAGATTCAGCAGACCAAGAAGGATGCACAGACAGCATGGCTGCAGAAGAAGGTCAATAAGGACTAGATGAAGGAGGAAGAGAAGAAGAAGAAGATGATGATGATGAAGGGCTCAATGCGGTTGAACTGTTCAAGGTCTGCCATACCATCAAGAAAAAGGGCACTAGTGTGGTGGCAAGAGAAGCAGTGGAAAGGCTCGTTACAACCATATCTACTTCTCTATGTGCGTTGTCAAGGATGTCCATTGCAATTGTCCCTCTACTCATTTGATTTTCAGTCTTTGACACTGTCGGTAAACTATTTTTCTCTCCAATTTGCAGTCCTCTATGGAGACTATGCAGGCAGAGGCTGCTGCTGATAGGGAGCCAGCATTGCATAGTGCTGAGGTTGTCTCGAAGGTTCTATCCCAGAGCAGCAGCATCAGCATTTTTCTGAGGAATGCTTGTATACCACTGAACCATCAAGAGACAGAGGCTGAGCGGGTACTTCATGAACAACTTGCTGCTGAAAAAGATGGTGCAGCTGCCCTCGCTGTGGAGGTGAATGCACTGAAGAAGAAGGCTGAAACTGCTGATGAAAAGCTGGAGAAGGCCCATCAGGAGTTCGAAGAGTATAAGAAGAGGGCGGAAGAGAACATTGCCCTCCTTCGGCAAATCCTCAACTTGAATGTTGCTGGTAACTCCTCTCAACCTACTGTTGCTCCGTGATCATGTGTTGGATTCCTGTTTGTACCAGAAACTTGTGTTCTGTGGTGATCTTTGATGGGTGAACTCTGATGCATTCTGATGCATCAAATATGTATGTGATTCTGTGATGGGTGAACTCTGATGCATTCTGATGTATCAAATATGTATGTGATTCTGTAATGGGTGAACTCTGATGCATCAAATGTATATGTGATTCTGTTGATGTTGTTTCTGATACATCACATAGTGCTGATGTGATTCTATTGATATTTCTTTTCGTGATTCTGTTGATGCATCAAATGGTGTTGTTTCTGTTAATTTGAGAGCTAAAACGTGGACGAAACGTGGTCCTCTGGGGAATGCACACGAGGTCCAGTCGCAGCTGGACACGTGGCGGCTTCACGATGTAACACGCGGCAAACCAGAAACAAATACATGGTGCATTCACCGCAAAACACGTGGCGCAACCAAAAAGAGACACATGGCACGACGGAAAAGTGACACGTGGCAACGTCCCCGTGCTGACACATGGCGCAATCACGAACTGACACATGACACATTATGAACACGACACTTGTCACAACCACACAACGATACATGGCTAAACCTCAGCGCAACACATGGCGCAATTAAAAACTGACATGTGGCACTTCACGGAGGCGACATGTGTCATAGCCTCGTGATGACATGTGGCTAAGCCTGAGCGCAGCACGTGGCGCAATCTGAAATGGACACATGGTACTTTACCAATGTGACATGTGTCACAAACACGTGATGACACGTGGCTACGCCTGAGCGCAACCCGTGGCGGCCTGCGGAGGTGACAAGTGATGCACTAGAAAGACAACACGTGGACGCATATGATCTCAACACGTGTGCAGCCATGTGGACAAACCACGTCATTTGACAGCGTGGCCAGTGCCACATAGACTTGCCATGTCATCACCACGGTGGCGTGCAACGTCATCAATGACATTTTTCTGCGGCGTCATAAAGCACAAATCAGTTTTGTGACGCGAAAACATTTCGTCATAAATGACAGGTCTTTTATGACGAACGTGAAGATTTGTCACCTTACATCTTTAGCGACGCATACACTATGACGAATCCAATTTCATCATAAATTCGTCATAGAAAACCTTCTATGATAAATTTTCGCTCTGCTGTGACGAAACTGAGACATCATTGCGCATTTCTACTAGTGTTAAGAAACGAACAAATTCATTTTAATAAAGGCTCACGTCGACATGTGTTGTTCTTTTCAGGTATTCCTCTTTGCAAGTTCTTGCATGGAAGCAAATGAGTTTAACCTGCTGGTTTCTATAATTGCATTATTACATGCTTGTGCACTATATTGCAGCTAGGGATGGGTATCACCGCAATGCAGTTCAATAGTTGCTGTTACTGCTCAGTGTCGGTAGAAATTTTGTGTGTCCATGTAGGTGTTTTCTCGGTATTTCAGTGTTTATAGCAGTTGGGGGATAGGGGCCATCCATGTAGCTATATTCTTCCATATCTTGGTGATCTTCTTTGATCCGTATATATTGTAATAACAGGGGATCAATTACTAAGGGAAAAAATCATTAATCATATGTATTCATTGTTCTTCACATATTCAGAATGCCATCTGATTTTATTATTGGCTCCAATGAAAACAATATTTTTGGGCCTCCATAGGGATAGAGGTACATATTGCCAAGATGATTAGAGAGATTATTTCCGTGCAGCAGAAAAGCATATGAAAAACAAACTGAAGCAGCACTGACCATAACAACACAGCAGTTTTACATGCAGCCAGCACCTACGGTGACCAACATGGGCGCGACGAAGCGCACCCCACTTCCTAGTACTCTTTGCTAACGAAGAATTCGTCACGATGGACAAAAATTGACGGGACAGAATGTGTTTCTCCCGTGTTTTATAAATAGGTAAAGATAAAGATTAAGTAGAGATAGAGAGATAGAGATTGATGAGTTCGTTATGACTCTAACTCAATTAGGAAACCAATGTCTCAAGTTAGAGTCATGGTTAGAGTTCGGCAGATCAGGTGGGATCCATATGTCAGGCAGACAAAAAAAAGGAAAAAGCAATCCTCTCATTATAAATAGGTAAAGATAAAGATTAGGCACATCGACTCAAAACCATGTGATCTGCATATATATGTCATTATGTTGCTTCTATATGCCGTCTGTAACAAGGTTTAAAATAGCCGACTGTAACTTTTGCTATCTCCCACTACCGTTGATTAAGGAGGGTGCCGCTAATTACTCCTACATGCAATTTAGTCATTGCTCCTATATACAACTTAGCCACTATTCTCCACTATAGCTCCACTTAGCTGGTTATTAACTATTTTTGGAGACCTTGCGCTAAATATCTTGGCCCACTATTAAAAATTAGTTTGTGCAATAGTTTCGTAGACTAAATAAATTAAAAAATGTTTACATAGTGTCACATATGCTTTTAAGGACAAATCCACGTAGCAATCATATGTGTACCACGAGTTTATTTACACATATGACAATTTCCTTAGTCATAACATATTTTTTAGAAGGAAAAATAGGCAAAATCGTCCCCCAACTTTCCCTAAGAGGTCAAGCTCGTCCTTGAACTTTCAGAAAGGTCAATATAGTCCCTCAACTCTCATTTTTAGGTCAAACACACCCTTGTCCTGGTGTGGCGCTGTATGGTGGCATGAGTTGAGATTGAAATGTCCATTGTGCCCTTGTCTCATGCATAAGCTACCTATGGGTTTTAGATTTACCATCAAACAAAGTTACAAATTCTTATCCCTTTGTTGAACCAAACCTTTTATAAATAAACTGCTACTTGTACACCGTAGAAGGCTGCCATTCTTTGGCATTAAGTCACCACTCACCAGCACATACTTGTCGATCATTTTAAATGATTAGGAAACATCTGAACATTTTGTGCCTGTTGTGATGTGTTGTTCAGGTAATAGAATAAACATAGAATGTGCTTTCTGTCACCATGTTCCACAAAGTCAATTAGCATTATGAAGTTTTATTTACATTTTGGAAGGATCGTAAAATAATTTTGCAACATGTAGGTCCCACCTATCTTTATGCATGGGACAAGGGCAAAATGGACATTTCAGATTCGTCCCATGCCACCATGCAGCGCCACATCAGCACAAGGATGTGTTTGACCCAAAAACGAGAGTTGAGGGACTATATTGACTCTTTTGAAAGTTCAAGTACGAACTTGACCCCTTGTGGAAAGTTGGAGGATCATTTTGGCTATTTTGTGTTTTTAGAAAATGGAATTGATCTTGCCTCTGCAAAAGCACACATCATTCCTTAGTTGTAACTCATAACATAAGAGGGATTTAAATTTTTAGAATGACCCAATGAATTAAAGGAGTATGTAGATAAGCATCTTCTAGCAGCGGACATCCTTTCTCTCCACATGTGGTTGATTGATGGAACACATAAGCCTAAGACTTTGTATCATCTTCAAGAAAAATTTGCAACAACTTCTGCTTATGAACAATGGTTATATCAAGGTAAGTGAACTTATGGTTGGTACTCAACAAGTGTTGGGAAAGTATGACATGAAAGGCCAATACAAGGAGAGGTGACTAGTTTATTGCATTAAGCACTTTTAGTGGATCAATTTTTATTAGCAGACTATTTACTAAAGTATAAGTATATACCAACATATAATTAAGCACAATCATATATAAAAAAACAAACCACAATTTTAATCCATCTTCAAATTCATTGCTCATGTGACGGTCTAGGAGGTTCTTAACCACGAGCATGTGTTGGGGCCTAGGAGGTTCTTATACCTCACAATAAATGTTATTCTACAAGTACAAAGAAGCACTGTGGTTAAAGAGTATCAATTGAATAGCAGGATATAAATACGCAAAATATATCAATCCGCTAGAGATAATGGGGGTAAGATACATGGCAATGACCAAGAGTGTGGCACACAGGATACTCTCTAACACTAAAAGTGGTAAGCAATTGGGAGGACAAGAGACAAGATTAGATTCCTAAAACACTTCTAATCTGAGAGAGAGAGTGAGAGTGAGAGAGAGAGAGAGAGAGAGAGAGAGAGAGAGAGCTATACTAGAGATTGCTCATAGAAAGAAACCTTAGGATCTAGAGCTGTGCTTAGGATGGGGCATAAATAATCGAGAACCAAATCGAAAGAACCAAAACCGAAACCGAACTAACCGAAACCAAAAAAAAATTGATCCCTAGTTCGGTTCCGGACAACGTGGAACCGAACTTTTCAAGTTTATTTCGGTTTTAGCTCTTAACTAACCGAAAGAACCGAATTAATGAGCTTGTACTTCATATATTCAGTTATTTACATTGTGTAAGATAAGATTTGATTTAAATGTGATTTATCATATTTGAATTATCATATATTTGTGGTACTGTATCGTTATTGTTCCCATGTCAATTATCAAAAAATAGAGGAATTCTAACCCAAATTTGCTTTCAAACTAGCTCATTTTTTTTGTTGTCTTAGCCTCTATTGATAACGTTCGGTTAGTTCGATTATAACCGAAACCAAACCAAAAGAACCGAAAACCGAAATGCTCAGTTCCTATAATTTCTCGAAACTGGTCGGTTCTCATTTTCTAGTAACCGAAATTCTTCAAAAACCAAAGAACCAAACCAAAAACCGAACCGAAAACCCCAACAGAACGGTTGATATATTAGTTTTAGACACTTATAGAGAGATCGTACATCTTTACCCACAAGTCCTATCACCATTCTCTATACACACAAGTCGTATCACCATTTTCTATACACACAAGTTGTGTCACCATTCTCTAGGCGCCGTAAAAACTCCACACATTTTTGAGATGTGTGTGCTATGTGGTGAACTACAAGGCCTTCACAAAGATTCCCTAAAATGTCGTTGTAACATCCAATAAGATTTTTTTAACCTATTTAAAATTTTCCATAAAATAATTACTTTTGTTTATTTCCATTATCTTGCAATATCCAAAAGTATTCTTGAAACCTTGCATAAATACACGATTTGTTGCAATTGATGTATAACTCAAGCCCTTGTCCCTTCATGTTCAGATTTGAAATCCGCTCAAATTTGATTCAAACACAAACCTCACAATTTCCTCCCTCATCTCTTTCCCCGGTCTGGGTTATCACCCTCGATCTCCTTCTCCTCTCTTCCCCCAACCCAATCCATGAGCCCCACCGACCCAGCCCTGACAATGTGCAATCACCAAAAGCATGGATCCGGAGGGACCCTCTTTTAGAGACCTGGCCTACGGGAAGTAAGTTTGTGAAAGATCGTCTGAGGATAGGCGAGTGGATTGGTTAATGTATGGTTTGAGACAGTGGTTTAGACAGGTCCAGGACACTTCTGATCATAGCATCCTATGTGTTATGTATTCTTGAGTGTCCAAAACAAAATCCACCCCCCCTCCACCAATAGGCAAGGGTGCCTATTTATAGTACAATCCCGAGATGCCCTTGTCGCTTGATGGGCCAGAGGCGCCTGGTCCTTTGCTGAGCTCGGCCACACTCGTCATTCACGATCCCAAGGAATCCCCATATTGGGGACACTAACAAGCCCTACTCGTCTATCACTTGACTCAGAGCCGACCCAGCCCATGTTCACTACCCCAGTTGGCACACATAATGGATTAATCACAGCAGCCATATGGTAAAATCACGCCAGTGGTCCACGGTCCCCACCTCTCCACTTGTGTGTCACGCATTCCAGACCAGCCTAGCCCATCTTGGCCTCGTTAAATCTCGCCTCCTTCATTTGAACCCCACCCTTAACCCATCTGCTCCCCTGTAGGATCTAGGATACCGACTGGAGGGGGGTGAATAGGCGGTTTTAAACTTCAATCACAAAACTCAACAAGTTTTATTAGTAACACAAGGTGAAACCTATATCTACTAAGTCTAGTCCTATGTCAAGGTTTGCAACCTAGGGTGACAAGATGCAATTCAATCTCTAGGAACGTAAATTGCTCAAAGTAAATGCGATAATTGAGTAGAGCAAAGAATTAACCGATCAAGAGAGACGAAATTTATCCCGTGGTATCGATGACTTGCCGGTCACCCCTAATCCACGTTGAGGTGGATTCAAAGCTTCAACCGCTCCTCTATCAAGACCTCGCTTGATGTATGAGCCGGCTTGAATCAATGAACCTCTCCAAACCTCGATTCCACTAGTGTTGCTCTTCCCACTCCGGTGAGGTGAGCACAAACCTCTCACAATCAAGGCGGGAGCAACTTTACAATCTTCTTTGAAGTGCTTCAACCTACCACAACCACTAAGCCATCTAGGAGGCGGCAACCTCCAAGAGTAACAAGTCGATGACGCTTGCTTGATGAACTTCTAGTGCCCCAAAGCTCAAACACTTGATGCAATGCACTAGAACTCTCTCACACTCACAAGAATGCAACTCTAAGCAATAGGAGTGAGTGAGAGGTGGAAGAAGGCTCAAGTATGTCAAATATGCTTCAGAAGTGCCAAGAAGAGCTTCTCCTTTCCCGTGGGTGGAGTATATATACTCCACCCCCTCAAAACTAGCCGTTACCTTCAAATCCCGTGAAAACAGAGGACTTGCGGACCGTCCGCTACCCACATGGCGGACCGTCCGCCTCAGCCTCAACGGCTACTTTCCAAAAGTCAAACGTGTCAGAGTTTACCGTTACGCAGCTGGCGGACCGTCCGTCCCCTCAGGCCGGACCGTCCGCCTCAGAGTTAGAAGCTCAACTCTCCACGAGACTAAGTACCCAACTAAAGAAACTACGGACCGTCCGTAATATAAAAGAGGCCTGAAACCCCCAGAACACGTTCCTGCGTAAACGGTCCGCCACCACGGTCCGTTTCACAAAAAATGACAGGCGGACCGTCCGCCATCCCCAGCGGACCGTCCGCCTTCAAAGTCTCAGCAGACCCTTCCAACACTTAGTCAAAATCTCGAAAAACGGATTAGCATGCGGACCGTCCGCATGCTACTGGCCGGACCGTCCGCCACACGCGGACTGTCCGCCCGTAGCCCGCGGACCGTCCGCAGTACCACAATCAGCACTTGATCTTTTCACTTTTTCTTTCCCACTTTCTCAACGGTGTTAGCTCTCATGCATGCAATGCAACCATTTGAGCAAAGTGGCACTAGAAACTCGTCATGCAAATGAAATTGACCCCTCTTGATAGTACGGCTATCTAGCCTATCAATCCGGTCAAAAATCTTCTCTAAGCACCTCATGACCGGTAAAAGAAAATATCCTATCTTTTACCTTTGCCTTGAGCTTCCTTGGTTCCAACATACATATCCATCGTTAATTAACCGTTGAAGCTCAATCATCTCATGGGACTAACCTATTCTCATATCCTCAATGAAATAGTTAGTCCAATATGGTTATCATTAATTACCAAAACATAATTAAAGGGCCTAGATGCTTTCAATCTCTCCCTTTTTGGTAATTGATGACAACCATTGAAAGGAGTGATAAGAGAAGGTTTTTGAATTTTGAGAACGCTTACCCATTTCAATGAAACCGATATATATGAATGGATAAAAGAACTCAAAATTTATTTTGTAGAGAAGAACTCCCTCTACATATGTGCATATAATTTTGCATTTGGAATATCCTCATATGCTTTAGATAAGAATTTTCCAGAGTTTCCTCTACAAAAAGGCAATCGAGACTACACAAGATATATATAATCTTCAATGAACATAAACGATGAAGGGTTAGCCTCGAAAAACCACAAGAACTAGAACAAGCCATCTTAAGCTAAAGAAATGAAATTACGTCCAACAAGGTTCAAGCACAAGTTCTAGTTCCATACCACAAAGCATAGGATATTACAAGCCAAATAGTTCAAACCACACAAATAGTTCATGCAATGCGAAAATTAAACATGCACATGCAATGTTTCCATGATCCCAAGCCAAAGCTCCCCCTAACTCCATGAAATCTTCAAGATCACTTCCTTTCTTCCACTTTCTTCTCCCCCTTTGTCATCAAGGACCAAAAGAGGGTCCTAATCATCCTGAGGCGGCGGCGGAGGAGGATAAAATGGCTGGTGAGGGTGAAACTCTGGAGGAGGCACTGGAGCCGGATAGATTGAATAAAAGTGATCAGCAAAGCCTGAGAAGGTAGTGTGGAAGTTGTCAAAGCGAGTCTCAAGCTGCTGCTGCCTATCCATAAGCTGTTGATGTTGATTATCAATGCGAGTCTGCATATTCTCAAGATTTGCATTTATTTGCTGCCCATATGCCTCAAAGTGGGTGTTGAAACCCATCTGCATCTGCTCAAACTGAGTGATCATGGACTGCTGCATAGAGGCGAAGTATGGATCAAAATAACCAGCTGTGGCAGAACCACTCTAATTAAACTGGCTCAAGCACGTTAACCGTCATCTCGATCACTTGATCCGGTTACTCGTGCTTCAAACAGTTCAATTAGACGATCTGTCGGGTCAAGCCCGATGAAACCACCGTATTTCCGATCGAACCAATGTGCACGAGACTCCCTCGAAGGAGAGCACAGATGTTACCAACATTACCATAGATTACAACAGTTCCATACTTAAGTCTTACAAGCCAGAGTTTAAAACACTTAGAGTACAAACCAGAGTTCTGAATAAAAGCGCGGAAGCTAAACGACGAGATACAATAACATGTTCATAAGCCCGAAGAACATGTCATCAAAAGCACACACAATAAGCCAGTTAATCCTCGACCCACTCGACAGTCCAGCCCGCGGGAACGGTCTGACCATCGATGATCCACTGCTCGGAGCCATCGGACACATTGAAACCACACTCTGAAAAATAAAGCCACAAGCAAGGCTGAGTAACTAATACTCAGCAATACTTAACCGAATAGGGTTTATAACACCGACTCCTAAGAATGCAAGGCTTTTGGCTGTGGGGTTTGTTTTGCCGAAAAGCGACTAATAGTTGATTCTAACTTTCAAATTTTAGCATCAGGTTCATAGTCATTATCAAGTGTCCATGTGAGCACCCTTTTCTATAGCAAACATGTTGGAACAACAAATAATCAGATGACCATTATTATTCATCATTCACCATTCAGTTGCTTAGTGCTGTACAGCAGACAAGCGGTACTCATAACGGAGAAGTGCCGCGATCATGATCGAATTTACACCTTGCAAGGGAAACCTGGACACACGGCACGTAAGCGCTCCCAGAGCCTTACGCGACCACCTTTCCCATCCTCTCCCGGATATTCAGTCTAAACCCACTAGTCCCGGGTGCAAAGCCCTACTGGTCCCGGACCAAGTAGCCGCAACTACACCCGCCATCCGTCCACTCCCAGAGTAGTGGGAAGAAGCCCAAATACCGTTTGATTCAGGTACATCAGTTTATTGAGACCCAGACGTCAGTATGTGCACAGTACGTTCAATACTTGCCCAACAGTACAACATTTCCATTTGATACGTAGACGGGGCACATCTCCACACCACAGGAGCATGGAACCACGCCCCGCCCACGAGCCTCATGATTTCAACATAAAGTAGATAGCCTATGTCTCGCGAGTGACAGGAATCACTCGACTTCTACCGGTCCTATTTAGCATGGCAGGCTAACGACCTAAACATACTAGTATCTTGACATAGGAATCCTAGGGATTATGCATCTAGGGTTTCAACCATATCCAAAACTTAAATGCACAATACTTAAGTAATTAAGTTGCATAGTTTTGGAAATAAGGTTATGTTTACGGTGCTTGCCTTCCTGCTCAACAGCCTTGGGCTCTACCGAACTTTGGTTCGGGTCTTCTGGAATGGGATCAGCAACTACAGCGGTCTCCCCTGGGTCAGCAATGGGATCAGCCACCAACTCGTACAGACCATCAGCGACTGCGTTATCTACATGAAATGCATCATGCATGAGTGCCATGAATGCAAAGACAAAAAAATAAATAGGATGCTCATGTATGCAGCAAGGCAATCACAATTAATTTGTTTATTATTTCATGAGCACTTGTTACAGCAATCAAATTTTATCATGCCATGCACCAAGGTACTGATGTGATTATGACTAGCCATTTTAGCATGCAACTAACGTATCTTATGAAACATATTGGTACACCCACTTATGCATATAAGGTTATTTCGTATTTATACTAGTTTTACTGTTATACGCATAAAGAAAATGGTTACTAAGCTTCCCTGATCATCAACTTTTTATATTAGCCTATACTAACATGGGATGCAACCAATGGAACTTTAATGTAACAACATTATTTAGCATGTGATAGAAAATGCACAACTACTAGCAAAAAGATAGCAAAACACATATTTAAATTTATCACACAAAACCCTACTGATATCTGCAGATTAGATGCAGCCTACTAACATTTCTAATCATCCCTTGACAAAAAGAGCAAAACTAACACATACATTAACTAGCTAAACCTATCCAAACAAGCATCCATTAAACCGAATTAAACAGAGAGGTCAAGCATGCATTTTACTCCCACTCATATTTTTCCTGCAGAGAGAACTTCATGAGCAAACCAACAAAATTTATTTCATGATTTTTGGAGTTATCTACTATTTTCTATGAATTTTACAAGGAGCAGCAAACTCAAGGAAAACAACAACTCGGGATTAACCAAAACGGGCTCCAACCAACTTCGCGAAGTCTACTCTTCCTCCCTCAACTCTCCTCCTCCTCCCCTGGCCAGCCCAGGCCCGCAATGGCCGGCCCACTGCGCCTCCCCCTCTTTCCCCTCACTCCTCCCTCTTACCCTGGCCCGCTCACCGGCCCAGCCGGCCACCAGCCCGGCCGCCTTCTCCCTCTGCTCGCGCCGCTCG
>CM014272.1:2465095-2511941 GCA_004135705.1 Alloteropsis semialata
AGTCTTTGGGCGTTTTGGGATTTTTGAGGACATCTGCTTCTTCCTTTTTCTGCTGTCGCCGAATGTCGATAGAAGCTTGCCGATGGTGGGAGAGTCACAGCCGATCCACGGATCTGGCGAGATATTGCTATAAACAACTTGTTTCCCTGATCGAGTCATCGTTGGAGGGGTACGATCGACATCCTGATAAAAGAATTGGTTAACAAAATAAAGTTATGCAAAAGAGGGAGACGGGTTCACAAGTATTACCTCTGGCTTGCCCCTGAAAGAAGGCAGCAACTTCTGGACATAAGTTTTGCAGGCGATGTGGAATAAGTGTTGACGCCATTCGGCCCACCATATGTTGAAGGTTTGATGAGTCACAAGGCCAATTGCAAAGGTATCCAGGTTGGTTTTGTCAATGGGAGGCTCAAGTCCTAGAAGACGATCCCATTCCACGCCTGAGTCAACTTTTCCCCTTGGAAAAATTCGCTCGGCCAAGATTAAGTAGGGTGGAAGCTGTCCGATACCAAACTGACGAGCAACCAGGTTTGGATGATAGTATTCATAGGTTGCTTGCCCTGACTTGCCCTGACTGAGGCCGATCGGGAGAAATTGGGCATTGATGCAAGTTCGAAAAATTGTCAGGGCTTCTGAATCTGCCTCTACAATCATCTTGAATCTGAATTTGTAGGGCAGCTCGTATTCATCAGTATGATGGTACAGGAACCAGAGCATTCTGTCATCAGTAATACCTCTATAAAGGAGTGCAAAGTATTTGGAAGATTCTTTGCTTGATAACTTCTCAGCAGGGAAACCCATAGCAGCTTCACCAAGTGAGGTACATCGGCGCCAGGTGATCTCCTCCGATTCAGGCTTGTTATCTGGGAATTTCATCTTTCGAAGATCTACTTTGACGGTCTTGCTCAGATGTAACACTAACCACATCTGAATGAACCACCACGGCCCGCCAAGGTTGGTGATGGGTAATCCAGTCCTCAGGCGCTTGGCGACTTGATGAAGTAGATTGTATGCTGCTCCCAGGAGAAGTTGACCGAGGCTGATGACATGGTCACTTACCAGCAATTCGGCCAAGTGTTGGAAGTTGGCTGTCGGACCGAGGGTTGTGCCGCAAAAGAAGAATCTGTCCAACCACATGTTCAGGAAGGCCGTATGCTCACGGTCGGTCACAGATCCGGTCCGATGGTTTTTCTCCATATATCCTGTCCAGCCACCACAGTTCTTGGTCTTAAAATGGTGACTGGGTTTGATGTTGAGCTGGGAGGGACGTTTGTCGCCAGTAACATTGAGGCCGAGAAGCATAACTACATCAAGTAGTGTTGGGGTCATCGGACCATGTCCAAAGAGGAAGGCATTCAATGCATCGGACCAAAAGTGTGATGCAGCAATCAAGAGGTTCTCATTCTTAGCAATGGGTCCGATGCTAAGGCCAATACACTGGGCGATATCTAATCTATCCCAGATTGCAGACTTGGAGGCCGACACTCTCAAGTACCAATTCTTCCATCCAGGTAGAACTGTCGGCCAAGATCGAAAGGCGTTTTTCCAATCATCCAAATCAAAACCTGAGGTCTTGAATGGGATCCGGTGGGTTTCCAGATTGATGAATTCAGTGGGGTCTGGGTCTCCCATTGGGCCAAGGAGGTAGGCCCCTTGATAGTTGCCTACGGGGATTAGGGTTTGAATGCGAGCGGCCTAAAAGGAAGATGCGAAATGAAAACGAGTTTGAAGAAGCCGAATCTAATGCGGAACTTTAAATGGATTCAGATTTAGTGAAATACCTCCGGGATTGGACAACGCGTTTCTCCTGCTGGATCTGCGTGTGCCGAGGAAGAACTTGAGACCAAGAAGGTTGATGGAGAGGGGGTTGAAGAGCTTGTTGCTGCCGCCATCGTCGAGGATATGACCGCCGCCATTGTTGAGCACGTGACCCCAGCCATTGTGGGAGGCATGGCAGATGGAGAACTCGCTAGAGCAGATGCGGAGGTGGAAGCGGACCTAGAAGAATGGAGGGCGCCCATGGAGGATGATTGCGCCATTTGGAACAGCTTCGGTGTGAGTTCAAGTGAATGTGAATGGCCGCTCGGGAGAAAGGAGGAAGAAGATGAGCAGTACGGGTTCTTGGCGAAGAAGGAGAAGTGTACAGTGTGGCCGCCGGCAGTAATTTTATAAGGTGAAAACGGTCATGGTCCGAAGATTGAGGAGCCGCGCAGTACAGAGATGGAAAGTTTCGGCACGAAAATCGGTGGAGAAGTTATGATTGCAGATACGAATTTTGGAACAAAATGATATTTTATTCCAAAATTGGGGGGCATGTGTTGACACCGGATTTTCGCACCTGACATGCTGAGTCAGATGATGACGTGGTAAGGATGAGGCTGCGCAGTGGACCCGTTGACTGGTCAAGGCCAAAGGTGACAGAGAAGGAAGCCGATGCTGAAGAAGGGTCCGATAAAGCAGGAGTCCGATCCGATAACGAATTCAAGAGGGAAGACACGTCGGCTAAGGAGGAGGCGTATTAGATTCAGGGACTATTTCCTTTTCAGAAGGTGTTTGAGAGTCCCGTTGTATCTTAAGCTTAGTTTACCTTATTTAGTTAGTCTGGTCCGATCAGGACTCTCCATGACCAGGGTATAAATATGAACCCTCGTCCATTGTAAAGAACAACTCTCACAATCAATACAACCCGGCTTCACGCCAAAAACCCTAGCAGTAGTTACCGACGAAGCTCATTGGTGGACGGGCTGCATCAGTTCTGATCTCCGGCTTACCAGTAAGTTAGTCAATTTACCGAACTAGTATAGGCTTTGAATTGAGGCGCATCGCCCTTTCTCGTTTATACTGTTCAACCGATTTATCTCTGGATAATCAAGATTGATATAGATTCCCTACGTCGGAGCTAGATCAATATTGATTATTCAACAGATTATCGTTTATCGGACTATACTTTAAGCCTAGATTCCCTACGTCGGAGCTAGGCATCAAGATTAGTCTAGATTCCCTACGTCGGAGCTAGAGTAATCTTGGTTACTAAAGGTAGTCTTTGCGGTTTGTTGGAGTTGCTAGATTGGTTTAGATCTACGCCATGTGAATCAATTCTACTTCTTCAACGGCTTTGAGCATAGGTCTTGGTCCGATTTAAGCATTATTTATCTTACAGCATCGTTCTATGTCCGATCTTGCCTTGTGGTTTAATCTGGTTGTTCTTTGAGTATTACACTGGTGTAGATTCCCTACGTCGGAGCTGGATCTTTGTAATACGCTTAGATTAATCTTTGACTGTCATGTTTGGTCTAGATTCCCTACGTCGGAGCTAGGTTCATCTTGATTAGTCAAGGGAAGCTTAGATTATGCCTTATTGCTATTTGAATGTTAAGTATGGTGTAGATTCCCTACGTCGGAGCTGGATCTTGCTTAATTGTTCAGTAGCATATCTTAGAATCAGAACGTATCTGTTAATGTTTTATTTGCTTATGTTGCTTAATCTGATCAACATCTGTGCGAGCATCTTGTTTAATTGACAGGTTGATGAGTCGAGTCTGATTATCTAGCTATCTGATCTGATCATAGTTGGAGAAATCTAGATTCCCTACGTCGGAGCTAGATTTCTCTGAAAAGGCTATAGTCCGATCGGCTGGTTAGATGGTCCGACAAGATGAGTCAAACTGGCAATTAGACAAGATGGACAATGTATCGGCTTACACTGTGATTATTTAATATCTTGTTTCAAGACACAGCTGATCCATTATTTTACATATTGGCCTTGTTTTATGCTTTATTTTCATTATTCAAAGGCTGGTCTGTTATATCAATCAAGGTCCGATCCTGATTGGTCCGATCCTGAGGTCCGATTTGGTGTCTGATTGAGGTCCGATCACTCGGTCCGATTGACGTCATCATTAAGGTCCGATTCTGAGGTCCGATCGGTATCGGCCGATGCGTGTCTGATTGGGTCTTGGCTAAAATTCGACGTTACTCCATCGTCTGAAATAGAGCCGGCACAATCATAGAGCAATTTAACTGTTTTATTCCCTTGTCAATTTCAGGTCAAATTGACTGGCACGCCGCGAACCTGAACTGGAGTGTAGACTGGCACTGGAGCGAAACTGATCTCCCCGGTCATCGTGTGCTGCACGCGGGAGATACGTCCGCCGATTTTCCGCGTCAACACCTAGCAATCTTGTTTAGCACAGCTGGATGGTGCATTAGCCCTGTAGTCTTGCAGTATACTCTAGGAATGTGGGTTCTAGCAGGCTCATAGAAGGGAGTGATGCTATGAAGGTTCAAGTGCAACTCTTCAGTGATGTCAAAGCTCTCATTCCCAGAGATGAAATCATAGTTAAGCTCATTTGCCACTGTAAAATCAGCAAAGGTAGCAGAGTACCTATTTGTGCCTGTCATCCATTCAAGCTTCTTCTCCTCCATGTTCACCTCAGCTGTGGCATAGAACTGACGAATGACAGCCTCATTCCATTCACACCTGTGCTCCATAAACTGCCTCAAGCCAAGATGCTCAAGTTTTGGAACAAGAGAGCTCATCACAGGTTGATTGGCCATGTAGAAGAAGTCAATGGTTTGATGCTTGTACACATTCCTGTGAACCATATGACCATAAAAAACATCTTCCTGCACCCGAGAATGAAAGAACAAGTTTGAGGTATCCCGGGGCAAACCATATTGATAAGGAGCCCTAGCATCTCTGTATGAGTTTTGACTCCACTGTCTCCCTGCAAGGTTCACAGTCTCATCAATTAGTTCATCTTCAGCCTCCTCAGCCTCTAGCTCAACATCAGTCTGCACATGCTCAGAATCACTAGGCATATAGTCATCCCCTGAGTCAGAATCATTTGCCCTAGGCCTTTTGGATAAACTCCCCTTCTTTTTCTTCGATGTCATAACCTTCTTGGAACGACCACCAACACTGCCATGAAGGTATTTCAATTATAAGTGATAATATTGAGAATTGAAAAAAATCCAACAATCATATAGGCTACTGTTCTGGTTGCTGTCATAGGCGACAGGCGGACTGTCCGCCAGGGGGCGGCGGACGGTCCGCAGGTCACCTGGAGACCGCGACCAACACAGTAACCATCCACAAATCCATTGCCCGATCTCTAATTATAGCCAATAAAACTGCACCAAATCATAGCCATAACATCCCCTTAACTTGCTCAACATATTCCACCAACTAATTTCTCAAATCCATGGTTGAAATCGAAATCCCCATATCAAACCCTAACCAAGAATATGAATGAAATCCATGAGAATCACTTAGGGTTTTGACTAAATACCGAGAAGACATGATCCTTGAGGCGCGGAAGGTCCGCGGGATGAGCTTCGGTTGGTCCGGGGATGCGCCAAAATCTCTCCCTAAAAGTATCTTAGACTTTGCTTTGGAGGAGAAAAAGAATGAGAGAGAGAGGTGGCGGCTGTACTGAAAGAGATGGGTTCTTCTGTAGTATATCCCTTCGGTCCGGCGCGGGTCCACTTCTGCCTGACCGTCGCGGACGGTCCGCCAAGGGGGCGCGGACGGTCCGCCTCTGTCCTCATTTTCTGACTTTCAGATCCAAAATGATATTCTGAAGAATATTCCACAACACCTGCGGAAGGTCCGCCCTGTCCTCGCGGACGGTCCGCTACTCGCGGACGGTCCGGTCCATGTGTGGCGGACGGTCCGCAATACCAGAGTTTCCAGCCCGAGATTTACTGTCTTTTGTCACCTTTTGAATTTCTTTCCTGAATTTCTTCTCAAATCTTTTCACAATGATTCCACTGAGGTATATATGATCATCAAAAGTATCTAATGAGAACTTTGGACCAAGAACCATGGAGTTTATGCAATGAAATGAATACAAGACACAAATAAATTGCATAAAAATAGAGTTAGATAAGCAATAAACATGTGAGCCTAGTTTCAAGCCACATTGGAGAAGTCAATGACATTAAGCTCATTTCTCAAGTAACAAAACCTTTGCTCATCCAATGGCTTGGTAAAGATATCCGCCAATTGATCCTTGGTGCTAATTCCATCAATTATAATATCTCCCTTGCTCACATGATCCCTAAGAAAGTGATGTCGTATATCAATATGTTTGGTTCTAGAATGTTGAACCGGATTGTTAGCTATCTTCACGGCACTTTCATTATCACATAAGAGAGGTATATTTTTGAAATCCACTCCAAAATCAAGAAGAGTTTGCTTCATCCACAATAATTGAGCACAACAACTTCCCGCCGAGATATATTCCGCTTCGGCGGTAGAGAGAGCCACTGAATTTTGTTTCTTTGAAGACCAAGAAACAAGAGATCTTCCAAGAAATTGACAACCACCGGATGTGCTCTTCCTATCAACCTTGCATCCCACATAATCCGAGTCCGAATATCCAACTAAGTCAAAATGAGCACCCTTGGGATACCAAAGACCGATATTAGGAGAATACTTCAAATATCTCAATATACGTTTGACGGCGGTCAAATGACATTCTTTAGGTGCGGCTTGAAACCTTGCACACATGCACACACTAAACATGATATCGGGCCTAGATGCGGTAAGATAAAGCAAACTACCAATCATGGATCTATAGAGTTTAAGATCTACCGGTTTACCTCCCTCATCAAGATCAAGATGTCCATTTGTGGCCATATGAGTCTTGATAGGTTTAGCATCCTCCATACCAAATCTCTTCAAAAGATCCTTCACATATTTAGATTGGCAAACAAATATGCCTTCCCTCATTTGCTTGATTTGAAGACCAAGGAAGAAGCTCAATTCACCAATCATAGACATTTCAAATTCACTTGACATCATATCACCGAATTCCTTGCAATAATCTTCATTGGTTGAACCAAATATGATGTCATCAACATAAATTTGACATATGAATATGTCATTGCCAATCTTCTTAGTGAACAAGATATTATCAACCATTCCAATTTTGAATACCTTTGAGATGAGAAAGTCCCTAAGCCTTTCATACCAAGCACGGGGTGCTTGCTTCAACCCATAGAGAGCTTTGGAGAGCTTGTATACATGATTTGGCTTGTCAAGATCTTCAAAACCGGAAGGTTGTTCAACATATACTAGTTCACTAATCTTGCCATTAAGGAAAGCACTTTTGACATCCATTTGATATAGCTTGATATTGTGAGAGCAAGCATAGGCCAATAAGATTCGTATAGCTTCCAATCTAGCCACGGGAGCAAATATTTCACCAAAATCCAAGCCTTCAACTTGAGTATACCCTTGAGCAACCAATCTTGACTTGTTTCTCACAACAATCCCATCTTCATTTTGCTTGTTCCGGTACCAATCACATTATGATTCTTGGGTCTCTCTACTAGCTCCCAAACCTTGTTCCGGGTGAAATTATTCAATTCTTCATGCATAACATTCACCCAATCTGGATCATTTAGTGCTTCATCTACACGGTTAGGTTCAACACAAGATACAAAAGAGAAGTGTTCACAAAATGAAGCAACACGAGATCGAGTTTGAACACCCTTACTAATGTCACCCACAATTTGATCAAAGGGGTGATCTTTGGCGATGGCATGATGAACTCTTGGTTGATCAATAGATTTTTGTGTAGAGGTTGAGGGTTGTATAGTAGTAACAACTTGCTCACTAGATGAAGTTGCATTGACATTACTTGCTTCACCATCATCTTGAGATTGAACATTATCACTTGTGGTTGAAGTAGAGGGATTCACTCCAATAGAGATTGATGGACCATTATCATTATCTTCTTGTCTTCTAGGTCTAATATCACCAATAGACATGGTCTTCATAGCTTCCCTCAACTCATCATTTCTCACATCTTCTAGATTTTCTTTCTCTTCTTGTGAGCCATTTGTTTCATCAAATTCAACATCATAGGCTTCTTCCACAAAACCTTTGGACTTGTTATACACTCTATAAGCCTTGCTACAAGATGAATATCCGAGAAGAAATCCTTCATCACACCTGCTTTCAAACTTTGATAGTCTTGTGCCTTTCCTCAAGATATAGCATTTGCAACCAAAGACCCTAAAATATGAAATGTTAGGCTTTCTTCCAATGAGAAGTTCATATGGTGTCTTGTTGAAGAATCTATGACAATAAAGCCTATTTGATGCATGACAAGCGGTATTGATTGCTTCGGCCCAAAAAGAATCCGAAACATTGTACTCCGAAAGCATTGACCTTGCCATATCAATCAAGGTTCTATTTTTCCTCTCAACAAGACCATTTTGCTCCGGTGTATACTTGGTTGAGAATTCATGCTTGATTCCCTTCTCATTACAAAATTCTTCAACTCTTGTGTTGTTGAACTCACTACCATTGTCACTTCTAACTTTCTTCAATTTATGCTCAAACTCATTCTCGGCCCTTGTTACAAAATTCTTGAATATATCACAAGTGTCGGCCTTGTCATGAAGAAAGAATACCCATGTGTATCTTGAATAGTCATCAACAATCACAAGACAATAGCAATTTCCCCCAATACTTCTATAGGTTGTAGCACCAAACAAATCCATATGCAATAATTCCAAAGGTCTTGTGGTTGACATAGCACTCTTGTTAGGATGAGAGTTTGACAGTTGTTTGCTGGCTTGACAAGCACTACACAATTTGTCCTTGTCAAACTTCACATTCTTCAAGCCTTCTACTAGATCATGCTTCAATAATCGGTTGAGTTGCTTCATTCCAACATGAGCTAGCCTTCTATGCCACAACCAACCCAAAGATGATTTAGAGAACAAACAAGTGGTCAACTTGGCATGACTAGATGAGAAATCCACCAAATATAAGCTCTCATGCCTAAACCCCTTGAATATGCTAATGCTTTCATCTTTACTAGTTACTTCAAAAGTCTCACTAGTAAAAGAACACTTATAACCAAGATCACAAAGTTGAGATACCGACAATAGATTAAACTTGAGAGAGTCAACTAATAGCACATTTGAGAGAGAATACTCATTAGAGATAGTGATCTTGCCCAATCCCTTTACTTTACCCTTGCCATTGTCACCGAAGGTGATATCATCATAGTCGGATTCTTTATCAAGAGTAGTAAAGATCTTTGCTTCGCCGGTCATGTGTTGAGAGCATCCACTATCAACCACCCAATGTTTACCTCCGGCCTTGTAATCCACCTACAAAAAGGAATTTACTTGCTTTTAGGTACCCAAATTTGCTTGGGTCCTTGGATGTTAGTCACCAAAACCTTAGGCACCCATATGGCTTTCTTCTTAGTGCCACTAATGGGAAGACCAACAAACTTAGCACAAACTACACCCTTTTTATCTTTCTTAAGAACATAGGATGCATCAAAGGATACGGGCTTCTTGCTCTTGCATTGGTGATTAATGTCAACTTTCTTCTTGCAAATATGACAAGACATATGAGTTTCGTCTTCATTACGAAGTACCTTTGACTTGACAAACTCATGCACTACGGGGGTGAAAGCCTTTTCCCCTTTCTTGGACAAATATCCAAATCCATTCTTGTTCAATGTGAACTTTTGATTTGTCCAACAATGATTGAATCTTACATGGCTACCAAACCATTTGGTAAGATCCTTGGATAAACAATTAATTTCCTTCTTCAAAGATTCATTCTCCAATATAAGAGAAGCATCACATGAAAGTCCGTCACTTGAGCAAGAGCCATCACTTGTGCTACAAGATGGGTTAGATGAACTAGGAGCACTATACAAACTTTCAAGTTTTTCACATTTAGCACATGAATCATTTTAACTTTTATGGACTCTTGTGCAAGGAGAGTGTGATGAGCTTCCTTAAGCTCCTCATGCTTTTCTTTAAGTATCTCATTTGAGGTTTTAACCTTGTCATGAGAGTCCTTAAGATTTTCATGAGAAGTCTTTAGCTCCTCATGGAGTTCTTGAAGAGAGAAGTATTTTCTCTTCAAGTCCGATATCTTTTCACTCTTCTTGCGCAATAGTTCATTAGAATCATTAAGCATTTGAACTAGATCATTATAAGATATTTCATCATCATCATCAATATCATCATCTAGTTCATCATCATTTGATACCTTTGCTTCACCTTTTGCCATAAGACAAAAAGGCTTGGAGAAGAGGGACAGAGCTTCCTTGATGGCGATGCCGGCAATTCCCTTGGAGGGCTTCTCGTCATCATCATCATCATCATCTGAGTCGGAGCTATCATCGGAATCCCACTCCACATAGTATGCTTGACCATTCTTCTTCTTCTTGAAGAATTTTCTCTTCTTCTTGTCCTTCTTCTTCTTGTTTGGGCAATTGATAGCTATATGCCCAATTTTATCACACTCATAACACTTCTTGTCTTCAAAAGGATTTTTCTTTGAGGATTGACCTTTCTTGTCATAGTTCTTCTTCATGATTCTATTGAATCTCTTCACAAAGAGAGCCGTCTCTTCATCGGATTCAACCCCATTTCCTCCTTCATCATCATTGGCTTCTTTGGTTGACTTGGCCTTAAGAGCAATGTTCTTCTTGTTGTCATCATTTGCTAGTCCATGAGCTTCCTTTTGAGACTTCTTGAAGATATCATGAGTAAGCACTTCACCAAGCACCTCGGTGGGTGTCATTTTCTTCAAGTCGGATCTCACAAGTAGTGTCACAATAGTGTCATACTTTTCGGGGAGACACCTAAGGAACTTGTGAGAGAAGTCTTGATCCGGGACATCAAATCCAAGACCTTTGAGCTCATTCACAATCTCATTCAACCGGTTGAACATGGTGGACACATCTTCATCAATATTCATGACAAACTCATTGAATTTTCCTTTGTATACATATAGCTTTGCTTCTTTCACCGTGGATGTTCCCTCATGAATTTCCATGAGCTTCAACCAAATATATTGAGCGGTTTCAATATTCTTCACACGGTTGAACTCACTAATGGATAGAGCCTCATAAAGCACATTCATTGCTTGATCATTGAGTGACTCATTTGCTTCATCTTTAGGAGTCTTGTGGGCTTGATCAAGAATGACAAAACCATCATCTACAATTTCCCAAATTCTCTTGTTCATTGCCTTGAGATGAACCCTCATTCTTGTCTTCCAATAATCATAGTTGTTTCCATCAAAGAATGGTGGTTTCCCCACATTGTTGAGGTTGATTGGCTTTTCTTCACCCATTTTATCCTACTCCGGGATGGTTAAATCCTTCAAATATGGAGTCCTCAGCTCTGATACCACTTGTAGGATCTAGGATACCGACTAGAGGGGGTGAATAGGCGGTTTTAAACTTCAATCACAAAACTCAACAAGTTTTATTAGTAACACAAGGTGAAACCTATATCTACTAAGTCTAGTCCTATGTCAAGGTTTGCAACCTAGGGTGACAAGATGCAGTTCAATCTCTAGGAAGTTAAAAATGCGATAATTGAGTAGAGCAAAGAATTAACCGATCAAGAGAGACGAAATTTATCCCGTGGTATCGATGACTTGCCGGTCACCCCTAATCCACGTTGAGATGGATTCAAAGCTTCAACTGCTCCTCTATCAAGACCTCGCTTGATGTATGAGCTGGCTTGAATCAATGAACCTCTCCAAACCTCGATTCCACTAGTGTTGCTCTTCCTACTCCGGTGAGGTGAGCACAAACCTCTCACAATCAAGGCGGGAGCAACTTCACAATCTTCTTTGAAGTGCTTCAACCGGCCACAACCACCAAACCGTCTAGGAGGCGGCAACCTCCAAGAGTAACAAGTCGATGACGCTTGCTTGATGAACTTCTAGTGCCCCAAAGCTCAAACACTTGATGCAATGCACTAGAACTCTCTCACACTCACAAGAATACAACTCTAAGCAATAGGAGTGAGTGAGAGGTGGAAGAATGCTCAAGTATGTCAAATATGCTTCAGAAGTGCCAAGAAGAGCTTCTCCTTCCCGTGGGTGGAGTATATATACTCCACCCCCTCAAAACTAGCCGTTACCTTCAAATCCCGTGAAAACAGAGGACTTGCGGACCGTCCGCTACCCACATGGCGGACCGTCCGCCTCAGCCTCAACGGCTACTTTCCAAAAGTCAAACGTGTCAGAGTTTACCGTTACGCAGCTGGCGGACCGTCCGCCCCCTCAGGCCGAACCGTCCGCCTCAGAGTTAGAAGCTCAACTCTCCACGAGACTAAGGACCCAACTAAAGAAACTGCGGACCGTCCGTAATATAAAAGAGGCCCGAAACCCCCAGAACACGTTCCTGCGTAAACGGTCCGCCACCACGGTCCGCTTCACAAAAAATGACAGGCGGACCGTTCGCCATCCCCAGCTGACCGTCCGCCTTCAAAGTCTCAGCAGACCCTTCCAACACTTAGTCAAAATCTCGAAAAACGGATTAGCATGCGGACCGTCCGCATGCTACTGGCCGGACCGTCCTGCCACACGCGGACTGTCCGCCCGTAGCCCGCGGACCGTCCGCAGTACCACAATCAGCACTTGATCTTTTCACTTTTTCTTTCCCACTTTCTCAACGGTGTTAGCTCTCATGCATGCAATGCAACCATTTGAGCAAAGTGGCACTAGAAACTCGTCATGCAAATGAAATTGACCCCTCTTGATAGTACGGCTATCTAGCCTACCAATCTGGTCAAAAATCTTCTCTAAGCACCTCATGACCGGTAAAAGAAAATATCCTATCTTTTACCTTTGCCTTGAGCTTCCTTGGTTCCAACATACATATCCATCGTTAATTAACCGTTGAAGCTCAATCATCTCACGGGACTAACCTATTCTCATATCCTCAATGAAATAGTTAGTCCAATATGGTTATCATTAATTACCAAAACATAATTAAAGGGCCTAGATGCTTTCATTCCCACACCACGGGGACGATGGCACCGTCGCACAATCAGAGCAATGGCCACAGTTTGTCCACCTGACATAAGCGTCGCAACTGCTTCCGCTACCTCCACCCTCACTTAATTTTTGCCTGACAAATGGCCCTAGCCCAGCTTCCCCCATATGGCACCTTGCCACGCCCTACCCATGGCCAACAACTGACTGCCACTTCACCCTTCTACCTGAACTCATTCAAAGTTTAGTGGATATCTGGCCTCAACCATGAGGATTAGTTCATGTTTCTTTGTTTGGATATAAGGCCTCAAGCCATCAACCATGAGCGATATGTCATGCTTTTTGGCCTTCGTGATCGTTTTGAGGTCAATGGAGGATATTTGTCCTCAAGCATGACATATAACTTATTTATTTTGGCCTTCCTTGTTGTTCTTTGCTTGCCAGAGTTTCAGGATTTTTGAGCTTAGTGGCTATTTGAACTCCACCATGAGCCATAGCTCATGTTTTCTTGGCCTTCCTAGTCTGTCCTGGTTGTTCAAGGTATTTTGTATTTTTTTAAATAAGTTTATAGGATAATTGGCCGCAACAATGAGCTATATCTCATGTATTTTAGCCTTCCTAGTCATTATCGAGTAGCTGTATCAGTTTGAGGATTTTTAAGTTTTATTGGATATTTGGCCTTAGCCATGACATGTCATATTTTCTAGCCTTTCGTTTCATTCTTGTTTGTCGAAGGTCGGCATGATCTTTACCCATGTTATTTTGAATTCCTAGTCCTTATGGCGTTATCGATGAAGTTTGTGGGTTTCTATATTTTTATCAATATTTGGCCTCAACCATGAGCTATAGGTAAGTTTTTCGGCCATCCTTGTCATTCTTGATTGTCCAAAGTGTTTTGAGTTTTTTTTCAATTTTAGAGGATAGTTGGCATCAAGAAGAGCTTTAGCCCATGGTTTTCGTCTTCCTAGTGGTTCTGGAGTTGTCGGAGAAGTTTGACTATTTCTATATTATTTTTTGGATATCTGGCCCCAACCATGAGCTATTGCTCATGTTTTTTTTTCAATTTTATTTTTTTATTTTACTTAATCTTTTATGATACTAGCCAGCATCCGCCATGTTTTTTGGCATTCCTAGTTGTTCTAGCGTTGTTGGAGAAGTTTGATATTTCTTTTTCTTTTTTTTTTGCTTGGACATCTATCCCCAACCATGAGCTATTGCCCTTTTTTACCATAATAGTCGTTTTATTAGGTGTTTTGGATTTTTATTAATTTTAGATGATTTTTTGCCAACACGAGCTATAGCTAATGTTTTATGGCACCCTAGTTGTTTTTTGTTTTTGGTAAACACTAGATTTAACAATTTTTGAATTTTAGTGGATATCTGGCCTCTAACCATGAGCATTCTAACATTAAAGAAAGTTTGAGGATTTATTTTTGTCTAAATGGATATTTATCCTCGAGCATGACATATATCTCATTTATTCCTGTTGTTCTCAGTGTACCAGAGTTTTTGTTGACACCAGAATTTTGCATAGTAGGCCGATTGGTGAATAAGGATAAAACTGATGGAGACATGGGTTCGTATCGGATAATGATGTGACGTCAGCAAGATGCCGATCAGATTCAAACAAGACCGAAGCTGATGTGAAGTATGAGTCCACATCGGACAAGGGGTATGACGCTAGTAATATCCGATCGACATAGGGCCAAAGCGGATGCAAACATGGAGTCGTGTGGAGCAAAGAATCCAATGACGATTGGAAGCTCCTCGTGGGCCCAAATATGGAAGCTTTATAAATATATGAGTTTGAGTCCGTCTGTAATAATATAAATAATTGGTCGTGTTCAACTCAAAGTCTTAGGTTTCAGGGCATAAATATGTAGTGACCTAGCTTGTAACAGAACAATCAACACATCATAAATACAAATTTTACTTTATTTCTCAGCTAATTGCCAAACCCTAGGAGTAGGTGTAACATAGATTTTCTCGGTGATTTCTTCGTCAAACAGGGTTGCATCATGTTGATCTCTGGTACTTATCAGATAATTCTGATATCAGCTTAGGACGCATCGCTTTTGTTTGATTCTACTTTGTTAACAAGTTACTGTGTATTTCCTAGTTGTTTGACGTTGCCAGATGATTTAGTGCGTTTCTAAAAAAAACAAACATTTACCCTCAACATGAGAGCTATATGAGAGCTATAGCTCATGCTTTTTGGCTATCCTGGTCTGTCATTGAAGATGTTTCATTTTTTTTCTAAATTTCAGAACATGTTTGGTCTCAGAAATAAGCTATAGCTCATGTTTCTTAGCTTTTTTTGGTTGTTCTTTGGTTGCGAGATGAGTTCGAGGATTTTTCCAATTTTATTGGAAATCTGCCCTCAACCATGGTTATACATCAGGTGTTTCGGCCTTCCTTGTTGATTTTTATGGTCGAAGAATTTTAGAGGATAGTTCTTTTTCTCTTGTTTTTTTTTCTTTTCTAGTTGTTCTATCGTTGGAGGAGCTTGACTATTGTTTGGCCTGCGCTATAGCTCACGCTTTTGGGCCTTCATGGTCAACGTTGAAGTTCAGGATTTTTTTTAAAAAAATAGAGGATATTTGTCCTCATAGCTTACTTATTTTGGCCTTCCTCGTCGTTCTCGGGTTGCAGGAGTTTCGGGACTTTTTTGGAGTTTTAGGGGATGTTTAAATGCACCTGTTATGCATAGTGTTTATACATTGGGTCGCGTGCGCACAGAAAAAAAATGAACTGACACGGTTCTCTAGGTGAAAACTTTATACTTTTTTGTGGAACTAAACAGGGCCTTAGTGGATATACGTACCTGACCTCCATGAACTATAGCTCCTGTTTTATGTTTCGAATTTTGTTTTAATTACGGAGGATATTTGGCCACAAAAATGAGCTCATGTGTATCTGCCTTTGTCAAGTAGTCATTCTTGGGTTGCCCCGAGTTTGATGATCTTTGGGGTTTATTCGATAACTCGCTTCAAACATGACATGGCTTCAAGCCTTCAACTACAAGTGCCGTGCGAATTAATGTAACAATGTGTGCTTAGCTTGTTAAATCACACTGGTCAGCAAATAATGTA
Source organism: Alloteropsis semialata (assembly GCA_004135705.1). NCBI lineage: Eukaryota > Viridiplantae > Streptophyta > Magnoliopsida > Poales > Poaceae > Alloteropsis > Alloteropsis semialata. Next base: position 2,480,972 of record CM014272.1, read on the forward strand.
GCTACTCTCCACAAATCAGAACCTACATGACCATATGTTTGGTAAGCAAATTTGGTTGGAAAAATTGGATGCCGGTATTTAAACGCTGGGAATAGTATCCAACTGAAAACAGTTTGCCGTATCTAGCAGTCACTGCAGCGTTTAAGTTTACCAACGTGTAGGAAACATACTTCCTCCGTCCCAAAAAAAAAAAATGCAACTCTCGTATCTCGAAGAGTCAAATGATTTTAAGTTTGACTAGATTTATACAAAATTATACTAACACTTATAGTACAAAATAAGTATCATTAGATTGATCATGAAATGCATTTTCATACTAAATTTATTTAAAAGTATAAATGTTAGTAATTTTTTTTGTATAAACTTGGTCAAACTTGAAATGGCTTGACTTCTTGAAAAGCGAAAGTTGCATTCTTTTTGGAACAGAGGAAGTACTAGATTAGACTACGTGTTTGGTTGACGCCCCAACCACATCACACCGCACTTCAGGCTCGCCGCATAAATTAGACTACCGTTTGCTTACCTTCCAGACCTGCAGCGTGCCAAGCATCATTAGGCTCATGGCCAGTGAAAAAGAGCAGCAAAACTCGCCCAACATTCGGTACTGGATTTGATCGCCGCACTTTTGGCGTGGCAACACGTTTTGTACGCGGCAGCTTTGGGACACAAACCCAACAGACCCGAATTGCATCAACCCACATGTCTGCACATTCTTTTTTACGATCATTTATCCATAGACTATTGCATCAACCTATCATAACAATTGAAACACTACAGGCCATCAATGCGCTGCAATCGAGGCTTTTGTAGGATGAGGTGACCCAGCGCACTGCCGCAGAGACCTCACACATACCAGTTTGCTCTTCGTGTTAGATTACATACGCCACAGGTTATACAGTAGCTGTTAAATAGCTGATGTCAGATGTCACGTCCAGTGCATGCGTAGATTAGCTCTTGCATGCTTTAGAACAGCAACAGTTTGCATAGTATCAGGTACATGTAAGTAATTTCAAATACTCATGCTGCTAAGTCATCAAGAAATAACAATGGCCAGAAAAGATGAGAGATGTCATGCACATTATATATAATAAAGCATTTCAATAAAGTGCACGTCCAGAAGAGGTCAGCTGACTCGATAAAGTATCTGTGCATTTAGTTATTACTGAACTGTTTCCTTAGACAGTTAGACCCTGTTGAGCTCTACAAATTTTGTATAGCTAGAGCTCATCCCTGTCTCAAGAAATCTGTAGAGCTAGAACTGTGTGCTGATCGAGGATCTTTTGTTGAGTCACCTGGTTCTTTTAGATTTATTAAATTAGAAGTATAACTTATTTTATTTATTAAACAAACACCAGATTCTGTATGAAGATGTGAGAGCTCTGCCAAGCATGCCCTTAATACTGCCTACATACACATGTTTAACCATGTGCCCGCTTGTGGTTTTGTTACTGGAATAGTTCACAAAACATCAAAGGGGAGTTCGGGTAGACCACTCAGTGTGCCCAAGAAGATATTATTAAAACCACAGGTGTGATAGCAAGATATTAATCAAACCACAGTTGTACTGACTACTACACTTAATAACCGGAAAAAAAAAGTACTTTGCAGCCTGAGTGGCTAATAACAAAAAATAAAGCATTCATTATCATGGAAAGCAGGAAGTGAGCCTAGCTCAACTGGTTAGGGTGGGAGGTGTTGTGGTTGTGCACCCTAACCACCCAAGTTCGAGTCCCCTCTAGCTCGAATTTGGGTGCCTACTTTCTTCTTCTTAATGAAAAACCACCTAGTTCCTCCTAGGTTGGATCTCTTCATTATCATGGAAAGCAAAACATAAAGCGTTGAAGTGACTTGAAACTTTCACTTGCCCACAATTGTGATACAATGTTCCAAATCAACAAAATATATGGATATAGGGACTAGTTTGATGTCAAAGCCAGTCAGACAAAATCGATCATAGGCATGCTAGGAAGATGATTCTTCCTATTCACAATTTGGTCATGAAAAACTTTCTAACAAATTCAACTCTGAAAAATCTTACTATGGATAGCAAAATAAAACATATTGATTGAGTTAACAGAATAAAAATGATGTTGGCAGATTCATCATGGAACCAACTATCATAACATGTAATTTTTCTAGTTGAAATACATTATTTTAAAAGATATTAGTGGTTAACGACAAATATTTTTGGCTTAGAACATACCTAAAAGTAGCTATATTCTGGAACAGAGGGATTATTAAGGAATCAATGCAAGGAGCAAACAAGGCGGAAGTAAATCTACAAGGGGTGTAACTTTCAAAAAAAGTATTTCTTTATTGCATTTAACATGACTGATATAGCAGTCCAAACCACATATGCAAGAACGACACATCACCAATATGTTTTTTTTTTTTTTTGGTTTTGTTTGCTATGGATAGCATTCGAAACCAGCAGCAGAACATGAATTGGCTAGCTTTGCAGTAGCTTTCAACAAAAAGCAGGTGAACTAAATTATTAATAGATCAATTATCCAATAACATGGTAATCCATGTACCATGATGATTTTTCCTAATAGGCTCACCTTTACCTACATGTAGGTTTCCGACAAGTACTGACAAGTAACTAGCTTGTTACATTTGAAATTTGGCAAAATATACCATAACTGAATGTCTGAAATAGAAGTAAAACAGTGTAATTTGTTTTTTGTTCACCAACACCTAGTAAGTGGATATGTTACCTACTAATTCTTACTGCAGCACCCTAATATATTGGGATAAGTCTGTCGCCAATTGAACAATGCATAACATACAATCACTAATTGAACAATGATCCAAAAGAAAGGCATGCACAAAATGCATGGGGCTTGGCCAGTAGGGACTGAACAAATCAGTTAGTGTAGCATATTAGAGTGAACTAGGTCTGACATACATAACTAGGAAAAAGAAACAATAAAATGGTGCAAATGGCTTTTTTTTCTCAAGCATACAGGAGGACTGCATGTCATTGTATCAATAGGTAGAAAAAAAATGGCCTGATTAAAATGGCCTATTGGCCAAAGACGACAAATAAACTGGTGACCTGCACATGGGGGTGGTTCGATGGGCTGCAATTTCTCACTTTCATGCTCGGTTCTTCAAATTTATCCAGCAGGTACTAAGGATAAAACTACTCAAATGAAATTACTTTTGTCCAATAAGAGAGTATTACAGTGATCCAACACGAGAAACTACTATCTTCAGATGCCAACTTATGCATGGTAATAGGTTCAATTTGACTAAATGGGAAAATAACATTTTAAAGAATCAAACTGAATAAAACTTGAATAGCAATTACACAGTAAACTTTCAGCCTTCAGATAACAAAATAAGCTAATGCCGCCAGTTTTTATCTTTATTGATGTGTGGCAAACGGAACTCGCTTTCGACTCATGTTTGTTAAATAGCAGTCACTAAGTAGTTTATTTGTCACATAAATGGTAAAACTCACTCGACAGAGGTGATACTTTAAGCCTTTAAGGTAAATTATATAGTTTATACTTGAATTTCACAACCCATTATTATGGATAATTTTCATGCACACACAATAGAGCAACAAATTGTTTAGTAGATTAATGTTTGATGAAACAAAAAATGAATGACAAAAGAAATAACTCACTGAAACACACTAAATATTAGAGATGCACCTCTTTAAAATAGTAAAGGTCACCAAAACTGAAAAAAAAAACAAATCAGCCATAACATACCAAAACATTACTAACTTTTAGGCGCAAACTCTGTCAGAATAAATTGGAAGCCAGAGCTGAAAGGATTTACCATGACAAGTGAGTAGTGGGTCCAGCGATCTCCATCCCAGGACCTCAATAACATAAAAGCAGAACCAATTTTCAATTGATAATCCATAAGTAGGGAAAGAATTGAAAAGGTTTTGTTACAGCTAATTTAGTAAAGCAAACAAATTCTCAAATCACAAGCATCCATCCATCCACTACTCAGTCACGGATTGTGTGTGGGCATAGCTGTTAAATGCAGGACGAAAAGAAAAAAAAAAGTATGGGTATCTAAATTTAGCAATAGCCATCCAAAAAAATTAAGTATATGATAAGATCGTACATAAATGAAAAGACCAAAAGACTAGGACGCATGAATGATAAATCAAACACTAATGAAGTACAGATATCATTCTCTCAACCTACTACAACAGAATACAATGCGTTGATGGGTTCAAACACATCAAGTTACCCAGATATTAACCAGGGTACCTTCTTATGTTGGCCCTTAAGCATATAAAATGTGCACACAGCAGAGGCCCTGGCAGAATCCTGAATGAAAGAACAAATTAGAATCTTATAAACCCAAACACAGGTAGATGTAAGAAATAAATTAACACAAGGCCTGTGTTAGCATGAAGTAAAAAAACTTTTCAAGCAATACAAAAATCTGGTACATTGCACCCCCAGATAAGTAAATGCTTGAGGCCAAGCATACCAGGCATGTAATCTTAAACATCAGCAGAGCACATGCCGGCACACAAATAAAAGGTGTGCCAAGCACATGCAAAGATTTGCTCAATAGTGTTACACATATAACCTTGCTTGTCAGCGATGCACAAGTCGTACAGTTGTTAAGTGAAATGAAGCGGACTTTCATGTATATAACTTATAAATCCAAGAAAGTATAATACAGGGAATGGAATGCCAACTGGCTAGTTGTCTTACAAGCAACAGAACATATCCAAACGATAAGTGCATGCAGCAAGGTCTGCAGATAGCCATCCCTTCCATAGTCCCTGTGCTTCATCCATGTATTGTACTCGGTCTCAGAGCTCCCAAGAAGGACAAGACAGAAACGTCGATGATTAGACAAGAGGAACCCAAATTGTATTTTACAAGGTAGATGCTAAGTTCAATGTCAAGAGGAATCAGCATCTTATTTCACTTGCCAGTGATAAAAGGATGGCTAAGTGCTTGTGATACGGTTATCCTCTTTTCTGGATCTAAGATAAATATTTTATCAAGAAGATCTTTAAAACTGGATAGCATCTTTGGATCCTCGCCAGGAAAGTTCGAAATCAAAGAACCAATGTCCTTTGGTTTAATATTCAAAATTAACCTTCTCACAGCCTGCAAGCAGAAGTACAATTCATAAATAATTTGAATAATCCAAACTGTAGCAAAAAGGGTATGGTTCCACAGACACACCATTTTTGTCACAGGATCCTCCTCAGTAGAATGAAAATTGAGATCTTGGTCAAAGTGTTGCATTATAAAGGCACCCTGCATAATGGAAAGTTAGGAACACTCATTTAGAGCAGCGTTATTATACGCTCACTCAAGAATTAACATAAGTATGGAATCTTTATTTTAAGATTATATGCAAGCTTGAAGATGTACTGGAAAAAAGAAAGGACATTTCATTCATTAAGGTTAATAATGATGCAGGCATGTAATACTAACCTTCCGAAGCATCTTCTTAGGGAATGGTCCCTTTAATTCCATATGAAGCCGAAGCATGGCATTGTTTGATGGACCTGGGAACAAGACTTTCCCAGTGTAAAGCTCATATAGACAGCAGCCAACGGACCACATGTCTAATGGATGGTCATAGGGTAACCCAAGAACTGCAAGTAAACAACAAGTTAGGTGTGATGCATTTGGATAGAGAACATGTATGAGGAAGAGTTGGTGAAAGAACTCACTGATCTCAGGTGCCCTATAGAAACGGCTGACAAGATAAGGTGTAACCTCATTCATACCAGCAAGCATAGCGTTGCCAAAATCACATAGCTTGAGCACATTCTTAGCCTCATTCACCTAAAATACAAGCAATGGACACAGAAACGCTGTTATAGTAATGATGTGCTTGTTTTCATGTAAGGATGAAATGACAGCATAGCCACGACATTTTAGTTTTATGTATCAAGTGATTCTCATTAAACAAAAAGACAGTTGACGTGATACATAACTAAAAAAATGGTGTTGCAAGATGGCATACCAGCATATTGTCCGGCTTTATATCACAGTGCAAAACTTTGCAGTTCTTCAAGTGCTTCAGGGCGATGAAAAGCTGCTTTGAATATGCCCTCACCGCAGTCAGTTTAAGCCCGATATTACGACCAAATTTCTTTAATACCTCACGAAGATTCATATTGAGAGATTCAAAAACTAAACAAAGATGGTTCCGGTACATGAAACTAGAAATAAACCGCACGCAGTGGCGTTTGTCCTCGCGGTCTGCACTTGCAAGTTTTTCCAATATTGAAACCTCTTGCTTACCGGCCTTGTACCTGTATGTAATAATCAAATATTGAATTACATAGTCCTATTTTATTTTCCATACTAGGATATTGCTGGAAATTTTCTCTAGGGAGCTTAACTTACATCGTATCATTGTTACGAATAATTTTGATAGCAACTTCTTCAGGATCATCTTTACCGGCTTTAAGATCTTTTGCCCGCACAACTGTTGAGAACACACCCTTCCCATGAGCTGCTGTTATTTCATAACGGCCATCCAGCAATTCCCCAAACCTGTAGGCTGCAGAGTTGCAAAACAAGAAGACGAATTAGTGACAACAAAGGAGCAAAATGTGACCACAAAAAACAAATAAACTGGCAAGGAAAATGATCATAAGATAGCAAACTTACTATAGTATCCATCTGCATCATCCCAGTTGTCATGAAGAGCATTTCTCTCAATATGCAAACCATCATCCTTGCCCTGTCCAATACAGTGATTTTGAGATCAAGACATCAAGTATACAAAAGAAAGGCATTTTATCTAATATTGGGAAAACAAACAAGCAACAGTGTTCCATCTACCAAACTTAAATCAGTTTGGCATACAAATAATGCATGCTCAGAAAGATTAGAATGTGCATATGACCTATTGCTCAGAATAGTATGGCATTTTCCAAGTGGCAGAATGCATAGGATCATACCGATTTTCTAATGCCCGCAGGTGATTCTCCAAAAATGTCATCACAAAACATGTCTGCTGATCTCTCACTCTGGAATATGAAGCAGCAGTAAGTTTTCAGGATGATATGGTTTCATATGTTTATTGAGCAGGATAGCAGAAAATAATTACCTTGGGGGAACCCTCTCCAAGACCTGAAACACCTATCATCCTCTCGTCACTGAATGCTCCCTCACTAGTATCATTGTGAGTTTTCCCAACAGTGAAGTCTGCTTTGCCAACAAATACCTCTGAAGAATCGTGTTTATTTTCAGCTTCATCATTGCCCGTAGAGCTGCTATCATTATCATCTTTCAGATGTGTAGTTTCATCTCCATCCATTGCTCTTACTTCTGTACAAGCAATGGTATATTTTTCAGTAGTAACTAAATTGATTTCCACATAAGTATCAAGAAAAATGATTTGGGCACAGCATAGTAAATGTGCTAGTCATGTCTTAGGTGAACCCAGCATTATATAATCAAATTATTACCTTCATTATTGCTACTTTGTTTAGATTCCAGATGCTGCCGCTGCTGCTGCCTGTACTTCGCCATGATGGCTTCTTTCCTCCTCCTTGCTTCCTCCTTAATTTTTTCTGGGTCATCTTCTTCCTGCATTGCTAACTGCTGTTCAATTTTCTCTTGGTACTCATCCTCATCTTCCTCCCTAACATCGAAGAGCAGTAACTATAAATATCCAGAAAATTAAAACAAGAAACAGAGAATAGCTTAGTTAATTAGTTATCAGTTAACCATGTGAAAACTGCCTTACTTGAAAGAATTTTCCTTCATTTTTTCAGACCTCCGGCTTTTATGGCCAGTATCTATACCTTTCTCCCCAGATCTTGCCCCCTCTTTGTAGCCATCAGATGTGTCACATTTTGAGTGTGCCAAATACTTGTGCCTGTCATTGTCGCTAACTTTGCCCCGTACTTCTCTGGTTCTACGAGTTTCATTTCCCTTAACCCTATCCCATTCTCTGTCCCTACCATTTCTTACTTTCTCCCTTTCATGTGCACTGTCAACCCTGTCAGATTCCCTATGCCGATCTTTACCTGTATCCCTCTTCCTCTCATGATCTTTATGCCTTGAACTACCACTCCGTCTTTCCCTCTCCCAGCTTTGATCACGAACACGTGAACTTTCCCTTAGATCCGATCTGCTATGACTCCTGCTTCTTTCTCTGTGTCTATGAGTAGCTTCAAGTGAATCAACTTTGTCGCTATCTATCCTATCATCCCTATACCTTTCCCGACTACCATGTCTGTCACCATGTCTATCATTAACAGGACGGCTGCTGCTCCTTTCTCTTTCATTCTCCTGTCTACTAGTCGTATGTCTGCCAGACTTTCCAGTCCGATCATTGCTGTCATGGTTCAAACCATCCCTTAGGCTCCCACGAGAACCATTAGCATCATCACTTTTCTCTCTAGGCCTCGAGTGATCTCTTGAGTGAGGTTCACTGTGATCTCTTGAGTAAGGAGATGTTCTAGAGCGATTTTTGGAATGATAGTCTTTAGAAGACGAAGAGTAATGCTCATCTCTGTGCCTCCTTTCCTTCTCCCTTCTGGATTTTGGAGATTTCGAGCGGCTTTGGCTTTGCTCATACCCTTTGGTATCCTCAGCATCACTAAGGATAACCATGCTTTCAGGCTCAGGGGCACTGTTAAGTGACTTCCTTCCATCTGTTGAGGATGTAAGGATAGGCGGAGCGGAAGCTTGCAGCTTGGTTGCCTCTGCGTTTGAGTCTGTATCAGCACCATTGCCAAAGTGCTCCTGCATTTGCAATACATGAAATAGTTAGTAGGCTAGCCAACTTGGCATGGAGAAGCGCAAAAGGATATCCAAATAATACTGACTATGTTGCAAAAATCAAATAAGACCTGCACCTCTAATTTCCCGGTTAGACTGATGCGCCTGAACAACAGAGATGGTATTCAATTTCCTATGTTAGGTGGGACAAAGCACCGAAACTTGACTGCAAAAATGCAAGATTTTTGCTACCAACAAACGCAGCTGCTTCCAGCCGGTGGTGGTATTTTTTTTTTCCACCGATGGAAGCCGTGCCCTCGAGAGCAACCGAGATGACATAGTCAGAATAGATGAGCAAAGCCGGGACACTAGAATACTAGACAAGAGCAAGCAGGTCTAGATCAAGTGAAAACGAGGAGGAGGGGGTGAAGGCGGAGAGAGAGGAAGAGGGGTGTACCGGAGGAAGAGACGACTGTGGAGCGGCAGAATCAGCGTCGACGTCCAGAGCGGCGGCGGCGGCAGCAGCATCGTCGAGTATCTCCCCCTCCTCTACCTCGTCGTCGGCCGCCACGGCTACCGGAGAGTTGGCGTTACGGTGGCGACGGTGGTGGTGGTGGCGCTTGCGGCGCTTCGGGGAGGCATCGAGCTGGGGTTCGTCTGGCGAGCGAGGGTGCTTGGCGGGTGAGGGCGGAGACGGGGAGGGCTCTCCGCCGGCGGCCATGGCGATGGGAGAGGGTAGGGTTAGGGTTAGAGCCACCCCCTCCCTGCGATGCGATTGCGAGCGCGTGCTCGAGATGCCGATGCGAAATTGCTTGCGGTTACGGGCCGCGTCGAGGTGGGGGCCGGCACCCAGCGGAGAAAGCATATATTGAAATAAAAGATATAATAATGTCGGTCCGACTGACATCACGGTCCCGAGTCCCCGACCCACACACACCCCACTCGGGTCCTGACTTCTTTTTTTAAAAAAAAAATCCAAATTACTCCTAGATAACTCCTAAAATATTTATTGGTTTATTTTAACTCTTAAACTGTACTATTTGATCCAATTTACCCTCGATATAATTTATTTGTTTCTTCACGTACAAATAAAACCTATGGGCTGATAGCCGACACCATAACATATGTTAGAAAAATACTTCATAATTTTATCACGTTTTGATATGAAAAGATATTCAATAATAAATTAATCCTTGTTGACGCGGAAAATCGGCGGTCGTATCCTCCGCGTGCAGCACACGAAGACCAGGGAGATCTGCTTCGCTCCAGTGCCAGCCCACACTCCAGTTTAGGTTCGCAGCGTGCCAGTCAATTTGACCTGAAATTGACAAGGAGAATAAATAGTTAAATTACTCTTTGATTGTGCCGGCTCTATTTCAGACGATGGAGTAATCGTCGAATTTTAGCCAAGACCCAATCAGACACGTGTCGGCCGATACCAATCGGACCTCAAAATCGGACTTCATTGATGACGTCAATCGGACCGAGTAATCGGACCTCAATCAGACACCGAATCGGACCTCAGAATCGGACCAATCAGGATCGGACCTTGATTGATATAACAGATCAGCCTTTGAATAATAAAGTAAAGCATAAAACAAGGCCGATATGTAAAGTAATGGATCAGCTGTGTCTTTAGACAAGATATCAAATAATCAAAGTGTAAGCCGATACATTGTCCACCTTGCCTAGTTGCCAGTTTGATTCATCTTGTCGGACTATCTAACCAACCGATCGGACTATAGCCTTTTCAGAGAAATCTAGCTCCGACGTAGGGAATCTAGATTTCTCCAACTATGATCAGATCGGATAGCTAGACAGTCAAACTCAACTCATCAACCTGTCAATTAAACAAGATGCTCGCACAGGTGTTGACCAGATTAAGCAAATAAGCAGATAAAACATTAACAGGATCGTTCTGATTCTAAGATATGCTACCTAAATAATCAAGCATGACCTAGCTCCGACGTAGGGAATCTAAACCACACTTAACATTCAAATAGCAATAAGGCATAACCAAAGCTTCCTTTGACTAATCAAGATGAATCTAGCTCCGACGTAGGGAATCTAAATCAAACATGACAATCAAAGATTAATCTAATTGTATTGCAAAGATCCAGCTCCGATGTAGGGAATCTACACCAGTGCAATACTCAAAGAACAACCAGATTAAACACAAAGCAGGATCGGACCTAGAACGATGCTGTAAGATAAATATTGCTTAAATCGGACCAAGACCAATGCTCAAAGCCGTTGAAGAAGTAGAATTGATTCACATGGCATAGATCTAAACCAATCTAGCAACTCCAAACAAACCGCAAAAACTGCCTTTAGTAACCAAGATTACTCTAGCTCCGACGTAGGGAATCTAGACTAATCTTGATATCTAGCTCCGACGTAGGGAATCTAGACTTAAAGTGCAGTCCGATAAACGATAATCTGTTGGATAATCAATATTGATCTAGCTCCGACGTAGGGAATCTATATCAATCTTGCTATCCAGAGATAAATCGGTTGAACAGTATAAACGAGAAAGGGCGATGCGCCTCAATTCAAAGCCTATACTAGTTCGATAAATTGACTAACTTACTGGTAAGCCGGAGATCAGAACTGATGCAGCCCGTCCACCAATGAGCTTCGTCGGTAACTACTACTAGGGTTTTGGCGTGAAGCCGGGTTGTATTGATTGTGAGAATAGTTTTTACAATGGATGAGGGTTCATATTTATACCCTAGTCATGGAGAGTCCTGATCGGACCAGACTAACTTGCGAACAAAGTAAACTAAACTTAACATAAAACGGGACTCCCATACGCCTTCTGAAAAGGAAATAGTCCCCGCATCTGATACGCTTCCTTCTTAGCCGACACGCCCTTCTTCTATCATCAGATCAGACTTCTTGTTTCATCGGACTCCTCTTCAGCATCGGCTTCCTTCTCTGTCATCTTCTGATTTGACCATTCAATGGGCCCACTGCGCAGTCTCAACCTCACCACGTCACCATCTGACTCAGCATGTCAGGTGCGAAAATCTGGTGTCAACACATGCCCCCAATTTTGGAATAAAATATCATTTTGTTCCAAAATTCGTATCTGTCATCATAACTTCTTCACCGATTTTCGTGCCAAAACTTTTCATCCCTGCACTGTGTAGTTCCTTGATTTTCGGGCCATAGTTTTTCTCTCTTTATCAATAACCCGTGGAGCTCATCTTCTTCTTTCTCTTTCCCAAGCGATAGCATCTCTGACAACGAATAGCATATGGAACCCTGCATTTACCTCACGGGTATCCATGCGTCTATTGACTCAGACGAAACGACTCTTCAATGCAGTTCCTCAAAAGACGTCCCTCTCCTTCAAATACACCAGCTCTGAATCAATGACATATCTTAACGAGAATACTGTTCTTTATTTGGACAGTTTCCACAAGCATCCCTTGGATTCCATTTCTCCTTTAATGCTTCCATCGATCGCCGGCTATAAATACCTGCCTCAGGTCTTCTTTCTCCACCATCCCTTAGCCATGGCGCAGCTAATATTCATGATAGAACACAAACTCCTTTTGTTTGATATAGAATCCAACTCCTTCTTCCTCTTCTGCTAGAAGAATTCTCGTGAAGAAGTATAGGGTACTTTCCCCTTTTTCTGATCCTACAGTGAATCCAGGTGGAACCTCTGTTAGAAGAATCCTCGTGAGGTTTCTCCATGGTTCACCAAAGGGAAGGTTTTTCAGAGGGGTGTAATAGAGTGCCCTTTACAAGTTAGGGCAAAGCCGGTCCACCGGCGCGTTCTTCAAGGGACTGCACCCAGAGTGGATTTCTTCGACTCAAGGAAGAAGATATCTCCTCAAACTTGCGCTTCCTTTTGCCCTTCTTTTCTAGTCTTGTTCTGGTAATGATGAACAAAGTACATCGGCGCCTACTAGATCCTTTTATCTTCTGAAATCCTTCTGTATGAGAAATATATAAATATATATGCAATCCCTTTTCCAGCAGTCTGCTCCGCCATCGAGCGGCTTGATGATGTAATATACTTTCCTCTGATTGTATATAGCCCTTAAGGCGATGCATATCGCATCGGCTCTTATTTTTATTCTTGAGGCGATCTTTTCATCGGCTTCTAAGTCTGACGCACAGCATCGGCCTTACGAGTTTACCCAAATACTAGGGTAGTACTTCTTCAGATATTTCCCGTTTAATGCCTTAGGAAACACTTCTCCTTCAAGTGTTTGTAGAATATAAGCATTTCCAGGAACACATCGGACGACTTGATAGGGTCCCTCCCAATTTGGTGACCATTTGCCGTACTTGGGATCTTTAGAACCAATTGGCAGAATAAGTTTCCAAACAAGATCGCCCTCTTTGAACTCTTTCCCTTTAACTTTCTTATCATAATGCCTCGCCACTCTGAGTTTGTTAGCTTCAATACTTTCGAGAGCGCGCAGCCGACGAACAGCCAAGTCATCGGACTCACTATTCATGAGCTCCATATACTCGCCGGCCTTTAATTTATCCTGAAGCTCGATACGTCTTGATCCAGTACGAATTTCCCATGGAAGAACGGCTTCATGTCCATAAACTAGTTCATACGGAGAAACCTTGATCGATCCATGACAAGCCATTCGATAGGCCCATAGAGCTTCAGGAAGCACAATATGCCATTTTCTTGGATACTCCTCAATTTTTCTATCAATCAACTTGATCAAACTTTTATTGCAGGCTTCAGCTTGACCATTGGCTTGTGCATAACACGGCGATGAATTAAGAAGCTTGATACCCATATCAGCAGCAAAATTTTTGAACTCATCCGATGTAAACATCGTACCCTGATCTGTTGTGATCGTCTGTGGAATTCCAAATCGGTAAACAATGTGTTCTCTAACGAATTCAATAACATTCTGTGACTTCACCTCCTTCAAAGGAATAGCTTCAACCCATTTGGTGAAATAATCTGTTGCTACTAATATGAATTTATGCCCCTTGCTTGAATGTGGAAAAATTTGGCCGATCAGGTCAATTCCCCATCCTCTAAACGGCCATGGTTTGATAACAGGGTTCATGGCCGATGCTGGGGCTCCTTGAATATTTCCATATCTTTGACACTCTTGGCATCCTTTATAATATTCAAAGCAGTCTTCTAGAATCGTCGGCCAATAATACCCATTTTTTCTAATCATCCATTTCATCTTGAACGCCGATTGATGAGCCCCGCAAACACCTTCATGAATTTCTCCCATTAAAACCTTGGCTTCTTCAGGTCCGATACATCTCAATAAGACTCCATCAATCGAGCAAAAATAAAGCACTTCTTCAACCAAGACATGCCTGATCGATTTGTAACGTATCTTTCTAGAAGTTTTGACAGAAGGATCCTTCAAATATTCAATGATTTCTTTCCTCCAATCTCCTTCTGGTATCTCCTGCACCATCACATCGGACATAGGCCGATAGCCAGACGCTTTTTGCGCCAGTCGATTTGCTTCTTCGTTATGATGTCTTGGAACATGCTTAAGAGTTATCAAGGCAAATTGACTAATCAAATCTCGGCACTTTTCAAAGTAAGATAACAAAGCATCCATCTTGCAATCATATTTACCGAGTAACTGATTGATAATCAGCAAAGAATCTCCAAATACTTCAACAAACTGAGCGCCGATTTCTTTAAGAATCTGGAGACCTTTCATCAATGCTTCATATTCTGCCTGATTATTTGTACATTTCTCAATTGGAAAAGCAAATTCAAACCTTGCCCCCCCCAAGGCGAAATAATAATCAGGCCGATTCCGCAACCATCACTGCAAGAAGAACCATAAAAGAATATAGTCCAAGGAACCGCGTCAACCACATCAGCCTTTTTCATCGGACCAGATACATCAAGCTCCATAGTGTATTGCTCAACAGCATTAATGTTAGGTCCACAATGATCAGCAACTAAATCAGCCATTATCTGCCCTTTTACCGTTTTGGCCGATTCGTATCTAAGATCAAACTCTGTCAGAGCAAAAACCCACTTGCCAATTCTCCCTTTCATGATTGGCATCGATAACATATATTTGATCACATCCTCTCTACAGATCACAGTACACTCGGCCGATAGCAAATAATGCCTTAATTTTGTACAAGAAAAAAACAAAGGCAAAGTTTCTCCACATATGAGTACCGAGTCTCAGGATCTATTAATCTTCGGCTTAAATAAAATATAACTCGTTCTTTCCCATCAACCTCTTGAATCAAGACAGAGCCGATTGCATGATTAAAAGCCGATAAATAAAGCTTGTACGGCTTACCCTTTTGTGGTGGAATAAGAACTGGCGGATATGCTAAATATTGCTTGATTTCATCCAATGCCTTTTGATGTTTAGGTTCCCACACCAACTCTTCTTCATCTTTCAACTTTAATAGAGGAGTAAATGCCTCCAATCGGACCGATAGATTTGATATGAATCTCCTCAGAAAATTGATTTTTCCAATCAAACTCTGCAATTCCTTCTTGTTTACTGGAGGTTCAATATCATCAATCGCCTTGCGGTTCCGATCATTTACCTCAATTCCTCTCTCATGTACCAGGAAACCGAGAAATTGGCCGGCCGATACGCCAAAAGCACACTTGAGCGGGTTCATCTTCAACCCATGCTGCCTTGTACACTCCAGCGTTTCCTTCAAATCGGCCAAATGATCTTGATAACCTTTTGATTTGACTACAATATCATCAATGTAGATTTCAACTATCCTGCCGATCAGCTTATGAAAAATATAATTCATAGCACATTGATAAGTAGCACCGGCATTTTTCAAACCAAAAGTCATAACAACCCACTCATATAAATCGAGAGCACCTGGGCATTGGAATGCAGTCTTGGGAATATCTTCTTCTGCCATAAAAATCTGATTATAACCAGCATTACCATCCAGGAAACTCATCACTTTATGGCCTGACGCTGCATCAACAAGCATATCGGCTACCGGCATCGAATACTCATTCTTCGGAGTCGCTTTGTTTAAGTTCCTGTAATCAATGCAAACACGTAGCTTTCCATTTTTCTTATAAACAGGAGCTATATTTGATACCCACTCAGCATATCGACATGGCCTGATAAACTTAGCTTCGAATAGCTTCGTTATTTTGGCCTTAATTGGTTCATGCATCTCAGTCTTGAACCTCCTTGCATACTGCTTGTGTGGTTGATATCCTGGTTTGATAGGTAGCCGATGTTCAACAATATTACGGCTTAAACCTGGCATTTCATAATATTCCCAAGCAAAACAATCAGAATATTCCTTCAAAAGTTTTATTAACTCTTGCTTATACTCGGGATCCAACTTAGCACTGATATACGTCGGCCTTGGTCTATCACCAGATCCTATATCTATTTCTTCTAACTCATCGGCCGACGTAAATCCAAATCCTAATTTGCCGAATTCACTTCGGTCTTCAAGATCTTCTATACAATCATCCATTAAAACAAAGTCTCAGAGCCGACTGCTTGGATCGGCTGTAGTCCTTGATCGGACACTTTGAGGAAGTCACCATCCCATGTTTTCCCTGACAGGCATTCAATTCCTTCAAACTCCCAAATCGTTGATTCAGCTGTAGCAATGCTAACCGAATCATCAGCCGGGACGATCTCCACATTATTGCCCTGCCATTGAATCAAACATTGGTGCATCGTGGATGGGATGCAACAATTGGCATGAATCCAATCTCGCCCGAGGAGCATGCTGTAAGAATCTTGGCCATCAATCACAAAGAAGGTAGTCGGCAATGTTTTGCTGCCGATGGTCAATTCAACATGAACTGCCCCCCGAGACTCTGAAACGTTCCCACCAAAATCCTTGAGCGTCATATTGGTCTTGATCAGATTATCAATCCCTTTTCCCAACTTACGGAACGTGGAATAAGGCATGAGATTGACTGCAGCTCCTCCATCAACCAGCATCTTGGTCATCGGCTTCCCATCAACGTATCCTTTGATGTACAGAGGCTTCAGGTGCCGATACCCGTTTGCATTTGGTTTCTCAAAGATAGCCTTCTCTGAATCCAAAACCAGGCATGCGGCGTCTTCCTCCAGTTCATAATCGACCTTATCATCGTCCTGTTCATCAGGAGCAGCAAAATCAAAAGGCAACATCAAAACCATGTTTATTGCGGCCGATGTGCTTGCTTCATCATCATTGGCCATCTTGATGCGCCATGTCTTCTTTTCTTTTGCCAATTCCTGCTCCTGAATCTGCTCATGATAGCGCAACCTCTGAACACGTCTCTTTTTGGACCTAGAAATCCCTGATGGGCACCACTGTCCAGGCTTCATTTGAGGTTCTTTAATCCGATTCCGAACTGGAGCCTTTTCTTCCATTTTTTCAGGGCCAAGAACATCAACCTGGCCTTCGATATTTTTATGGCCATGAGCATCAACTCGGCCTTCATCTCCTTGATGATGATCATCAATCCTGACGCCGATCCGTTCATGAACTGATCGTCGACCTCTCTTGGAAGCTCTGTATTCTTCATACTGGAAACTGCATTCAGGACAATCTGCTTTTGATGGCAGTCTAAGCTTCTCGTTCCAGCAGAATACGAAGAAAGGACACCCCCAGTGATCATCATCCTGATCATACCGGTTATAACCTTGACGCCTGTCTGTATGCCAATCGGACCTATAACCGTACTGACGACGATCATCGATTCTATCATCAAACCAACGCCTGCCATCGGTCCTGTCATCATATCGGCGTCGGCCATCAGACCATTCATCATATCGGCGTCGGCCATCGAACCTGTCATCACGTCGGCGCTGATCATCAAACTCTTCATCAAGCCGCCTTGCTTGATACTCGCGCCTCCGACGTCGTCGTTCCTCGCGCTCTTCCCATGCTCGGGCTGCTGCCTGCTGCCTTTTGTACTTGTTAATCAACATCTGGGAAGTCACACGCGGCCGATATCCACCAGGAGCATTAGATTCTCGCCCAAACGCCTGATGATTCCTCCGCAGCTCTTCAACAGTAACTTGAACCGCAGGATCAACGGCACCAGAACTCTTGGCGTGGTCCGATGTAAGCACCTTAAACTTCCCCTTTTCATCAGCATCAACCATATTAACAGAAAAGGAGAAATCAGCAAAGTTATTAGGAAAGGGATGACCGTCGATTTTCATGGCTTTCTTGTTGTCTTCAAATTTGATCTTGCCAGATTCTATAGCCAATTGGATCTCCCTCCTGAATACCTTGCATTCATTTGTCTCATGAGAAGTTGAGTTATGCCATTTGCAATATTTGCGTTTCTTCAACTCATCGGCCGATGGAATAGAATGATTTGGAGAAAGCTGGATGAGCTTTTCACTAAGCAGTAAATCAAAAATCTTATCGGCCTTAGTTATATCAAATCCAAACTTCTCAGTGTTCTGTTTGATCCATGGGAGCGATACTGGCTTCTTGGATTTGGTCCATTCAGCTATGTTGACATCAGCCTCCCCTTCAGAATCAGAGAGATAAGATACTTGTTTAGAAAACTTTATACGCTTCATCTCTTGATATCGGACCTCATGGGCTGACACCTTCTGAACCAGTTGTCCCAATGTCTCAAACTCCTGAGCAGAAAACTTTTCTTTGATCGGCGCGAGCAAACTCTGGAATGCAAGCTCGGCCAACTGCATATCAGACAGCTTCAAACTATAGCACCGATTCCTGGTGTCACGGAACCGTTGAATATACTCCTTGACGGTCTCATCGTTTCTCTGCCTGACAGCAATCAAATCGGAAATCTTCATCTCGTTGAGACCAGAAAAGAAATATTTATGAAACTGCTTCTCCATATCGGACCATCCTGTGACTGATCCTGCTGGCAACGATGTAAACCAGGTAAACGCCGGCCCTGACAGTGACAAAGGGAAAAATCTGAGCCTGAGTCCCTCCTCTGAAGCAGCTTCACCACATTGAGCCAGGAATCGACTGACATGCTCAATAGTGGTCATATCATCCTGCCCGAAGAATTTGGAGAAATCCGGCACTCTGTATCGCGGAGGAAGTGGCACTGCATCAAAGTAAGACGGGTACGGGTGCCGATACAACCTCGCTTCATCCTTGGGCTTCAAGCCGAAATGATTCTGGATCACCTCGGCTATTTTCTGTGACCAATCGGACTGTTGACTTCCAGTTGGCATTTCATCAGCTATGTCCATAATATAATTATTGTAATCACCGACCATACGCTGATGTGAAGGAATCTCTGTACGTAGCCTTGCAGCTGCAGGTTGCTTTTCTTGTTCGCTCAGATTCCTAGCATATTTTTCACCATGTGGGCCGACAATAGATCCATCGGCCATCAACAGAAAACCGTTGGCCAGTTCAATACGAGGTGGTGGAGCAATCGGAATCTGCGGAGCAACGGTCATTGCATTATCTTCAGTTCCTTTGCCTTTCCCTGATCCTGATGCCCCTGCAGAATCTGCTATAAACACTGGACCTTTCAAGCAAATAGCATCATCCACCGCCTTCTTGATGAGATTATCCAAAGAATTCACCAAAGTGCCTGACTGGTTGATCAATGCATGATGAACAGCCTGGTGAATCATCTCTGTCATGTTGACCTGATACTCCCGAGCATCAGTTGTCTTCTTGATCAATTCTGGATCTGGGAGAGGACCTTTGAGTATAGGACCTGAACGATTACGTCCAAATTGGCCAAGGCAGAGCTTCTCAAATGCATCAATCTGAGCCTGAACTGCATCTAATTGAGGTTTAGACAGATCGGCCTTTGTAATTGGAATGGCCGCCTCAGGCGTCTTGTTCTTGTCATTCTTGGTCTTTTCAGCAGCTTCTTTTTCAGCAGCAAGTCTTGCTGCATTTCTTGTTCAGTATCAGATGACGATATCTTGGAATTTGTTTCTCGTGTCCCACCGAGCGTGCCAAAAATGTGTTGACGCGGAAAATCGGCGGTCGTATCCTCCGCGTGCAGCACACGAAGACCAGGGAGATCTGCTTCGCTCCAGTGCCAGCCCACACTCCAGTTTAGGTTCGCAGCGTGCTAGTCAATTTGACCTGAAATTGACAAGGAGAATAAATAGTTAAATTACTTGATTGTGCCGGCTCTATTTCAGACGATGGAGTAATCGTCGAATTTTAGCCAAGACCCAATCAGACACGTGTCGGCCGATACCAATCGGACCTCAAAATCGGACTTCATTGATGACGTCAATCGGACCGAGTAATCGGACCTCAATCAAACACCGAATCGGACCTCAGAATCGGACCAATCAGGATCGGACCTTGATTGATATAACAGATCAGCCTTTGAATAATAAAGTAAAGCATAAAACAAGGCCGATATGTAAAGTAATGGATCAGCTGTGTCTTTAGACAAGATATCAAATAATCAAAGTGTAAGCCGATACATTGTCCACCTTGCCTAGTTGCCAGTTTGATTCATCTTGTCGGACTATCTAACCAACCGATCGGACTATAGCCTTTTCGGAGAAATCTAGCTCCGACGTAGGGAATCTAGATTTCTCCAACTATGATCAGATCGGATAGCTAGACAATCAAACTCAACTCATCAACCTGTCAATTAAACAAGATGCTCGCACAGGTGTTGACCAGATTAAGCAAATAAGCAGATAAAACATTAACAGAGTCGTTCTGATTCTAAGATATGCTACCAAATAATCAAGCATGACCTAGCTCCGACGTAGGGAATCTAAACCACACTTAACATTCAAATAGCAATAAGGCATAACCAAAGCTTCCTTTGACTAATCAAGATGAATCTAGCTCCGACGTAGGGAATCTAAATCAAACATGACAATCAAAGATTAATCTAATTGTATTGCAAAGATCCAGCTCCGACGTAGGGAATCTACACCAGTGCAATACTCAAAGAACAACCAGATTAAACCACAAAGCAGGATCGGACCTAGAACGATGCTGTAAGATAAATATTGCTTAAATCGGACCAAGACCAATGCTCAAAGCCGTTAAAGAAGTAGAATTGATTCACATGGCGTAGATCTAAACCAATCTAGCAACTCCAACAAACCGCAAAAACTGCCTTTAGTAACCAAGATTACTCTAGCTCCGACGTAGGGAATCTAGACTAATCTTGATATCTAGCTCCGACGTAGGGAATCTAGACTTAAAGTGCAGTCCGATAAACGATAATCTGTTGGATAATCAATATTGATCTAGCTCCGACGTAGGGAATCTATATCAATCTTGCTTATCCAGAGATAAATCGGTTGAACAGTATAAACGAGAAAGGGCGATGCGCCTCAATTCAAAGCCTATACTAGTTCGATAAATTAACTAACTTACTGGTAAGCCGGAGATCAGAACTGATGCAGCCCGTCCACCAATGAGCTTCGTCGGTAACTACTACTAAGGTTTTGGCGTGAAGTCGGGTTGTATTGATTGTGAGAATAGTTTTTACAATGGACGAGGGTTCATATTTATACCCTGGTCATGGAGAGTCCTGATCGGACCAGACTAACTTGCGAACAAAGTAAACTAAGCTTAACATAAAACGGGACTCCCATACGCCTTCTGAAAAGGAAATAGTCTCCGCATCTGATACGCTTCCTTCTTAGCCGACACGCCCTTCTTCTATCATCAGATCAGACTTCTTGTTTCATCGGACTCCTCTTCAGCATCGGCTTCCTTCTCTGTCATCTTCTGTTTGACCATTCAATGGGCCCACTGCGCAGTCTCAACCTCACCACGTCACCATCTGACTCAGCATGTCAGGTGCGAAAATCTGGTGTCAACAATCCTCAGGATACAAAGATATATGAAAAACATTAATAAAGAATTTGTAATATTTTCTTGTCATTCGTTGTAATGTTCGGTCACTACCTCTCTGCAAAATTTGAAATTGAGATTCCACTTATATGTGGATTAACAAAGAAACAAACTGTATTAGGGATAAATTGCACTAAATGGCATAATTTAGAGGTAAAATAAACCAAAAAAATAGTTTAGGAGATTATCTGGACTTTGTCTTTTTTAGTTGACTGTGCAAATATACCCACTGGTATGGATATGGATGTATTCTCAATTGTTTTTCTACTAAAAAACAATATAGTACTCCGTGTATGTTTTTCCTTTACTGAAAACTCATTCTGAATAGAAGATAATAATATACGCATATACTTTTTTTACGAAATAATATACGCCTATAGTACTTCCGACATTTCATCTTATCCAAAAAAATATGCAAATAAGCAAAAAGATAAATCATACTTAAAATACATATAATGATTAAAATAAATTAAAAACAAAATAAATGATGTGCACACAATATTTTGAAATAAGACAAATGGTCACAGTCGTGATAAAGGGTCAACGGCGACAAATATTTGATACGAAGGGAGTATATCAAAATAAGAAAGCTCAAGGTTGGATCAATAAAAATGCAAGATATGGACTCGGTTGAAACTTGGTAGAGAGTTCTAGGGGTCATTTATAAGATTTTCAAGATACAATAAGATAAAGATATGTGATATTAGCCAAGGGCCAAGTGACAAAGTTTGGGTTAACGATTATGATGGGTGGTTCAGTGTTGCCACTTGCTATCATTCCATGGATGGGGGCCGAAGGAGAGATCATCCATACGGGAGCGGTAGAGACAATGGTAGGCTCACAAGATCCGATCATCGGTGGCTATTTAGGTTCTTCTAATGGACAATGAGTTCTGGTGCGTGAGTATATGATGATGAGGCACTGGCGGGTCGACATGGTGTTTTTTAAATTTTCATTGGTATAGAAAGTAAGTTCAAATCTGTTGTGATAAAACAGTTGCTAATAAGTAGCTCATATAATATAAAAATCATATTGAATGTACATCTATCACGGCAAGACTAAATGGGAGCTCTAAGAAAGAAGATGGAGAAAGTAAATTTCGCGGTAAGACTAATGTATGTTACTGCATTATAATGCTAAACATGATTTTATAAAAGTTTTAAGTATACTATACGCAGCAAGACTAAAATTAAAGTGCATTCATGCTACAGTTGCAACGTACAATAATTACTAAAAGTCGAGTTAAAATGTGAACTAAGTTTTAGAGACCGCAAAAGACTATTTCTGTAAAACAGGGGGACTGCATCTTGATTCAAAAAAGACTTTCTTTTTTTTTTTGCAAAACCTAGCGTCAACAGTTGGGTGCTCCCAATTTGAATGATTGTGGCCTAGCGTCAACAGTTGGGTTCTCCCGATTTGAATGATTGTGGCGCACGAAAACATGAGGTTTTTCGGTTTCGCTATGTTTTTTTTTCCATGAGGAAGATTTTTTTGTGTGATGTCTCGATTTTATGCGTTGAAAACATTTTTTTTATAGAAAGGTTGCTCCCTTTGGAGAGAATGGAGAATTATAATTGTTTACATAGAACTGGCGTCGGTGTTTATCAGATGTATGGGTGATCTTGGCTAATTTAGCGATTAAACCTTTGACCACGGCAATAGAGAGTTTAACGCATGGGAGCTATCTCTAGCAAGAGGGTCGTGGTAGGCGTGAGTTGTTAAGTGTAGGCCTCATGGTCAAAGGAATCGCGCTAGAACATAAATCGATATCGATCCTCTTCAGCTTTGAACTCAGAAATGTTTTGCTACCGAATTCTTTACATCACTCTCTCTATCTCCCCCTTCTTCTCGTAAAAGATTTCTCTTATAATGATAACGAGCTTCTTGTCGGTATTGACGTGTATGGTTATCAATGATATAATATATAGCTATACATTTTCATGTTGTTGATGTTAATGCATTAAGGCACTGTATCCTAGCAGAATTTTTTCTGTTAATTAGTTCGGACTGTGGACACCAGCTTCCAATTGCGTTCTCGACGAACTCCGGTTTATAGTCAATGATCCAGATCGACATAAAATCCCAAATTCTTCCTCATGCAATGGACCATGACCATGAGGGAGGGCTAATCTGCCGGCAAAATAAAATGGACCAAAACCAAAACATGTCGCATGCTCTCGCTTTAGAAAGGAGTTGTATTTCATTTGTATTACCAACTCATTCGGTTCTAAAAGGAAAATCATTTTACTCTTGTTAACCAATCTAAAGTATAAATAAGTTAAAAAAATATGTGATACAAAATAAATATCAGTATAGAATTATAGAATTGTCGGCGTATAGTTCTATATTGGATTAATTAAGATCATAACTTTTCTTTTTAATGGACAGAGTAATATCTAGCGTTTTTCATACATAGAGCCTGTTCGGCTGGTAGAATGAACAGTGCTCGGCTGGTAGAATGAATAGTATTGTGTGAGAGGAAATAAGCCGAAACTTGCCAGCGGAGCACTGTTCAACATGCCAGCCGAACAGAGGCATATAGGATAGATGATGATATATATTCATACATATAGTTTTTGAAAAAAAAATCATATATATAGGATAGGTGATGATATATATATACACATAACTAAAAAGAAGCCCTGGTCAGCTGACAATCAGAGTCGCTGTAGAAGAAGAGAGCCACAACACAACCACAAGAGCACACAGCACAGCACAAGGGAGCAGCAGCAGCAGGGCCAGCACCCAGCAGGCAGGTTGTTCTCTTTCTCGCTCCTATCATTTCGTTTCGTTCCGTTCCTTCCTGATCCAGGCCAGGCGGGGGAGCAGGCCAGCCCACTCGTCTTCCTCCGCCCCCCTCTCCTCTTCCGCCACCCGAACGACGAGCAGGTGGCAGAGATCGGCAGCAGCTCAGGGCCGGGCAGGGCACCGCATTGCGCCGCGGCTTCCATGGCCGATCCGTACGGCGATGGCAAGGGCCCCTCGCTCAAGAACCAGCAGCCGCGCCCCGGCCCCCGGCTCAAGCCCGCCATCGAGGTGGAGGACCTCATCAACCTCCTCCACGGATCCGATCCGGTCCGCGTCGAGCTCACCCGCCTCGAGAACGAGCTGCAGTGTATGCCACCTCTTCCATCTCTTCAGCCTCGTCCTCAGATCTCGTCTCATCCCATCTACCTACCTAGTACTAGTAGTAGCCAAAATCCCGTGGATTGGATCTCACCTCCGCTTCTGCTGCTCTGTGCTCCGCGTGCTGTGCAGACAAGGAGAAGGAGCTGGCCGACGCGCAGGCGGAGATCAAGGCTCTCCGCCTGTCGGACCGCGCGCGCGAGAAAGCCGTACAGGATGTCAGTAACCCCCACCCCGCTTCTTACTTCTACCACTTGTTTTGCAACAACTCTGACTTTGCCTCCCGCGTCAATGTAAGCTTACGGAAGAATTGGCAAAGGTGGACGGGAAGCTGAAGCTCACAGAGTCTCTCCTTGAAAGCAAAGTAATGGAGGAGCCCTTTCCGTTTCCCTCATGTGCATTTCGCTGTTTTGTGCGGTGAATAGATATTGATAATATGCAAGACTGCAGAACCTCGAAGCGAAGAAGATCAATGACGAAAAAAAAGCAGCACTTGCCGCGCAGTTTGCTGCAGAGGCTACACTGCGAAGGGTTCATGCGGCGCAGAAGGATGATGACATGCCTCCTATTGAGGCCATTCTTGCACCACTGGAAGCTGAGCTGAAACTAGCCCGTCAAGAGGTACTTTATCCAAGCATCTGAAAGCCTCCATACCCACTTTGTTCCTTTTCTTTTCTCCACTCATGACCAATGTACATATTGTATCTTTTTTCCCCTTTCATTGCCTCTTACCAAGTTCTTGTTCCCACAAGGAATTCCAGTTTTGCAAATGACGGATGCACTCCTATGTGTTTTATATGCCTTTCTTGACACCTTTCCCAATGTGCTTTAGTATGTTGCTAGTTATCACTTGACAAATTTTGTACAGCACATCTTGTTCTGCAACTTGCTAAGGGTCTGCATTTGATATCTGATACTTATGTTGAGCTGTCAATTTAATGATCAATTGTTTTCCTAATAATATCCCCATGATGATCGAATGCATACTTCTCGTGGAAATGCAAACATGTTAATCTTCTTGTGCAGATTGCAAAATTACAAGATGACAACAGGGCATTAGATCGTCTTACAAAGTCTAAGGAAGCAGCTCTGCTTGAAGCAGAAAGGACGGTTCAGATAGCATTGGCAAAAGCTTCCTTGGTGGATGATCTGCAAAACAAAAACCAAGAATTGATGGATACTCCGTTACTCCCAGATTCATATTTGCGATTCGTATTTTTGAACAAAAATGTAGCAAATAACATACGTTGCAACGTTGATTTTTTTGTTTTTTTTTTGAGAGCCGCTTCTTGGAAGTTGGAATGCGGAAAATCACAATGTGGCCGCGGGCTCAGGCTGGGCCAACGTTCATGGGCTATTATCAGCAATCGCAGTGTGGCCATGGGCTCAAGCTGGGCCAGCGTTCATGGGCTGCTAACAACTCCGCTAAAACCGCGGCTAGTGTGTCCTGTTGTCTGTGCTGCTGGTGCTGGTCCAGCTCCCTTCAGCGAGCCGAACCCCCGCCGCTCGTCCTAAAATTTTTGCAAAATGACCTTTTACTCGAAAGATTTTGACATTTAGATTCCTGGAGGAAAGAATTGTGGAAATGGACCCTCAGATAGGCGCCAGGAAACCTGGCGCCAAGGTCAGATGGGTCGGCGCCAGCTGACATGGCGCCGACTCCCGCCACGTCAGCCGTCCAGTGGCCATTCACGCCGTGCGTTGACCGAAGCTCGGCGCCAGCTGATCTGGCGCCGACCCATCTAACCTTGGCGCTAAAGGAGCTGGCGCCGAGCCTGGGGACTTAACCCCAGCGCGCGGCCGCCAGCCCCCAGCGCCCCCATTGTTTCCTCCTCAGTTCGAACAGAGGACGGGGCAGCCGCGCCTCCGCCGCCCCCTCCGCCCAGATCCTGCCGGCGGCGGGCCCCACCTCGCCGGCGGCGGCCACCAGGAGCAGAGGCAAGGTGAGGTCCCTCCCTTCTCTTCTTTTCTTCCTGTTTTTTGCTTTGTTTAGGTGGAAAACTAGGAACCCTAGGTTAAAAATAGAAAATGGATGGATGAATGATTTGGTTGGAATGGAGCAGTGAATGATTTAGGATTAGAAATAGAAGTATCTTTGCACCAATGTAAGGTTGTGAGATAGTGTTACATTGCTTGTGCGTTTATTTTGAATGGTTTAAGTTTTTTTTTTATATAAAGTCATGGGTTGACACATTGTACAGGAAATCAATGGATGCCCTGTGGCGTGAGAGAAAGTGGAAGGAACGTGGACAGAAGAGTTATCCCGACGTGTCTTGCAAGGATGCGCCTGTTCTTCCCGCTCTCCCGCAACCTCTGTGTGAGTGTGGGAAGCCTGCGAAGGTCACTCAATCGATGCATCCAGATACTGCGGCTCGAGCGTACTACACGTGTCCTGATTACCGTGTAAGATGCAATCATAGACTGTCTTACTTGATTGCCCAAACTCTCATATATTATGAAGATTTGCTAATTTGGTTGTGTTGATGCAGGACTGGGAGCAATGCAACTTTTTTCAGTGGATAGATGGCCCTGAGATGGTGGATCAACGCATTCTTCTCTTCAGACCCAATTCCGCGAAGAATTATGAGACTTTCCAGCGGTGGCTACCTCCTCCTCCTAACCCACCACCCATGACAGCTGAGGAGAAGAAAGAAGCCATTGCCAGACGTATGTCAAATCCACCATTATGCAATTGCGGTGATCCAGCTGAGATTAGTCGGCAGATGCCCAACTGTCCTTGGCCTCGCACCTTCGGGTGTCCCAACCGTACAGCCGTAAGTGTAATCTAGTTTCCATCCATCTGCATTGCTTAATTTGTTGTGGTTGCTAATTTCATGTTTTACACAAAAGCAGAATAGGTATCCGGTTTGTTCATTTTCGGAATATGACTACGGTCCCAAATCTTATTGGCCTGAGCAGGAAGGGATTAGGAGGAAAAAGGGGGAAAAGCGGTACATTGACCCTGCCCCAGATAGGAAGTGTGCTTGTGGTGTAGTAGCTAATCATGGTTTACTGCCCTCGGAGCTTGGAATAGGATACTATTGCGGGCATATGGTTGGCGATGATTTGGTGAGTTCATTAGCGTGACTTGAAATCAATATCCGCTTATATAAGGTTCATATGTTTATGTTGAATGTGAAAATGTATGTTTTGTTGTTTGCAGAGTACTCGAAAGTGTGACTATGAGGCCCATTATTTGGAGCGGCAAGTACATGATGAGATTGCAAGGAGAAAGAAGCCGGGACTCCATCCAGAGGTGCTGAGGACCTTTCTCAAGTTCCATAAGGAAAAGCAAAGGAAGGATGCGCGACAGATGGGTTTGTGGCCTCGACCAAATGGAAAGAAGAAGGACAAGCCTGTGTGGCTGAACAATTCTAGGAGGAGGTCAGATGCTGATATTCTTGAAAGTCTGACGCCGCCGACTATAGAGGCAGAGAACATGAAGAGGCAGAGGGCAGAAGAGGCACAGCTGGAGGCTATGAGGGCTCTAGTGTCAGATTTGCCCAACCCAAAGGCAAGGCAAGGCAAAGGAGACTCCAAGGGCAAAGGAGAGGTCGTCATTTGCTCGGATGATGAGGACGAGGAGGATTGGGGCGACGACGAGGTGTTCCCTGGGTGTGAGTCGGATTAGGCCTGATGCTGGAAGTGTATGAATTCCCATGTCTTTGTCATGAACTATGTTTATGTGATGAACTTTGTCCTTTTTCCATTTGTTGGACTCTATATGTCTTGTATGAACTTTGAACTTTGTCTGTGTCATGTTTAAACCAATCTTGTGTTCTCTTCTATGTGTTTGGACTTGATTTTTGTGAAATATCTGGGCATCGGTGCCCCGTCCTAGCCGTGGTCGTCCTCGTCCACTGAATCACTAACAAAGGCTAAATAATGATTCTCTAAAAAGCATACGTCTGGATTGTCTGAATGGCCTGGGAAATTGTCTGGATACGTCTGGATTGTCTGAATGGCCTGGGAAATTGTCTGGGAAATTGTCTGGATTGTCTGGAAGGATTTCTGCTTTAGTCGCGCCTCGATCCATGGCGCGACTTATGCTTTAGTCGCGCCTCGATCCATGGCGCGACTGTCTCCTGAGTCGCGCCACGTACCATGGCGCGACTTATGCTTTAGTCACGCCTCGATCCATGGCGCGAGTGATGCGGTAGTCGCGCCTCGATCTATGGCGCGACTGATGCGGTAGTCGCGCCAATAATGTGGCCGACTCAGGACCCAGGTAGGCCATTTAGTACCAATTGAGTCGCGCCACGATCCATGGCGCGACTGATGCGGTAGTCGCGCCTCGATCCATGGCGCGACTGATGCAGTAGTCGCGCCAATAAGGTGGCCGACTCAGGACCCAGGTAGGCCATTTAGGACCAATTGAGTCGCGCCAATTAGTATGGCGCGACTCCTGCTTCAGTCGCGCCATAGATCGCGGCGCGACTAATGCAGTAGCAGTTATTCTGCTTCACTTCCATTCCATTTTCTCTCATTGACTACAATAAAAATATAAGCACAGTAATTAAACTACCAATTGCAATTCCAAATATCAAGCAGATTAATACATATCAAGCAGATAAACCTGATTATGAAATTTTTGGAATTATTTCATGATCAAAACATACTATTGCTTTGTATAATTTGGTGACTTATGGAGCTATTTCCCAGCTAACTCATGGCCAAGTGGAGAGCATTGACCTGAGAGCATTGAGGGTAAATACAACCCGTAAGAGATTACAGGGATGAAGAGTTGGAGGCTGTTGAGCAGAAACCATGAAATCAAATAAGCCGCATGATCCACATATACCCATACATATTCATGTGAAACAGTATGGACACTGGTGGCAACACTGCATCCATATCATAAAGATACCATGTCTAGTTTATTAACTACTGCAGCTTGAAAATAATCCATGATGAAGGTAAAGATTGTTGAATGAAGTTATTGCAAACTACGAGGGTGTACAACTCACCTCCAACAAATTACAGGTGCTGGCCGTCTTGAATACTCCACTCTTGGATCGATGGAGAACATCTTTATTCTGGTTCAGTGTTTCAGATTTACTTCCAGTACCAATGCCCAGTAATATAAGCCCAGTAATCTAAATCACTTCCATTCCATTTTCTCTCATTGACTACAATAAAAATATAAGCACAGTAATTAAACTACCAATTGCACTTCCATTCCATGTGCACAAAAAATATTCTGGGTAATACAAAGTGAAGACTGACATGTTTCTGGGTAAGACATCACTTCAATGAACTATTTCTGGGTAAGACGAATACACAGAAATGAAATGATTCATTTTGCTGGCAACATAAGGTTCCAAATACAGGGCAAGGTTCCAAATATTAGCCAATGTTTCAACTGTGAAATTCCATCACATAACATAATAATTCCATCAAAAAGGTTTCCACATGACCCAAGTCCATCACATAACATAACAAGTCCATCACAAAGGTTTTGACTTGACCCAAGTCCATCACATAACAAGTCCATCACTAAACATAAGTCCATCACAAAGGTTTTCACATGACCCAAGTCCATCACATAACGAGTCCATCACTAAACATATCCATCATATAATCTTACTTGAGTAACTCTACTTGCGGCGTGAGGGGTTGGGTGTGTAGGGCTTCTTCTTGCGACGCTGGCGTCCTGGATTGGTAGGCAACACATTAGGGGTCCCAACATCTGTGTGATCCCGTCGTGCCCGCCTCCTAGGCCTCTGACTACCCTGTGATGGATCAAATGGCGCATCAGGCAACTGTGAGGAACCAATCTCTTCTTGACCATACGAAGGATCATCATCTTCTGAGTTCGAGCTATTTTCCTCCTCCTCCTCCTCCTCCTCCTCCTCCTCCGGGTCAACATCCCTACTAGGGCCGGGAATGGTGAGAGTCCCTGCATGAACAAATATACATTTTGTATCAAAAACCAATGATGAAAACCAAAAATTCACAAACAGTACTAGTTTGAAACCAGGCCCGCACCTGTACTCATGGAGGTGGCCCTAGTACCCCTAGTGGATGGAGCTGAACGTGTACCAGAACTTGAGGGACCACCAGCAGCTTCTTGTTCTCGTGGGGCCATGCAATTCAACTTGCGGGCCATTTTTCGACACCCACGATGGAATCTCTAAAATCACAATAAAGTTAAATTGGTAGGCTCTAAATCAGAGATAAAAGCACTTTACCATCTAACCTGTATGAAGGCCCGTAGCTTGCTCGCCTCTTCTGGATGCCCAATTGGCACAGTGCTATTGATACTAAATAGTATGTATTGGCTAGCACATCACATAATGTTTAGTTGATTATGGCTACATATTTGTGATGTTAAGGCATTATCAAAATATTGAATTCTTGGTATTTAATTTCAA
>CM014272.1:2512941-2546170 GCA_004135705.1 Alloteropsis semialata
AAGGCAGCAATGGTGGGTTAAAGCATGGCGCGGCGCCAAGCGCCATGATGGTGCTATAGTCAGTAAAGATAATGACATGTACGAACACACGATGACAAACTAAAAACTGAAAAGGTAGTGACAAATTACTAAATGATGAACAAATAACCCAATGCAACAATGTTCAAGACGAGAGAGGGTCTTCCTGCTCTGTCGACACCGACGACACGGGTGTTTCTGGTACACTACTCCACGGCCATGGCTAGCTCAACTTGTGGAGGCAGGCGGAGAGGAGGCATCACTCTTCTTACGAGGGAGAGGCATGAGCAACGCACGGAAGGGGCCGGCTAATAAGCATGTCCGTCGAAGATGCAAAGACTGAAACCACGCTGCCCAACCGAGCCTCCTGAGTAGCATCACTTCCCCGACAGCAAACATGGACATGAACCAAAGGAAATCTAGGATCAGCAACGGGGATCCGATGACAACGGAGATGTAGGCTACCATCAGAGCGTCCTGGGGCAGCATCGCGAAGAGGCCACACACGAACGCGACGGCCAGGGACTTGGCCGAGCAGTAGAGGAAGAAGACCGACATGGAGAAGTTGAAGAGGCGCCTGCGGATGTCGACGACCACCACCCCAGCGAATATCACGTGCATGGTGGCTAGGGCGGAGCAGGTCAACGCCAGCGTGTTGGCGACGACGAACGCGCGGAAGGCGTTGTCGTAGGCAAGCGTCGCCTTGCCGGCGCAGTTCTCCTGATGAGCGCCGTGAAGCGTGCAGGGACCTTTGTCATCACCGTAGCGCTCGGTGCCTATGAAGGCGCCGGGCAGGGTGAAACCTGCCGCGAATGCCACCGTTACGATGAGCACCGATCCGATGCCGATGAACTGGGTGGAATCTGAGATGCTCTTCTCGTAGTCTTCATAGAACATGTTCCTCTTCGCAGCGTGATCCTCGCGGAGCCAATCCCGCCTGAATATTCCATTTTTGGCTGCAGCACCTCGAAGCAGTACACATATCCTCATCCTTGGGTCCTGCGGCCAATTAAGGACAACTTTAGTAATAATTAACTAGGTTAATAGTTGACTACCACTGCTTCTTTTATTATCCATCCTCGTTAACATATGCTAGGACGTACTTATATTGAAAGAGTAAATTACACTACTCAAAATATAATTACTTGTAGGAATATATATGTTTGTAGTGTTCTTGGTGGAGGTGGAGTCCGATGGAGAATAGTTTCCAAACTTAGCCAGAATGTGCTCAGTGGCATACTGGCATACATGTGGCAAAAATGCATTTTGGCCCTCCACCTAATGCAGACTAAATTTGGCCCTTGTGGCTTATTACTGGCTTGCTACCATGGAAAAATATGTTTTACGGCGTACATGTCACCATATATGCACATATTCAACGAGTACATATACTCTTTGCACATTTTGCAACTTGTCGAACCAAAGTGATATGATACAACCATATATGTAATTGTATGGTGGACGCAATTTACTTTTATTTTAAATTTTCACAGCTTACAATATTTGGCCAATAAAATTGTATATATGTATATGCACTTATATGCAGTGTGCTGATGCATGTGCTGGTAATTTAAGAGTCATAAGTTTTAGAAGGTCATAGATAAAGTTCGAGTCCACAACCGATCAATAATTCTTATATTTAATTTGCTCTTCACTATTAGATAATTTAAAAGCACATAAAGCACAGTTTTTTAAAAGTGGAGGTAAGTAATTTAGATATAAATTTAGGGTTTCCTTTGGATTATTTTGAAATGACATAAGTGTGCAATTTAGATGAAGATTAAGGGGTTAGTTTAGGTTATTTTTCATAAAGGTGGAGGTGGATACAGGGGTTACTTGATTAGACTATTTTCATAATGACATGTATGGATGACTTTTAAGAAAATGGTACACACCCAATGGATATTATTAATTTCTAATGAGACCAGAGTCTAGTAAACTGATGGATGGATGCTTTTTTTAATTTTTGTAAGAACTTTTAGGATTTTTTTCATAACGTTTTTGTAGAGGTTCCAAAAGGAGTCTCCAATTAGCAATAGTAGGGTAGATTCATATTTTCAATGTAATAGCATTTTTTTACTGAAAATTAAAGTTTTTTTCCAAATATAAATATTTATGTGAATAGGAAGGAGTAGGAAGGAATTGAAATGGATTTAAATGACCCTACCAAGACGTAAACAATTCCTTCGGGCTTCCACTTATCTGCAATATCCATCGCAGTTTGGCCTTCATTGTTCGCCAAATCAAGCTGAACGCGGGGATTCTGAATTAGGCTGTAGAAAGTCCACAGGACGCCGACCTCCGCGGCAAGGTGCAGCGCAGTGTTCCCGTCGTTGTCCCGGATGCAGCAGCAGCAGGGCCAGCACCCAGCAGGCAGGTTGTTCTCTTTCTCGCTCCTATCATTTCGTTTCGTTCCGTTCCTTCCTGATCCAGGCCAGGCGGGGGAGCAGGCCAGCCCACTCGTCTTCCTCCGCCCCCCTCTCCTCTTCCGCCACCCGAACGACGAGCAGGTGGCAGAGATCGGCAGCAGCTCAGGGCCGGGCAGGGCACCGCATTGCGCCGCGGCTTCCATGGCCGATCCGTACGGCGATGGCAAGGGCCCCTCGCTCAAGAACCAGCAGCCGCGCCCCGGCCCCCGGCTCAAGCCCGCCATCGAGGTGGAGGACCTCATCAACCTCCTCCACGGATCCGATCCGGTCCGCGTCGAGCTCACCCGCCTCGAGAACGAGCTGCAGTGTATGCCACCTCTTCCATCTCTTCAGCCTCGTCCTCAGATCTCGTCTCATCCCATCTACCTACCTAGTACTAGTAGTAGCCAAAATCCCGTGGATTGGATCTCACCTCCGCTTCTGCTGCTCTGTGCTCCGCGTGCTGTGCAGACAAGGAGAAGGAGCTGGCCGACGCGCAGGCGGAGATCAAGGCTCTCCGCCTGTCGGACCGCGCGCGCGAGAAAGCCGTACAGGATGTCAGTAACCCCCACCCCGCTTCTTACTTCTACCACTTGTTTTGCAACAACTCTGACTTTGCCTCCCGCGTCAATGTAAGCTTACGGAAGAATTGGCAAAGGTGGACGGGAAGCTGAAGCTCACAGAGTCTCTCCTTGAAAGCAAAGTAATGGAGGAGCCCTTTCCGTTTCCCTCATGTGCATTTCGCTGTTTTGTGCGGTGAATAGATATTGATAATATGCAAGACTGCAGAACCTCGAAGCGAAGAAGATCAATGACGAAAAAAAAGCAGCACTTGCCGCGCAGTTTGCTGCAGAGGCTACACTGCGAAGGGTTCATGCGGCGCAGAAGGATGATGACATGCCTCCTATTGAGGCCATTCTTGCACCACTGGAAGCTGAGCTGAAACTAGCCCGTCAAGAGGTACTTTATCCAAGCATCTGAAAGCCTCCATACCCACTTTGTTCCTTTTCTTTTCTCCACTCATGACCAATGTACATATTGTATCTTTTTTCCCCTTTCATTGCCTCTTACCAAGTTCTTGTTCCCACAAGGAATTCCAGTTTTGCAAATGACGGATGCACTCCTATGTGTTTTATATGCCTTTCTTGACACCTTTCCCAATGTGCTTTAGTATGTTGCTAGTTATCACTTGACAAATTTTGTACAGCACATCTTGTTCTGCAACTTGCTAAGGGTCTGCATTTGATATCTGATACTTATGTTGAGCTGTCAATTTAATGATCAATTGTTTTCCTAATAATATCCCCATGATGATCGAATGCATACTTCTCGTGGAAATGCAAACATGTTAATCTTCTTGTGCAGATTGCAAAATTACAAGATGACAACAGGGCATTAGATCGTCTTACAAAGTCTAAGGAAGCAGCTCTGCTTGAAGCAGAAAGGACGGTTCAGATAGCATTGGCAAAAGCTTCCTTGGTGGATGATCTGCAAAACAAAAACCAAGAATTGATGAAGCAGATTGAGATATGCCAGGTATGCGACAATGGAGCTATTCATTTACAGTAATTTAACCAGTTTAAGTTGCCCACTAAGCTAACAGTTTATGAGGCTTTGCCTTTGGCACCTAGCAGGAAGAGAACAAGATCTTGGATAGAATGCACCGCCAGAAAGTTGCTGAGGTTGAAAAGCTCACTCAGACTGTCAGAGAGCTAGAAGAAGCTGTTCTTGCTGGTGGCGCAGCTGCAAATGCTGTGAGAGACTATCAGCGGAAAGTTCAGGAAATGAATGTAATGCATGAATCATGACGCCTCTGATGTGCATTATGGATTTTAGGATATGTACCTAAAAGCGCTATGACTAATGCAAGTTTTACAATGTTTCCTATTCTCAGGAGGAAATGAAAACTCTTGATCGTGAGCTAGCTCGCGCAAAGGTCTCAGCAAATAGGGTTGCAGTAGTGGTGGCAAATGAGTGGAAAGACGGCAATGATAAAGTAATGCCCGTTAAACAGTGGCTTGACGAACGAAGGATTCTGCAAGTAAGTGAAGGTCTCCTAGTTTCAAGCTGTTACTGGGTTGCTGTTGATAGATTTGTAGAGGTTCGTTAGTGGTGACTATTGTTGATTTGTCGAGCATTGCCTTTTTTTCTGCAGGGAGAAATGCAGCAACTCCGGGACAAACTTGCTATCGCAGAGAGGGCTGCAAGATCAGAAGCTCAACTGAAAGTACGGTTTTTGCTCTTCATGTTGCCCATGACTACCTTTTCTTCCATCTTAGTTTCTGTCTGTCAGGTCTTTTCACTGTCTCTTCATTGTGGTCCGTATCAAATTTTGCAGGAGAAGTTCCAGCTACGACTCAAGGTACTTGAGGAAGGATTGAGAATGTCTACATCCCGAACCAATGTCAGTACCACACGCCGCCAGTCTATTGGTGGTTCTGATGGTTCATCAAAGGCCAACGGCTTTCTTTCGAAACGCCCATCATTCCAGATGAGATCATCGGTGTCTACCACAACAACTCTAGTTAACCATGCAAAAGGGGCATCCAAGTCTTTTGACGGAGGCTGTAGATCACTTGAACGCTATAAGGGCCTTGTAAATGGGAACGGTATGAACATATCTACCGATTCCAGTGAAGATAAGGAGTCCAACAACTCAGATGAGAAGTGTAGTGAGTTTGCATCTGCTGAATCGGAGGACTCGGTGTCAGGTGTTCTATATGATATGCTGCAAAAGGAGGTCGTTGCCCTAAGGAAGGCGTGCCATGAAAAGGATCAAACCCTGAAGGACAAGGATGATGCAGTTGAGGTAAGTTTACCCTCGAGACCAAGCATATCCAGCTGTGTTGTTGTCTCTTTCATTTGTTTTTGTTGCCTCCTTGCAATAAAGGGATGTGTTGGTACAGATGTTGGCAAAGAAAGTAGATACTTTGACAAAAGCCATGGAGTCAGAGGCCAAGAAGTCGAGGCGTGAGTTAGCTGCCATGGAGAAGGAGTTGGCGGCTACACGCTCGGAGAAAGAGCAGGATAACAGAGCGAAACGGTTTGGTAGTTCAAGTGGCTCTGCCAACAGTTCGCAGCTCCCTCCTGGCAGGTACTTTCTTAGCTTGGTCTGGTGAAGAATGCATAGCGGTGGGGCTAGTATGTATGTGATTGACCAATATCGCTTGCATTTTGACTCAGGACATTACCTCGGAGCGGCTCAGCTCGCAACATGTGATTTGATGGGAAGGGAAACCGGCGAAAGCCACTACTTGGATTTATTAGGAGTGGTGACAAGGAAGGAGCCTGCCTCTCCTCTCCTGGTCCTGGAGAAGATGGCGTCTCGTGGGGATGAACAACTTGTGTCTAACAAGGCAAAAGCTAGTGGAAGTGTGTGCTCCGGCTAGTGTTTTTCTTCTCCTCCTCCTTTTGATGACATGGCATTTGGTGGTGATTATTGCAGTTCCTTTTTTTTTCTTTCTTTTTGACAATGCAATGATCTTTGTTGCTGTTGTATAGGTCTGTTGAGGCGTTGCTTATATATATATACCCTTGCGTTATTATAATGTAAAAACGCGTGCAATGAAGAGTTGCTTATAATTTGTCTGACGCTCACGAATACTTGGCAATTTTGACCACTTTTGATTTTTACAAATACTTGGCACTACGTGGTTTTAGAGTTTTCTATTTTGCTCGTGCTAAAGTAGTGCAAGAACGTTCTATAAACATCAGAGTTAACTTTTTTTTGGGGTAAACATCAGAGGCAACTTTAGAAGGGCGTTTTAGTCATTTCATATTAGAAAGATGAATTGTCTTCTAACTCTGCATTGGTCAAAGTTACCAATTATTCGAAAACAGAGATTAGTTGCTGAGCAAGTTGGTGTGAATAACCAACACCTACGAACGATGGGGCCAGAGCATCTCAAGAGCCTCTGTAAAAGAAATTGGAAAGATAAAAGTAGATAAACTCTTTTAAAATCAGCATCCAACAACCTCTTCAAATTGCTCTCCCTCGCTATCTCGTTCGGCATCTATGCCGAACGTGTCCCCCTCACCATCCCTCCTCCTGCGCGCCTCCCCATGGGTTCGACGAGCTCGAGGATGACGCTACGAGTGAGCCAGGATGAATATGAAGACTGATTTGGTTAGTATGTTGGAGTTTACCAAAATATGGAGAAAAAAAACTTAGCTAAATGAATAGCTAAATGAGAATATACAAAGTAAAATTTGATTAGATTTTTGGAGATGCTCTTGGTAGCCTGCTGTGGTATGGTTTTTATTGTGATTTTGAATCCGTATGGTTTTTATTGTGATTTTGAATCCGTGCGGCAAATTTGTTTCTCCACCGCACCGTAGAGGGCAGGTCTAGAGACAGGCGGAGAGAAGAGGGGGGAGGGATACCGCTGTGCGCTGTACTGTCCTGTTGCTGACTGCTGTGCAGCGGCATCCGCATCCCCATCCCCCGCAGCCGGGCAATCCGAATCAGATCGATCAATCCCCTCGCCCTCGACCCAGTCCTTCTCCTCTTCCTCCTCGGAATCACAGGCGCAGCCGCCAGAGGCAGAGGCAGAGGCAGAGGCAGAGGGCCCGAGCCCGGCGGCGCTCCACCAAGTACTGTGCTCCTATAAAAGTACAGCCGCAGGAGGAGGAGGGGAAGAAGAATCCCCAATCCCCAATCCATCATCGATTGTGAGTTTGTTGTTGCTTTGCTGCTGCTCAAACCTATTATTGTCGTAGATCGATCGATCGATTGTTCCATCGACTAGATACATAGCATCACCATAGACCTAGATAGATAGATGATGCTCCGCATGGCGCCGCCGCCGCCATGCCCCCGCATCCCGCCGTCCTGACCCAAATCCCAACCCCAATCGGAAGATCACAAACCCCACCCCCCACCAGAGGAACAGGATGGCCGACAGCGGCGGGCTCAGCGCCAACAACGCCGCCGCCGCCGCCCACGACGACGACGACGCCAACACTGCACCTTTCCCCGACACCGTCCGTATCTCTACCGACTCCTCTTTCTTCCTACAGTATTCTACTCCCTCTGTCGCTTCGTGCCTGACCCATGGATGATTCGGATCCCCCCTTCCCAGGTCCAGGTCGGAGGATCTCCCGAGTACAAGGTCGAGAGGAAGCTGGGCAAAGGTGGCTTCGGCCATGTCTTCCTTGGCCGACGCCTAACTGCTGCACGCTCCACGGCTTCCGCTGCCCAAGAGGTTGCCATCAAATTTGAGCACACCACCAGCAAGGGTTGTAGCTACGGCCCTCCCTGTGAATGGCAAGTCTACAGGTAAGTTCCCCTGCTCATCGGCCTGTCTTTCTCTTCCGCCACCAACCACCGATTCTGTTATGCTATTACTTATTAACCAGCTTTCTATGTGATTGCTTCTACTTGATGCATCAGCGCTCTAGGAGGTACGCACGGCGTGCCCAAGGTGCATTATAAAGGCCGCCAGGGTGACTACTATGTCATGGTACCATTCTTCTCCTTCCTTCCCGCCTCCTGCTAATCTGTGATGGATGACCTGCCCTATCACTTGTAATTTTATCTGGTTCCTTTCCAGATTATGGATATGCTGGGGCCTAGCTTGTGGGATTCTTGGAATTCATTAGGCCAATCGTGAGTTCCTCAACTCTACTAGCTCTCCCAGTGCCTTACATTCAAATTTTCTTCTTTCTTCCCCTTCCTGTTTGTATGTAATAATAACTTGCGCTCAAATCTTCCAGCATGTCATCCGAAATGGTGGCTTGCATTGCCGTGGAGTCCATTTCCATCCTGGAAAGCATGCATTCCAAAGGGTAGGAAGGCAGGAATCTCAAGGCTGCCTAATAGCGATGTTTAGTTCATCAGTTATTTTTTTTTATTCTTCTGTCTTTTGCTTTTCAGATATGTGCATGGAGACGTCAAACCTGAGAACTTTCTTCTGGGCCAGCCTTCAACGCCTCAAGAAAAGAAACTTTATCTTGTGGATCTCGGATTAGGTAAACAAGCCTGTTCCGACCAATATGTTGTTAACTTGCATTGTTTTGGTGAAGTCGTCTCCGTTTCTTATTTCTTCTCGACTTCTGATGGCTTATAACATTCAGTCTTCATCATCTTACGTAATTTTCACTTGCCAGCAACAAAGTGGAGAGAGCCTGCTAGTGGACAGCATGTTGGTTATGATCAACGTCCTGATGCCTTTAGGTTTGTATCCTTGTCTTTTACGTTTCATATTGTCAGCTCATTATGATATTAGTTCTCTGTCTGAACTTCTCTTTTTTCTTTATAATCTAGAGGAACAGTCAGATATGCTAGTGTCCATGCACATTTAGGAAGAACCGCTAGCAGGAGAGATGATTTGGAATCACTTGCCTATACACTAGTTTTTCTTCATCGGGGCAGGTTGCCATGGCAAGGATACCAGGTATCTTACTGTCTAATCTGTTATCGTCTTCTCTCCATTTAGAGCCATTTTGCTTTGAGTAATTGAGTTATGTTGTTTTGACCATTTAACACCGTTTTTTTTGTGGGTCTGTTTACAGGGCGACAATAAATCATTTTTGGTGTGCAAGAGAAAGATGAGTACCTCACCTGAGAGCCTTTGTGGCATATGTCCTCAACCTTTCAAACAGTTTCTTGAGACTGTTGTCAACATGAAGTTTGATGAGGAGCCAAACTATTCCAAGTTGATTTCTTTTTTTGATAGTTTAATTGGACCAAACCCTTCCATCAGACCAATCAATACTGATGGAGCCCAGAAGGTTTGTTTCAGGCATCACATACTTTGTTTGAGTTTAAATGAAGTGAACCTGAAATTATAGATTCAGATGGTTTATAAGTTCTTTTTTGTGGGACACATTCACCCTGCAGGTAGGTCAGAAGCGTGCCAGGTTACTTAATGATGATGACACCCATGTTAAAAAGAAGATTCGGCTGGGTGCTCCAGCAACACAGTGGATTTCAGTATACAATTCAAGGTCGCCTATGAAACAGAGGTAAATGTTTATTCTTAAGCTAACTCTCTTTAGACTGCTACTATGTATATCCCTTTTCAAGTTGTATTGTTCTGATTGTCTTTTAAAATCTATTTCCATTTTTATACTTGATGGACTGCGCATTTTTTTTTTAAATCCAAGTCAGTGAAAGGAACCAAGTTGGAACCTTCATTGCAAGATTGCATGTAGCTTATAATTTCTATAATATCTTGCATCATTTTTTAGATTCATGGATACACCACCATCCTTATGTGTATTTTGTCAGTATAAAAGGCTGATTAAGTTTTGCCCTTGATAGGTACCACTATAATGTGGCTGACACAAGGTTAGCGCAACATGTGGAGAAAGGAAATGAGGATGGTCTGCTGATAAGTTCAATATCATCATGCGCGAATCTTTGGGCAATCATAATGGATGCAGGAACTGGCTTCACAGCTCAAGTGTATGAGCTGTCTCCGCACTTTCTTCATAAGGTAGTACCTTACCATCTGCACCTCATGTACTTCATTCTCTTTCACTGACATTGATTTTCCCACAAAGAACAGGAATGGATTATGGAACAGTGGGATAAAAGCTTCTACATCAGTTCTGTTGCTGGCTCCAACAATGGAAGTTCTCTTGTAGTTATGTCCAAAGGTATCAGTTTTTCTTGTGACATAGTATATCATGACCTCCCCAACTTGCTTGGGAGAAATAGTATTTGTTGTTGCTGTTGCTGCGTATGTGTTCATTACATTATTTTCCCTTTTTTCGTGTCTGTCCTAGACAGCTGCAGTATATTTGCGATTACGATGTGCTTGTATAGTTTATGTACCACATGATAAACCTGAACGACAAAGAGTGGGAAAGAACACTTTGATGGCCTCTCCAGTTGCCTGACAAGCAGTATTAGTATCTGCTCAAACACCCTTAATACACACCTGTCATCTGAATTACCTATCAATCCCTTGGTCCTCCTTTTCCTAATGTGGACCCTGCCACAACTGTCGTTGTCCATAGATATAAATATTTAGCTGGTCTCCTAATATAGTATGTTTGTCTATTTGATTATGGTCAGGCACACCATATACACAGCAGTCTTACAAAGTCAGTGATTCCTTCCCTTTTAAATGGATAAACAAAAAGTGGAAGGAAGGTTTTCATGTGACTTCAATGGCGACATCCGGCAGTCGATGGGCTATAGTCATGTCCCGCAGCGCTGGGTTTTCTGAGCAGGTGAGATGTTTGCACAGATGCTAAACTCCATATACAGAAGACAATATATATGATTCTCCTTTTATTCTGAAGCATTTGAATGGTTTGCGATAGACAAAAGCTAAGCATTTTGTGCTAGAGATTTAACATTTTCTTTCATGCTGCACTGTTTGCATAGGACAGTATAAAGTGTTTCGGTAGGAATGTGATTTTCTAAGACGTTGCTCAGGCGCACCTTCACTGGTGGTTAGATCTGGTATTTGATTTGTGGAATAGCCTCGAAGTTGAGGAATATGCTGCCGCGTGATGGTATAAGACAAAAGGTGTGCCTTGATCTCCATGGACTCAAAGCATTGCAACTGTTGCAGGTTGTGGAATTGGATTTTCTGTATCCAAGTGAGGGCATCCATAGACGCTGGGACAATGGCTATCGCATTACTGCAATGGCTGCCACAATGGACCAGTCTGCGCTGATCCTAAGCAAGCCAAGGCGTCGCCCAAGAGACGAAACACAAGAGACTCTGCGGACTACACAGTTTCCCAGTCAGCATGTCAAGGTAGGGGACATGAACTGCGACGCCTCGCTTACTTGAGCCTTACTAGTGAGTGTGTTCTTACTTGTTCCTTTTGGCTATCCGTTTGGCAGGAAAAGTGGGCCAAGAACCTCTACCTTGCTGGGATATGCTATGGGCGAACCGTGGCTTAACACCGTCGGCTGCTGACCTAGCTGTTGTTTGATGTATATTTTGAGTTTTTGCCCTGTTACCAGCATCAGCCACAAGGCAGTGCCTTGGGGTCCTTGGAAGAAGATGGATTCTGATGTATGTATCTGAAGCTGATTGTAGGCCTGGTCTCGTAAGTTAACCGGGGAAGGCTAGGGATACAGACAGACAGAACAGCAGCTTACTAGCTTCTTATCAGCCGTAACGCAACGGGCTACTCTCTCTGGTCCAATAAAACGAGTCTGTCATGTGCCTCTTGCGAAAGCGCTTTCTGTGTGCATCATGTCCTTGTTTGCAGGGATTTCAACTCTTCTATGGAGATGTACGAGTACGAAGAAGAGATAAGAGAGTATATCGATATACAAAAGATTAGGGAGAAAGAATGTGTCCCTTTTATTTTTGCTATACAATACACGCAGCAGTAATCATCATACATGTTATACAGGGCAAGGAAAAAGAATGGCTGGCTACTGGTCCTGCGGCTGCGGCGAATGAACCGCGGCGGCGGACTGACGGAAAGAGAGCATGCTGGGAGAGTCGACTCTGACGATGACTTCTTCCCCCGCGGAGTCATCATCGCTGGAGTTGTCTTCTTGCAGCGCGTTCCGCCGCCGCTGGCCTGCGGAGGTCGCCGGAGCAGGAGGAGCGGCAGCCTCACCAGCTTCTTTTGGAGCTGCTGCCATTCGCTTCATGTTGGAACCCTCCGACCGCACGGAGAGCAGAGGCCGCGTGTTGGATGGCCTCGACGGCACCCGGGGGTAGGAAGAGCTGTGCTTCTGGTTCGCGGTTGCTGCCTGCACGCGATGGGGCCTCTGCCGCCGGTGGCCAGAGGAGAGGCTCACCATGCTCCCGTACATGCTCAGCTGCAGGGCCCTGGCAGAGAAGCTGCCCGGCTGGTTCCTCATCTCCGCTAGGCTCCTCCCCCGGGACCTCCGCATGCTCTCTGGCCAACTCAGCAAGCCGCTGTGCTCCTTGCTCATTGTCCGTGCTGCTTCATGGCCCTGAGACAGCAGCGACGTGCTTCGCTGAAGATCGGCAGCCTCTGCCTCGGAGACCCTGCCCATCTCGAAGAAGATGATCCTCGCTCTAGCCTCCACTTGGTAGCTGGGTGCCGTATGGCAGTAGTCTATATGGTTCACGGCTGCAAGCATACATAAAGAATCCTTATTCTTCTTCTCCTTTTTACCCCCTGCTGAATCAACGCATATATGAGGAAGGTGAGGAGGAAAAACCTGAGGACTCGAGCCCGAATAAGCTCAAGTCAGTATTTGATGGCAAAAGCACCCCTGGAGGCGTGATCAGATTCTGGTTCCTGGTCTTCAAGAATCCTTCCAGCAAAATGCCAATGTAATTCTGCTCGAGCTCAATGTCTTCCCCCTTGATGTATATGTTCATCGTCGACCTTTCAGCAACCAGAACCCTGATCTCATGCATTGCCATTTTCTCAAATATCTGTGGAAGCAAAAGCCTGGCAATGACCAGAGCGCTTTCCTGTGTATGAGTGCCATCAGAATCAGATATAGATGTCGGCGATGCAAACTTCACAATGCAAATCAGTACTGTCTTACCTGCCACAAGAATACCT
The DNA here is from genome assembly GCA_004135705.1 of Alloteropsis semialata. NCBI lineage: Eukaryota > Viridiplantae > Streptophyta > Magnoliopsida > Poales > Poaceae > Alloteropsis > Alloteropsis semialata. The sequence continues at coordinate 2,525,835 of CM014272.1, forward strand.
CAATTGAAGGGTCTGACTGACGCAGCTCATCTATTTTCTCAGCTTCGATGAAGAAACAGTGTACCACGGAATCTGTGATCACGTCACAGATATAGGGCTTTCCGATCAGCACTTCATACAGACCCAAAGTGCTTCCATGTGATAAAATTGGATCCAAGGAATGTCTTCTGCTTAATCTTTGACTTGTCCACTGTTGGGGAAAAAAAGTTATGCTCATTAGAACAAATCGGAACAGACTCCAACCAAGATGCATCAAAGAGTTGCCAAGGCAGAACAGACCTTTACTACACCAATAGAAACAAGCCATATACCAGTTGGCCTCGAGCCTTCCCGATATAGGATTGTGCCATGTCCTCGTACGGTTTCCTTTGTATTGTTTAGCAAAGGATCGCGTGCTGTAGCAGGCAGCGCGCCAACTAAAGGATGAGTGTTTAGAAGATCACTAACTCTTGGCATTTTCACCATCGGTGGATTCCGCTTCAACTTCTTCAAGTCTGTCTGCCAAGTGAATTAACTTACTGGAGTTTAGCATATTTATTGAGATTTGCGACTGTTTCCAGAGGCAGAACAACATTTTAAGTTAAATATTCCAGCTACCTGCAAAGCATCATCTAAATGAACCATTTCTTTCTCTTCCAGTAACCCAGTTTTCTGGAGGTTTTGAATATACACACTCAAGTGTGTCAATACAGAATATGTAACTTGTCGCGTCTTTAGCACACGCAGCACCTTAAAATTGAAAAAAAAAATTTCAAAACAAGGTAGTGCAATTTATCAGCAGGAATCTTTTTACAACGATTTTGTGTTGGAGCTGAAAGCTCCATAGCAAATGAATGAAATGATTGAAGCACGTTGTAACCACAAACCTGCGGGAATGTAACTCGGACATCTTCCAAGAATTTTCTAGCTTCCTCTCCCTCAGCATTACTTTCATCAATAACAATTCTTGCAACCTCACTATCGCCTGAGGAGAGAAGAAAACAAATAATAAAAAGGGAAAATGGTGAAGTGCACTAGCATCATAAACATCATACTAGAAGGAATACTGATTCAAAACCATATGTCCGAGAAAAGAAAATGCTGTTGGATTCAAAACAATAAAGGGAATGGCATCTTCAATCAAGATTCATAATTCAAAATTTGAAGTAACTGAAAAATATATTGAACTATCCCAGGTTCGTCCTCATTGAGCTAACATAGTTTGACCCATCCACAATTTTGGCCTATAAAGTGGTTTTGCAGTGAAGTAGGGCTCTGCCACCCAACATGACCTGGTACCAGTTTGACAGTTAAATGCTTTAACAGCATTTAATTGCTGTTAAAGCATTTAATTGTCAAACTACCAGGTCTGGCGCTGGTCTATTAAGGGCACACTTAGGAAGGCACGGAAAGATGCTGTGTTCAATGGTACCTCTGCCCCAAGTTGATCGGTTAGTCCTCTTTGCAAAGGAGGAAGCAGACCTCTGGATGTTGGCAGGTGCCAAAGGGCTGAGCGCCCTGTTTGCAGTTGGCCCTGCCGGTGGTTAGAACCTGTAAGGGCTTTTGGTCGTCTAGTCCTTATTTCCCAGGCGAATGTAACCTAAGAACCCCTAGGGGCTTTTGGTTGTCTAGTCCTTATTTCCCGGGGTTTTCTCTGTGTGTGTGTCTGTTGGATCATCTTGTATGGCTATTTTGGCCTTCTTCTTTCTTAATGCAATGATATGTAGTTCTCCTGTATATTCGAGAGAAAAAAATGCTTTAACAGATTCCTAATGTAAACGTAAACCCTTCTTAAAGTCTGCTTTCTCTTGCCATTTATGATCAACAGGCCAAAATCAATGTACAGCTATAGAACAATATGCCCACCACACATGTCAATCTCATATGCAGTTATGTACGGAGCATTAGAGGTAATCTGAAGGAAAGAACGTATCAAGAGTCCCAATATATTACCGAGAAAATCATGTAGCTGCCGCCTTGCAATTCTGTGAGCACGAAGAAATGCAGCACAGATGTAACCTCCTGACTCCAATCTTTCGACTGTGAAGTATGTGACAAGCTTTCGTGGCAACCTGCTCATCTGAAGGAACCTATAATAATTCGGGAACTGGACATTGGTCTTTAAACCTTTCCAATCACATAATGGTTGTCTGGAAACAAGATCCATAGCTTCATCAACTGATCTCATCAGAATATTTGCAGTAGCTTGAGTTATACGCCCCTCTTCAAGCATTCCCCAGTAAGCAGATTGCACACCTGTTAAAAGATATGTCCGAGTAAATTGTCTCCTTTATAAACATTCATAATCTCACTTATTAAGTTGCATAACTATAGAAGATAGAACCATTGAGGCAACAGTAAGGCAAACATTTAAAAAAAAACGCAGGAGAGCAGTATTTCACTTCATTTCATTACTTTAATACCTTTACGCAACATTTTCACAAAATTCCATCAGATAACCTGATAAGTGACAACGTACCATTCAAAAGGCGCACTCGGATATCTCTTAAGTTCATGGTATGCAGGCGGTCATCTTGGTCACTAACATCATGGGGATGCTCTGGATCATCATCCAAGTCATTCAAACATGTGATATATTTCTTTACAGTAGCCCAGTCAGCAGGTCCAAGTTCCTCATCATCCCTAAGCTCACCAAAAGCCTCTAACGCTTTGTTTAGCATTTCATATCTTGTATATTTCAATATGCGAAGCTGAAAAAAAAAAGAGTCTTTATCTGGAGTGTTATGAGTAATTGAATCAGTAACAATAACAAACCTAGACAGCTAGAAGTTGGTGAAATGACAGTGACAAAGGCTTCCTGCACAAAACTTGCGAAATTATTAATCCACTTTTTTCACAAAAAAGTTTGATGTCAATCTTGTTCAGAGAGGATTTACAGCTTCCAAATGGAACCTACTGTTTTGGTGGTGGTGCTCTTCAGAGCAACATGTCAGTCCGCTATGCACATTCCTGGCATGCAAAGGATCTATTATACGCTAGTAATTTGGCACTTGGCATGCTAGCATACATACAGAGAAGTAAATGTCCACAGCATAATGTGGATGACTAGCTTTTGTGAGTGAGTCAACTTATGACCATTAAACTTGAGGTCCTGAAGGCACTAGGCTAAGTTGCAGCACATAAAACATTGCCTTCATCACTTCACAAGTATTAGTCAGATAGAGAGGACATATGGTATAAATCAACTCAAAAGATTTCTAAAACAAGAAAAACCTTCAATACCTAGCTGGAATTGGTAGATGACAATATGTAATGCTAACCTTTGTGGCTGACAGTTTGTCCATACTGAGCATATGCAACAAAAATTGTGTTGTTGAACCGTTAAATATTAATGTTAGAAACACGATGCCACCAGTGAAGAACACAAACTGCATAAGATGTAACATTAGCAAAGTTCATATTAGACATTTGACACTTCCACACACAAAAAAAGGGCTTACCATTGTTCCAACTTCCGGCTTAAGATAAGGTTGAACCGCATCGCTGGTACGCTATTAGAAGTATTCCAGTAAATGTGTCATAAAACTCTGAAGTAGACTAATGTACTTATATGAAAGGTGAAGCACAAAGGAAAGGATTTATTGGTATACAAATGAAACTAACTTACCTTAACAGATAATGATAATGACAGAGCAACTGCTCCTCGCAGCCCTGACCAAACAAGAATCATGGCCTCTTTCAAGTCCAACCCATACCCAAAGTGACGCAACAATGGGTATAAAACACCAACAACTATAAGTCGAGATATTTGCACAAAGACATAGAGCAGAAGAAGGAAGCCCCACGAAGTGCCTACAAGAGCCAAGTGATAAAATGAATGTATGCACAACAAGGTTTAATAGAGCTAAGCTCAAAGTGCAGAAAGCTCATATCAGAACTTAAAAAATATTATCAATTAGTAGCTCTCGAATTATGTGCAAAACATGATTTTGCGGCACAATGATATCATACCCAAAATGGAACGTTCAGGCATTGTTTTTGACTAATCAAATGCCATGTGTTCAAAGGATCAGATGATTGCAGTTGAATCAGAAGTTTAACCTATAGCACCAACATTTAGCAGCTGAACATAGGGATCTGATACAGGGATATTAGTCCACTAATTATTTTTGATAGCTCATTAAGATCATGTATAAATACCTGATTTTTATGCATTCCACTATGACGAACATGGGACACCACACGTTCAAAACTAGAAAAGAAATTTTCCCTTAGTTCATCAAGTTTTTTTCACAGATCTTGAAGCAACAAAGGTGTTAATGGTTATGGGCAAAGCTGAGATGATGTTAATTAATTCAAGTGGATATCTGGATGTTGAATCAGAACCTGAGCAAAGCACAAAAAAGAGCTCATACATGTGCATCCATGAAAAACTGAAACAGTTGGGTGGATCTTCAATAACTTTGAACTTTAAAGAATCGAATTGGAGCCTCAAAATTAAATCCACCAAACAGCATAAGTAAATTTCAGGAGGTACATGATGCATACCATGCCTCTCAAAATGAACATTATTTTGTAGAACACCATCTGCAATAACAACCCCACTGAAGGGAACTCACACATTAGAAATTTTACAACTGTGTTGTTATGAAGCATAAAAATAAAAAAGAACTAAAAGTTCGGATCAGCATCAGCTGGACACAAACAGAAAAATCCACATGTACAGAAGAGCTGCTGATACCTCAGTATAAAGATAAGTGTGTTTGCAATGTAAGCAACCATTTCCCTGAATACAATAAAAGAGCAAGCAAACATGAACTTAGATCAGATATATACTCATATATCATAAAAATAAAGAACTATCTTGCAGAACATATACAAAGCCCATGTAAACAACTTGAAGTAAAAGAGTCCATTATTTGTGTGTATTAAGTAATACAAAGATTAGGCTACCTTAGGAATACTAGGATCATGCATCCATCGAGAATATTTAAGTTTGTTGTGGACGCATTTAGCGGACAGACATATCATCGGCAGCGGCGCAAGAAACAGGCAGCGACGGCTGCGGCAATAGATCAGCAGGCTTCAGGGGCAGCTGAGTAGTTTGGATAGGGGTTGTTAGCTAGCGTAGCACTTTTGGAGGCACTCAGTTAGGAGTTTGTTCACCCCGGCAGAATATAAGCCGAAGGGGTTTAGTTGTTTGGTTTATGCAGAATTAGAGCCACGAGTTCATCCTGAGGAGGGTGAAGCTCGCTCAATCTGCCATTGTTCCTTTGTTCCCATTGAATAAAGCCCCAATTTCCCTGCCCCAACAAGTTTGCTGATAATAGAGTGACTTGTTTCTCTTAACTTACCAGAAATGATGTAAACTTTGCTGACTTTCACCCTTAAAGGCAGTTTTTGCAAAAGCTGCATAGAACCTGCCCATGTGACATGGTTAACACAAGAGGGAATGGTATTAAAAATATACAAAACTATTTATCAACACAAGTTCACTAACATTCCCAGTGTCATGACGGCCAAAACACCAGAGACCTCCAGTGAATCTTGTGCCTGATATGAATGAACAATAACAAAAGTAAAATCTCCGAGAAAATAGAGGGAGGCAAGAAGGTCTGAAGTGCCATGGTCTTACAGTGAAGAAAGCTATATAGCTGACAGCAAGAGTAAGCGCAATCTCTATGATTGTATCATTAAAAATAAATCCCAGCCACAGTACTGATACGATTCCGAATGCAAGGCCCAGAGCAACACTGGTCAAAGAAGATACAAATTAGCATTATAAGTACATATCCATACAATTCACTTTGAATTTGATAAAGAAATTCCACATACGCTCCAAGCACAACTTCTGACAAGAACTTTATTGCTGAGCCAGCGTCAAATGTTCTTCCAAGCACCAATCGATAGAATAGCTGATAGACAACAATAGCAGTCCTGTAGAATTTGTGGTCATTTAGCATGAGTGGAGCTCTTATAGATTTCATAATCAAAGTTTAAAGTTAAATAGGTTTAGGTATCTTCCATAACCACATTACCCAATATGTACAATGAGGAGAATGAATCCTGTAGCACACTAGTCAAGGGTGCCTTGTATGCTCAGATTAAGTCAGTGCATAGTTAACGTCATCATGAATTCCAGATTTTTAACTTACATAAATAGTGTGTCATGTGGGGCCAGCACTACCAGCGCCGTTCCCGTGCCCGTGCCAATTCTGGCGCAACAGAAGGGCCGGATCAGCAGCAGGCGGCATTCAGTGGCTAGCTGCAGTTAGGGAAAGGCTAGAATTATGGGATTAGATGAGTTTGTTTCCTTATTGTTAGCAGGCCAAGTGCCTATATAATTTCTGTACTGAGCACTCTTGAGGATTAAGCAATAACAACCCATTCCTAGTCCTCTTAATCTCATCCCCTTCACCATTGCGCGCGCAGGCAAAACCCCTGCCGCCCCTACCACCTCCGACTACGAACTGCGTAGGCGAGGGCCTGCTGTCTTGGGTGCCGACACCCTTGACATAGTGACAATTCTTAATATGACTATTGACTATAAAACCTTTGCCAGCTTTGGTTATTAGTACGATCCTGTAAATACTTTCAAATTTAGTTTTAGCATGAATATTTCTTTTTGACCCAGTAGTGACTAGAACAGGAAGTCCATTAATTTATAGGGTTCATCTTCATACCCTCTTCTAGAGTCCAATACTACAGGTTGCAGGACTTTGTTCAGGTAGCTTACCCATCATTCATTAAGGATTCACCCTCAATGATTGTACTGAGTTTTTTACTTGCTCCAAGTTCTTTTAGCAGTGCAACCACAGCAACAGGGTCAGTTGCACTAAGCAGTCCACCAAGCAACAGTGATGTTTTCCAGCTCCAGTTGTAAGGAAAAGTGAGCTGTGGGACTCCAGTTAGGAAGTATTGGAATATTAAAACCAATGTCTCATTGTTTCTAACACATACCTTTACAGCAGAGCCAAGTAAAAATGTTGATAGTACAACACCCGGTCCAGCAAGTAACACCATTTGTGCCATACATCTCTACAAAATAAGCATCGTAGTGTACACTCAACAAACATATATGGACCAGTAGTGCTATGTCACTAAAGAAAATCACAACACAACATATCAGTAGCTAGTATTATTATTTATTATAAGCAGTGATAATAGGGAACCAAATATGATGTTCATGCAGACACTTTTTTTGGTGCAAACGGAAGAGAGGCCCCCCACATGATTTATGCAGAAATCAGACATTTGATGGTAATGTATTGTGGTATAAAAATTTTGATAGCCACCAGAGTGTAAAATTGTCAGTGTCAGCTGAAGATTGAGTATACAGCAGTACACAAGATACAGGAGGTTTCCCAACAGATTGAGAACCACGATTTCATAAGACTAATTAGTGTCTTTCCTAGCTGTTAGATATGTATTTCTGTATGCGTGAGGGGGCCTAGGTATTAGCTTTACTTGGGCCCAACAGGGCCCTGCGCCTGACCTAGGGTTGGGCGCACACCCTTGCAGGGGTGGCCGCATGCCGTCCTAGGGCCGGCTATCAGCCGTACCTTCCTTGATTAGGTTAGACATGTATTACTGTGACATCCTGGCTCAAGGCTTAATAGGATTGATAGAATACTTATACCAACAAGTTGCAACTTCTTTTCCGGAAGCTCGTCTCGAAAGAACTCCAAGGTTAAGTGTGCTTGGCAATTTCTGGATGGGTGACCGACCGGGAAGTTCTTCCCGGGTGCGCATGAGTAAGGACAAAGTGCGCAGAAAAGACTCGTGTTGGACTGTGAGGGGAGTCTTGAGGTCCTAGAGAGCCGCCCGGCGTAAGCGGGCCCGGACCCGGGGGGTCGGGGCGTTACAATTCCCCTGATTGGTTCTGTTTCTATAAACCTCTCCCAGGGCTGCCTATATATGTACACCCATTGTATACCCTAATCAATCAATTATTCCATGCTATCTCAATTGCCTTCAATAGCGACCTGCTGATGAGGTTGTTTTTCGGGGAGCTGTGTATCGTAATTCCAAGCTAAAATGACTCAAATAATTGAGGAAGAGAAAAACAACTCTCTGATCTTCAAAACACGGGGGAAATGTCACAACGTATCAGTGGATCATAAAAGAAAAACTTGACCAGAGAGAAAGACGTCCCTCTGATTGTCCTCAAAGAAGCTAGTACCAAGATTCGAAGCCGGGCCAGCAACAGGTGTTTCACAGCCCCCCCCTCCCCTAAACCCTTTAAGGATCATCCAATGTTGACAGAGCAACTCCAGCAGGCCCTCTAAACAAGCCCCTACTCTGAGTTTAAAGAGCGGAGATAAAAAAAATGAACTCCAGCAGACCCTCTATTTTTGCCCCTAAAATAGAGAGCCCTCCAAATCCCCTCCCTCACCCCTAGGCCTAAGGGGTCCTCTATTTCAAAATAGAAACTAACAAGTGGGCCACTAAAAAATAGAGGGTTGTTTAGAGGGTATTGCTAGAGTTGGGAGGAAAAATCAAGTCCCTAGAAAATAGAGGCAGCCCCCTACTAAAAGAAATTGAGGGCTTATTTAGAGGGTGTTACTGGAGTTGCTCTAACCTTTTAAGATATAAAGAGCCGCTGAAATGATTAGTCAAGAAAGGAAATTTTTGGGTGTGCACAAGCATTATTGATATCATATTTTACATCGTGTACAGTTAACCAGACAGGATGTACCTTTATTTGGTGTATTTCCATGGAGAATGAGCTTTCAAACAGGAGGGCAGGTAGAAAAACAGCCAACAAAAGATCAGGGTTTATGTTGGCCCCTGCAATTTAATTGGAAGAATACCAGGTAGGGAATTAGCAACCATACCTACATTTCGAATGAATTGAAGTATTAGAACGAATAGTTGTACTAGCAACTTACAGATACGAATTCCAGCTCCAAGTTTGCCTAGACCATGTTGTGTTCCGTATTCTGGAAGGCGGGAAAATTAGTATTCAACAGTGCAGGGGCCATTGAGAAAGAAGTAAAAGATAATAGTTGCACCGAAATGGAGTAGTAGGTACTACTACAGTCCGTGTGTCACATATGTGTGCGTGTGGCTTGCAGGGGGTGGCTAGTTTGGAACGCAGCTAAGGTGGGTCGACGATTTGTGCCAATAATATGTGGCACACACAACACAAACAAGGAAAGGTATATTGGGCTGGCATATGGTGGCCCATGGAGCCCACTCTTCCTTTCCTCGCCGCGGCCGGCGGCGGCGGCGGCGGCGGCGCACCAGGGTGGTCTAGCAAAATCGAATGCCCATGGCGTTCTCCTCCCTCCCATGCTCTCGATTTCGTTGGAGATGGCCCAATTTGTCTACTCGTCTTCCTCATCTTAGCAACGCCGTCTTCGTCCCCGAATCGGACTCTATGGCTATGGAAATCATCGGTCTAGTAACGAGTACCCCTGGTAACTGATTATGGAAGTATAAGTAGGATTTCTGGGTGCTGCTCAGCTCATTCCGAAACTCCATCTAGAGCTGCCTGCCTGAAGTATATGGAGAGAAGCGGAGGAGATTCCATCTCTTACCGAGGGAGCCGAGCGCGACGCCGAGGACGAGGAGGGCGACGGTGTAGGGGACGCGGGTGCCGCGGAGGAGGTGGCGGGAGGCGATGCCCAGGACCAGCGACACCCCAACGAAGAGCACGGCGTCGTCAGGCTCAGGCTGACCCATCTCGCTCGTGCTCTCTGTGTCTCCCCCAAATTGAAGATCGATCGCCCCCAATTGAAGATGGATCGGATGGAGAAGGAGGCCTGGAGGAGGGAGGAAGAGGAAGAGGAGCAACAACGGCTCTACGGCCTACGGGCGGAGCTGGCCCGTTGCAGAGTTAAAAAAAGCACAAGCACTAAAAAAAGCACAAGCACTAAGAGGAGCAACGACGGCTCTACGGCCTACTGGAGGAGGGAGGAAGAGGAAAAGGAGCAACGGCTGCAACGGCGTCGCGCCCGTTGCAGCTTTAAAAAAGCACAAGTCGTTTTCAATTGCGTCAGCTCAGTCACCTTCTTCTGACTTTAAATTCATTCATTGTTTTACAAGGATTTAAAGTCTGCTTGCTGTACTTTTTTACGTGCATTTCATATTGGCAGGTAATATAATCAAGAGTGCCAAGAAGAAATACCACTCTTTCTTTCAGTTGATTAACTTTTTCGCATATACTACCAACACCGACGATGAGATGGATTTCCAATCGCGCTTGTAATAAGACAGGGAAGCAATGAATTGCTGGAAATATAATGAAAGCAAACCTCGTGAATATTTACTGGTGGCTTATTTTATACGACGAGATAAGATGACGAACATGCTAAATTGCTAAGGCATGTGACTTATTGGCTTGATGTCTCCTATGAAGAGAAAAGGCATGTGGTTTGAGATGTGCTTTTTCGCCGGAACGAATTGTAAAATAAATAAATATCAAAGAACGGTTGGCTCCTGGCTATTGCCAAAGCCGGCGAAATGTACATGTTACAACTGTGATCCACCTCAGCCAGCTGTGTATATTGTTTGATACTCCAGGTCCTCCAAATTATATTTTGACTATTTATCTATTTTATATTATATAATTGTTATTGTTCTAAACATCTGATTATTCTATACTACAATTTTTTTTTTGCTAATCTATCTTTATCGAATTTGTATTATAATAGTTTTTTCGAATGATCAGTACAGATACAGACTCACACACACGCACATTTACCCCTATAAATACACGTCGCCAAACCCTACCCTGGCCATATGAGCACAACTGTATAATAATAGTTAATAGCCAGATTATTGATCAAATAATATTGTAGAGTTTGAATCTTAATATGCGTGTGTGTACAAAAAATGGACACAATTAAAAGATGGACTAAAGCGATCGATCGCCTAGCATGACAAACTCCATCCGAGGGTACGCACGGCACAGTGGATGGGATCTGATGTTCGTGCATGTTTGGTTTGGTTTGACCCAGCTAACAAGAAGCGAATCAGACAATTAGGCGATAATGTTAATATGTCTACCACAGTACCACGTGTCGCGTCACCCCATCAGATTGCGTATAAGCGCGTATGCCAAAGTATGCAAAAGTACCTGCACAGCGGAGCTGGCGAGTTTCCACGCTTAGGGCCAACTTCTAAGCTATTGAAAGTAGCAGCGGCCTATCCAAAATTCGAATATCTAAATATGGTTTAATTCAATACATAATTAGGTAACACAACTAAAGAGTTCTTCAAACAGTTAATTCAGTACACAAGTATAAAATAACCAAAATACGATAATATGTTTAGACGGTGAAGGTCTCGTAATACCTTAAATTCAACAAATATAATAGTAGCAAAGAAAAAGACATATCAAGCTCTGGTTTCAGGTTAAGGAAAGCAAATTCCTAACCTTTGAGATACAGAATTGTAATGACCCAATTGTAATGAACAAGTTGAGCATTGCATCATGAGCATAATTGCTTGCAATTATGAAATTGTTGAGCTTTGTTTGAATGCATTTGGATTTGAATTCAATTAGTAAATAAAATGAAAACATATGCATTATGAATCAACTTGCTTTTTACATATATAAATTATGCCGGTAATTTACATGGTAAACTAGTACTTTCCATAATATGAATTTAGGTAATTTTTTCTAGATTTTAGGAAACCATCTTGAGGTCAAATATCTCATCCGAAATCCTAAAATTAGTATTCCGGGAAGAATTTTCATTCCAAAGTTACAATCAATTCCAAGCAAAATGGGTTGTTCTTGAGTTCTAGTATCAACACAAAAATCGGCGGAATTTTTGGAGGCTTGCAAGACCAACTTTGGATAATGGAGGGAAGAAACAATTTTCTGTACAGAAGAAGAAAAGTTACGTGATTTTCTCCCTCGGACGGTCTGCCCCTCTACCGCGGACGGTCCACGAGGAACACCTGTGTGCGTGTCACGCTCACGGAGGAGCAACACCACGCGCCCTCACCTGTCCTCCACCTCACCAACACCCCTCCCGTGTTCTCTCTATCTCTCCCTCATACAGAACACTCCTTCCTCCCTTCCTTGCTCTCTTCTCCAAGCAAAGCAATGGAGGGAGAACTCCCCATCCCCAACCAAATCCACCATCCTTTGCCGGAGTTGGCCGGAGGAACACCGGAGGACGATGCTGAGAAGCTTCTCCACCACCTCATCCACCTCTTTCTCGCCGGAGACCAAGGAGAAGGCCATCCCCAAGCTTCTTCTTCCTCTTCTCCAAGGTTTCATGGATGAACGCGAGTCGATCTACTCCAATACCGCCCTACACCAACAAGCGGCCCCTTGCTCGTGCTCTACTCGTCGCCGGTGAGCTCCCCTCGCCGCTCACCTTCCCTCTTTTGCCTTCAATCAAGCCCCAAAGCTCATCCATGGCCATATCACCATTGTTGACCTCGAGCTCTAATACTCCCATGCATGTCAAATCCCCCACCCAAAAGAAGTTCCCTATCACCTAAGGAAGCTGTAGGAATAAACCGCACTCAAAACCGATGCCGGAGCCGCCGTCGGCGATCTCGCCGGCGAGCCTCGGCCGGCATGCGGACGGTCCGCTACCTGGGGTTGGACAGTCCGCGAGCCGTAGCCCCGACGACACAGAAACTCCTCACGAAGTCACGATTTTCAGTTTTATAAGGCGGATGGTCCGCCCTTAACCCACGGACGGTCCGCGATTCATTCCCAAAATCCACACAGAACCCAATCGAGAATTCACGTCTCCAGGACTTTTAACGACGGATGGTCTGCCCTTCTCTAGCGGACGGTCCGCAGTTGAATTGCCCTCGACCACACAGAACGGGGTGGTTTTTGGATCTCGTTTCGCACTTGTATGGCGGACAGTCTGCCTCCAGGGGCACGGTTCGCGGGTACAGTAGCCGCAGCCCAGTCAGCCTTTTCGTTTTGTCGCATAAACATGTAGTATCTTGCATAATTCATATAAAATTGAATATAGCTCAGATAAATATGAAACAAATTGTGCTGGTTGCACCATGATGTGCTCTATCTGCTAAAAATGTTTATGATCCTGAAATAATTATATTATTGTCCAGTTTATTTAAATATGCTTTAATCTTGTTTAATACTTAATTGATTCTCTGTTAGTCCAAATATTATGAACTTAATTTTGCTAGCTTCCTTATGACATGTACTATCTATTTAAGTTGTTTATTTGCATCAGTTATGTCTAGTTTAGTATAGTTTAATCAGTTTGCTTAAAGCCTAGTTAACTTATTGTATTCACAACAAATTCATTTGAGCTCCTAAAATTATGAACCTAATTTTGTTACACTTCTATAGCCATGCACTACTTTTTGGAATGAACAAATCTCATGATACAATAATAGATTGGTACAATTTATTAGTATTCTTGGCTAGATCTAGTAATTTGAATAATACATATTAAATTCATGTATGTCTTAAGTTTAGGGATCTAGTTTTGTTAACCTTGGGTGATCCTCATCTATAGTTTCACAATAATGAATTAGAAGTAGTTTTGAATATATCGTTTGAGTGAATGTTAACTTACTAATGGTATGATCAATTTAGTTGTGCTCCTATGAGTTATAAGCTTCATGTTGCTAGTTATAGAATAAATGTGCTATGAGGATTAGAGTTAGACACCTATGAAATCAACTAGAATGATGATGCTTGTCTTGATAATTAATGTTGATACCAAGGGTGAAATATCTCACATGTTTGAAATAGGTTGTGACTAAGATAAATTACTATTAGTTCTTAAGATAACTAAAGTAGCAAAACTAAGTTGTGATGGCAACCTTATGTTGTAAGTAAAGTTATGTGCACATATATGAGTAATTATTTGGCGCTTTCATCCTATGCTATGCTTGTGTGCCATGATTCCAATTCTTGATTGCTTGTTGATGACCTTGAACCATATTATTCCTATTTCTCTCATGAATCATTGCATCTCATATACATATGCATCCATGCCATCCTCTCTAATTCATGCATTCGCTTAATTTATAGAGCATGACGTCCCGGAGTGTTGCGATCGTGGAGCACCAACTCAGGCAGGCACCAATATATCTCAACTCTATTTTTGAATGTGAATTACTATTGATTATTATTGGTTCTGCATGGGCTTAGCTCTATCTAGACATATGCAATGAGTAGAACCTACTAGTCATGTACACTCTTGGTCTTAGCTCAACTTAATTAGGGAGAGTATGAATGTTAGAATTCTCGAGATAAATTGCTTAGCCATGCTTAGCCACGGTAGAAGTCAAGAGGTGGCAAGGTCACCACCCTTACGAGCTATAGGGTGTTTGATAACAATTACTACTAGTCGGTTGTGAATGAGTAAAAGATGAGCAACTATGAGAATGATGTTTCGAGGCTTGAGCAAGTATGGTGACTTGCTTGGGTTGTATTAGGATGTATCATTGTAGCCGAGTTTCTTGAGCACTATCCGTACAAACCACATAGTTCGATCGGGAATGGAAGCTAAGTAGCATAAGTCACACCTTGCTTTGGGCGGATTCGGCGCGGGTGGTGATGGAGTGTAGTCGGCGGTTCCGTTGCACTTGTCTCTCCCGGCCGTTCGATCATTGTCGGTGTGGGTATGTGAAAGGTAGGGACTCGAGCCGATGCTTACTCTAGACATAGGGTATGGTGGAAAGCCTTGTTCCGTATGGTTCCAGTTGTACACCCCTGCAGGGTAATTGATCTATTGCAATAGCCACACTCTCGATCATGAGCACGCTCTTGAGGTTGGAATCTCAATGTTGGTCCCGGAAGGTGTTCATGGAAGATTGAGCTCATATACATGATCACTTTACTTATACAATGGTTTGGTGAATGATATAGCAGGATAGATGCCATGTCTTTTGCTTATTCACTTGATAAATCCGCTCGCATTTTTATTATTCAAAGTTAAAACTTGACAAGCCTCATGCATCCACCAAATTTATAGTATTGTGGATAAGCCCTGCAAGTACGAAATGTACTTACGGTGTTGCCGTTAAGTTGTTTTGCAGGTTTCTCTCTTAGGAGTGATGACCACTTCATCCCGCCGGAGCCGGCAAAGTGGATGGACGGTGGAAGTCGCTCGAGCTTATGCAAATGGTGTCTTATGGGCAAGGACATCATTATTGCCTCTTAATACTCTCTATCTTTCTCACTGCGTTTAACTCTTAACCTAAGAAAACTATGATAGGATAGCTACACCTAGACCTAGGCTACATCTAAGTTAGATAAGATCTCCACTTTAACTAGTGTAGCTCTCATGTTCTAGTTTTAGATGTTGTGGTTAACTTGAGAGCTTGTAATATGATCAAGACTTGTAATCCAAAGTTTAAAAATTGCTCTCTTTTGTATCCATGTGATGGTCGCCATGAGGTGTAAAAACGGTATGCGTGTTGTCCTGGGCGATGCTCGAGACGCGTACCGGGGACTACCGGGATTATTTTGCTTAAGCCGGGTCAATCAAAGGATGATAACTCGGTTTAATTAAGATAATTTGGGTGGTTCCTCACAGAATGGCATTAGAGCTGGTTACGGAGAGAAACTTAGATAGCTTAGTTAGATGGGTAAATAAAAGAGAAAAACATAAATCTAATAACCTACTTGTACCTCTAAAATATTGTTTCCAAGCTCTAAGTGTATATTTCTCTTTTATTTCTTACCTATCCTAGAGCTATCCTCTCCTTTTGCTTGACCACGAAATATGCAATTTGCTCTTAACTTATCTTATCAATCATGGTTATGGGTGCGTAGGAAATATCCCTTCATCTTGGTGCTACTCCAAGTTTTGTATCTTGTCTAAACCTTGTTGGAAAGTCCACATTTATCTTACTTCACCTTGGTCTACTCTCTCCCAAAATTCTACTTGCTATCTCATAATGCTATAATTAGTGTCTTTTATTAAGGAGCTTGGCCTATAGGTGTTATTGAACCGTGGCCAATCTAGATCAACCGTAGATGCCTTAGACTTGAATCGGGTAGTGAAGGTTAAGGCTTGAGTTTTTAATAAGGTTTTAAGGTATAAAAATGACTAGACGTGAGTGAGTAATGAGTGTTCGATGTGCTTCTAGCCCTATATATCTATAAATTAGTATTCTTGTGGTTTGAGCCGTGGATTGCATATGGATGGTGGCGGTTTGAAAATTTCAGCAAGCTCATTTTTATATATTCATGTTATAATTTGCTCTAGACTTATGTTTTACTAGCATTAGTGATGTATGACGCCTATTTTAATGCTATGTACATGCTTACTTGCTGAAATTTTTAGAGAACCATGTCCATATGCTTGACATCTACTTTGGTCATACCATGTATCTCTCTTGAGCTTAAAAAGGAGTTTTTATGTGTGTGGTAGGCTTGCTGGAATTCAAGGGTAAGTGACGAATGTGAGAACAACGCATAGCTAGGATTGCGGTAATATAGTCATACTCATGTTGCATGCATCCATATATGTGTTTATAGTGGTTTTTGATGAACCTACATGTCCTCTTATATTGGTTATTGTGCTGTCCAAAATCTATAAAGACTATCCACTCTTGTTGTCCAATTCTTCTCCATGAGCTGTTATAAATTTCTCATTCTATCATCAAGTAGGTCTCTCTTTCACAATTAATTGTCTCATCAATTATCCACTTATTAGATCACCTCCCGCTGTCCAAAATTTAGAGAGTATGTTCTTTAGTGACTTGTGCCATTTATTTGCTATCGGTGGTTTGCTTGCGGTGGTGTCATACCATGTGACCCATAGTGCCGCGACGGAACCTAGGGCTCTATGTGTGCTGTAGCCACATGGTTGTGCCACTAGGTGCGCACTAGTGCTCGGGCATGCGGTAGGGACATGCTACAAAATTCCACCGGTACACTATCTTGAATCCTCTCTAGTCCTCTCTTTTTCGATACACTAGTTTATCCTAAATCTCCTATTTATTCCCCAAATTAGAAATTCCTGTGATATTAGTGGCTACCAATTTAGCTCACTTTTCCTCCTTTCCATTGAAGAAACATCAAGGTATCCAATCTGTCACTAGATCATCATTTCCTAATGCTCAATAGGTTAGAAGTGAGGTGATGAAATTTTAGGAGACAACCAATCATCCATTACCAAGTACCAATATACCCTCTCAAGAATGCCTTGACCACTTACCATGACCTTACCTCTCTAGGACTAGTTGTGTGCCTTAGGTAATAAAACTTAGTTTATGAGTGAGTACCCTTATGCTAGGTATATAGATGGAAAACCACCATAGTAGCCCACCTAGCAAGTTGTATGTATGCAATAAATGTCCTGTCCTATATCCCTCATTCTTGCTCACATTAAGAAATAAAATGAAATATAATCATGTATTCATGTGCAAGAATAACAACATCCATGAGTAGGTGCATTAATGCAATCATTTTTGCATTGCAACATCTTCATAAAGCATCACTCTCATTTTGCAATATGTCAAGGCATGTGCATAAAAAAAACATATGCATCATGAGACATCGGTCATGTAATTACCATCATTCCACATACATCATGGCTTGCACATCCTATCATCTATATCATCATGTGTGCATCATGACAAATGCATCATCATGCACCAAGTCATATGCACCATGATCTTATACCGTTACCATTAATCTACATACACCATGACATGTACATCATATCATCGATTCCATCACGTGTGCATCATGTCAAATGCACCATCATGCATCGGGTCATGTGCACGATTACATCATGCAATTTGCACCATTGCACCCGCACCATATCAAAAGTTCATTGCACCATTTGCACCAAAGCATTGCACTCTCATATCATAATAAGTCATGGCACTCATATAGTAAGTAATGGCATGAGCATCAAGAGAGTTTGTGTCATACCATGATCATCATTCATAAATAACATGACATGTGCAAAATGCCATCATATGTGCACCATCACCAAATCATGTGTGTCATGGTAGTAAAATAATGAAAGCATTCTTACACTTATGTGTACATTGCACCATTACCAACATATGACATACCATGAGTTTGCATCATTCATCAACTTACCAAGCATTATGTAGTTATAAATTTTGGAATCACCATGAGCAAGAATTGGGAGCAAACCAAGATATTATCCTAGAGCCAAATGCTAGAAAGAGTTTGTATAGTGACATTGTCAAATGGAGCCCTTAAGCCAATAGTTGGACCCTATAAAAATCAGCCCCTTGTAGAACTACTTTGATTCCATTTTGGTGCATAACATCTCTTTCTATTTGCAAGGTATGCCCACCATCTATACTCGAGTCAACTTTGTCTATGTAGACCGATCAAACTTGCCTCTTTATCTTCTCGTGGTGTTCCTTTTATCTCTTAGATAGCTGTCTATGAGGGTTGTAGAAATTCTAAATTATATGATTGTGATCAATATCTCTTTCTTTCTCCTTCCTAGAAAAATATCTACATAAGCCTATAAGTATCAACCTCATCTCAATGCCCCAAATGTTATGTTTTAGTTAGTCGAGTATGCTTCTACCAAACCATAAAGGTTTCTTATCCACCATGTTCTTCACCACATCTAATTATTGGCAAGAATTCATTTCTTTTTGCTCTCTAGTCATCAATCCTATAATCTATGCATCCATCCTCTTCTTTTCTCTCTTATTTGAATCTCGGGACGAGATTCTTTTAAGGAGGGTAGAATTTGTAACGACCCAATTGTAATGAACAAGTTGAGTATTGCATCATGAGCATAATTGCTTGCAATTATGAAATTGTTGAGCTTTGTTTGAATGCATTTGGATTTGAATTCAATTAGTAAATAAAATGGAAACATATGCATCATGAATCAACTTGCTTTATACATATATAAATTATGCCAGTAATTTACATGGTAAACTAGTACTTTCCATAATATGAATTTAGGTAATTTTTCCTGGATTTTAGGAAACCATCTTGAGGTCAAATATCTCAGCCGAAATCCTAAAATTAGTATTCCGGGAAGAATTTTCATTCCAAAGTTACAATAGATATTCTACCAATTCCAAGCAAGATGGGTTGCTCTTGAGTTCTAGTATCAACACAAAAAACAGCGGAATTTTTGGAGGCTTGGAAGACCAACTTTGGATAATGGAGGAAAGAAACAATTTTTTGTACAGAAGAAGAAAAGTTACGTGATTTTCTCCCTCGGACGGTCCGCCCCTCTACCGCGGACGGTCCGCGAGGAACACCTATGTGCGTGTCACGCTCACGGAGGAGCAACACCACGTGCCCCCACCTGTCCTCCACCTCACCAACACCCCTCCCCTGTTCTCTCTGTCTCTCGCGCATACAGAACACTCCTTCCTCCCTTCCTTGCTCTCTTCTCCAACCAAAGCAATGGAGGGCGGACTCCCCATCCCCAACCAAATCCACCATCCTTCACCGGAGTTGGCCGGAGGAACACCGGAGGACGTCGCCGAGAAGCTTCTCCACCACCTCATCCACCTTTTCCTCGCCGGAGACCAAGGAGAAGGCCATGCCCAAGCTTCTTCTTCCTCTTCTCCAAGGTTTCATGGATGAACGTGAGTCGATCTACTCCAATACTGCCCTACGCCAACAAGCGGCCCCTTGCTCGTGCTCTACTCATCGCCGGTGAGCTCCCCTCACCGCTCACCTTCCCTGTTTTGCCTTCAATCAAGCCCCAAAGCTCATCCATGGCCATATCACCATTGTTGACCTCGAGCTCCAATACTCTCATGCATGTCGAATCCCCCACCCAAAACAAGTTCCCTATCACCTAAGGAAGCTGTAGGAGCAAACCGCACTCAAAACCGATGCCGGAGCCGCCGTCGGCGATCTCACCGGCGAGCCTCGGCCGGCACGCCGACGGTCCGCTACCTGGGGTCGGACAGTCCGCGAGCCATAGCCCGGACGACACAGAAACTCCTCACAAAATCATGATTTTCGGTTTTATAAGGCGGACGGTCCGCCCTTCACCCGCGGACGGTCCGCGGTTCATTCCCAAACTCCACACAGAACCCAATCGAGAATTCACGTCTCCAGGACTTTTAATGGCGGACGGTCCGCCCTTCACTAGCGGACGATCCGCAGTTGAATTGCCCTCGACCACACAGAACCGGGTGGTTTCCGGATCTCATTTCGCACTTGTATGGCAGATGGTCTGCCTCCAGGGGCGGACGGTCCGCGGGTACAGTAGCCGCAACCCAGTCAGCCTTTTCATTTTATCATATAAACATGTAGTATCTTGCATAATTCATATAAAATTGAATATAGCTCAGATTAATATGAAACAAATTGTGTTGGTTGCATCATGATGTGCTCTATCTGTAAAAATGTTTATGATCCCAAAATAATTATATTATTGTCCAGTTTAACTAAATATGCTTTAATCTTGTTTAATACATATTTAAGTTGTTTATTTGCATCATTTATGTCTAGT
>CM014272.1:2548369-2566230 GCA_004135705.1 Alloteropsis semialata
GAGGCGGCCAGGGCTCGGGGAGCGCGTGACTGACCTGGCGGGCGACCTGCTCCTTGAGCCTGGAGGCCTGCTTCCACAGCGCCTCCATGGGCGGGCGCGCGGGCAGAGGCCGGGACGAGGCGGCGAACCGGTCCCGCGGAGGCGACGAGGACCTGGGTCCGGCGGGTTCTCCGCCCCCCTCTCGTTCCCGGCTGTTTTGCTCCGATTCGCTCGCCTGGATTGCTTCGTCCGCGGTGGTTGGCTTCCCCGAGCCCTGGACGCCGCGAGGAGAGGGAGAGGGTGGGGCGGCAGAGTAGGAGCGCCGGGAGATCGAGAGGAGGACGACGGAGGGAGAGAGGAGCCGGACGGAGAGGAAAAGAAGAGGAAGGCGGAGAGATCCAGAAGGGGAAGGAAAAGGAGGGGAGAAAAAAAAGAAAAAAGAAAAGGAAAAAAGAGAAAAAAAAGAAAAAGAAAAAAAGACAAAAAGAAAAGGGAAAAGGAAGAAAGAAAAAGAATGGGAGGTGAGAAAAAAGAAAAGGAAAAGAAAAAGGTGAGGAGAGAGAGGATATGGTAGTTGGGATGGTTAAATAAAATATAGGGTTGTTGGGATAGAGTATGGGATTTAGAGTATGACGGGTGCAGGAGAAGTTGGTATAGAGTATGAGATTTGGATGACCAGGACGGAATATTCCTTTTAGAGGATGGAGATAGAGTATGACCAGTGCGGACAGCCTTATATCTCAAGGGGAGGTCAGAGACGACAAAATAAAATAAGAGAGAGAGAGAGTGAGCAGGTGTTGCTTCTTGCCCATGCCGTGGGCCCCACCGTCCTGAGTTACTATTCATGCTGTAGCCATGTCCTGACCACACCTGTTTGTAGCTGTAGCCATACTCTGACCACACCTGAGAGGAGTAGGTGGCACATGGCCATCCAAAGCCTGAAGGAGATCGACGAACAGGCAAAAAGCCCCTACCTTGCGCGCCAACTGTCGGTGTAAGAAATCACCAACGAGTGAATTTAGTGGATTGCGTGCTAAGGCACGGATGGTTCGCGAGAGGACACAAGGATTTATACTGGTTCAGGCACGAACGCCCTACGTCCAGTTTGATGCTTCTCGTGTTACTCGCGTTGCTCGTAGTAGCGGTTGCAAGTGATCGAGAGAGGGAAGAGGTCCCAAGTCTCTGTGAGCATGTGTGCGTATGGGAGTAAGTTGGGTGAATCGAGTGAGTCGACCCCAGTCCAGTGACTGGCTGGAGGAAGAAGAAGATCAAGAGAGAACGCTCCCGGAGTAAGGAGAAAAAGACTTCGTGCCCCTCGCAGGAGGCCTGGCCTCCCCTTTTATATCTTAAGGGGAGGTCAGAGACGACAAAATAAAATAAGAGAGAGAGAGCATGCGCAGGTGTTGCTTCTTGCCCATGCCACGGGCCCCACGATTCTGAGATACTATTCATGCTGTAGCCATGTCCTGACCACACCTGAGAGGAGTAGGTGGCACAGTGTCCCGCACTGTGCACTGTGCGCATAGTATTGAATTATTGATGTTGTGCAGTCCCGTCATGGCAGGGCAAGGTCCCATCGTGGTCTGCACGTGTAGTTTCGGAATAGACGGTGTGTCCGATCTCTGTAGGGGGGGTTCGGGCGAGACGGACGTTCCGACCCCCGCGCAGGGGTCGGCGATACGGACGTTCCGACCTTGCGCAGGCGTCGGGCGGGAGGCAACTCAGCACAGGCACTGCATGCACGTACGCATGCATGCATGCGTGTGTGCGTGCTAGTCAGCACAGCACATGCACTGCATGCATGTGTGCCAGGCTGCTAGGCAGCACCGCATGCATCATGCGTGCTAAGCTGCACAGCACATGCACCTCCCCTTGCTAGCCTAGCATGCTACACACACACGCAAGCTTACGCATGCCTGCACACTTGCTAGGCCCAGTAGCATGGGCCACACATCTGCATGCCTGCGCTCGCTCACACATGCATGCCTGTTTGCATGCGGGTGGTAGGGACAAGGAGGGCCCTTCGTGGGCAATAGGTAGCAGCATGTCTGGGCGTGTTCGTATGCGGGGTTAATTTGGTGCAGCAGCGTGCCCAACCCTATGCGCAGGGTTCGGGCGAGACGAACTTGTCCGACCCCCCGCGCAGAGGTCGGGGGTTTATAATTCTTAATTCACTGTCGTTGGGTACCCCTAATATTGATATCCGACATATACCTTGTCAATTTTAGGTCAAATTGACTGGCATGCCACGAACCTCAAGATTTTGGACCTGTACTGGAGTTAAGAAGATCTCCCAGATCACAGTGTTGATTTCCAAAAGGTCACCACCTGATTTTTTGGCGTCAACAAAGAGCTTCTATGGAATGCCCCTAGAAGGGAGTACAAGAAATATGATGGTGAAACTTTCTCTAAGAATATTGGCAGAGCACCAGTTCCGAGCTTCAACCCATATTTCAAGCCCTCTGTTACAATCAACAATGATGAGAGTAAGCATCCTGGGCCACCAAGAAACCAGAAGTTTGAAGATAAGGCTACAACTCTCAAAGCCTATAGAAAAGCCGGCAATGCTACAATTGTGGACTGAGAATCCTAACCACAAGTGTGCTTATTCTGTGGCTATTCATGTGGTAGAGGAGTTGTGGCAGCTATTGCTGGATGGTGATAGTGAAGAAGCAGTGGCCAACCTGCTACCTATGAATATGAGTCTGGTGAAGACCTTATGTGCATTTCATGCTATTGATGGCAAAGAAGCACCAAGAACTGTTAGGGTTATAGGATCTATATTGAACCAGAACCCCTTGTTGCTGGTTGATTCTTGAAGTACCAACAATTTCATTAGTAAAGCTTTGTAGCTGCTATTCCAAACTAGGAACTATTGCTTCACCCTGTTCCAGCGAAAGTGGCCAATGGTGCTATCATAATGTGTACACACCAAATCAAGAGTTGTGGGGTAACCATCCAGGGGCAATGATTTCTCAGCAGTGTGTTCTAGTAGGATTAGAGTTGTGAATTAACCATCCACCAAATCTAATCTTATCTTAGTTGTCTCAATTTTGGTCTACTTCTTTGCATGCTTCATATTCATATGTACGATCGCCATATGTTCTTAGTAGGATTAGATCTAATCATGTTGATTAGTCTATGTCTTGCGGATACTTTTAATTAGTGTGTTCTAGCTGGTCCGCCGATTACCCTGCTGTGGTGACAACATGCTGGAGGGAAAAGTTCTGGCGACGACATGATGTGGAGTTGGATCGATGGCGAGTACCTTGGGAGTCGCTGCAGCCACTACAAGAGGAGCTCGCTGAGTACTTGCCAGTCGTATGGGGTAAAGCTTTCAGAAACCTTAGGCGTTAACACGCACCTCACTACGGTGACCATGGGACAGTAGTCCACTTTCGAGCTGCCATTCTAAGAGATGATTCCAGTACCTTTGGTAGAGATGCAATCTATGTTTTGATCACCTTCTGACTAGAACTGTACCTAGAGACGATAGGCTCTTGTTACTCTTGGTCATGCTACCTTGTGCCCATGTGTGGATGAGATCAACCTAAACATCACTCATATCTTTAGGTTTACCTTTTATAAGCAACCTTTGCTTCATGCTTAGTATTAGATCCGTTTAGCTAGATGGAAAACCCTTAGTAAGTTTATTGTCGATCCACAGATTGATAAAGCTTGGAGGAATACTCTAAGGAAGAGCTATGATGATCCGTGCACTTGCAGTTCACAACTTGGCATGCTAACAACCGCCAAAATTTGACTGCCCAATAGACAACGATGACTCAACTCTAACATACCAAGCTTTGACATATGCCCCAATCTCATGTGCCACAATGTAGTCATAGTGTCCTCATCAACCTAGAAACTAGAAGCCATTGCAGCTAAACAAGAAAGCAAACTGCCCTATAAGAAATACAGATCATCTGTATCAGGAGTAGCAAGAGCCTTCATCACACACAAGGAACCCTTCAAAACCTTGATCTGATAGCTATGAGTCACAAACTTGTAGCCCTTTCGATCTAGTGCCTTAAAAGAGATCAAATTCTTCTTTAGCCCAACCACATGGCGAACATCTGTGAGTGTCTAAACAATACTATCAAACATCTTGAATCTGATTGTACCTATACCAACAACTCTGCACTTTGTGTCACTGTCCATAGAAACTAAGCTACCATTCAATGGCTCATAAGTAGCAAACCAATCTCTGTGTGGACACACATGGTAAGAACAAGCAGAATCAAGAATCCAACCAGTGCTGAAACTCATATCAGAATCAGCTGAGATACTAGAAGCACACTGCCCAACTGAAGGATTGTCTGCATTGACAACAAGTAACTCACCAGACCCAACTGAATCACCATATTCAACCGCCACACTTGCTGTTGAAGAATTCTCACCCTTGTTGCCATCACCTTGCTTGTCCCTCTTTTTCTTCGATTTGGGACAATCCCATTTGAAATGGCCAAAATTCTTGCAATACCCGCATTAAACACATTTCATACTTGAACGTGACTTTGAACAATCCTTAGATTTCCTCCTGCCACTGCCAGAAGCATCACCGCCAACATGACCATGCTCTATGGATCTCCCACGTCTCACAACAAGACCCTCACTCTGCCCATGACTCTCTATACGAGACTTCTTAAGCAAATCCTTTGATAAAAGGATAGAAGTGATATCATCCTGTGCCATAAAGGATCTGATCCCTGATGCTATCATAAGAATATGGGAGTGAACACAAGAACAAGATAGCCAAATCATCTTTATCCATAGAGTTAGCAACATTTTGATGATCAAGCACTGTCCTATTGAACTCATCAATATATTGCTTGATAGGAGTGCCTTCTTGCACACACATCCTAAACAAGCCATAGAGATATTCCAATTTCTTTCAAAGAGCCATAGCAAATTTTTGCTCACAAACTTGCCTAAAAAATTATCAGCAAGAGCCAAACGAAGTACTGTCACCACTACCATATAACATTGGAAAATTTTAGAAATAGGAGGAAATAATTGTGTTATTTGTCCATCCTAATCACATCCAAAAATCTGAAATTTAAGAGTGTGACAATATGTCCCTCATTAAACATGTCCCTGCTGCATGCGTGCATAACATTAATACATGCATGATCTATGCATGGCAACGTCAATATATTGCTCGTCCTCCACATTAAAAAAAAGAGATGTTTGTGCATGCACAATCTTGTCTTCCATTTCTAATGAATTAGGAGTTGGACCATTTATTTATCGGGAGAACGGTAGTTATATTTGGCGTTATTCTAACGTGCACAAAGTAGCTAACTTCTATATTGTGTCGTCTCTAAATTTTTGTCAATTTCTCTAAATTTCTGGTGTGAACATATGTTCTAGTTCCAAGGTTTTAACGTGCGCCACATGTAGATGTAGCGACATAGTAATTTGCATGTAGATGTAGTTGGCTATCATATCGGTCATCTCAACAAATTTCAATCAGTTTTCACTAATAAAATGGTAAGGTGTTCCCGCCTGTTCGCTTGGCTTATCAGCCACCAGCCAGCAGTACTTTTCTTTCACAACAAATCACCACCAGCCACCAGCCACCAGTCAGCCAGCAGTACTTTTCTCTCACAACAAATCAGCACCAGCCACCAGCCACCAGCCAACCGAACAGGCTTGTGTCGCCAGGGGAGAGAGAGAGGGGCGTAGTCAAATGGTTTGCCAAGCCAAATTTGGCTGCTCAATACCAAAATAGCTCTCCAACAGACTAGTCATCCAACTCGTCAAGCCATCCAGCACGTTTGGTTGGGCTTTTGGCTGTAGCTTTTGCTTCTAAAAGCCAAAAACTAAACCAAAGGGGTGAAAAGCTCATAGATGTTTTTTGTCAAAAGCCAACTTTTGCCTGATGCAAATCCAAAAACACCTCACCCCCTTGTTTTTGCTGGCTTTTGATCCAGAAATTACTCATCTGTCACTCATAAGTTACGTACCGGTTCGTTTACTCTTTATTCCTCCTTTCCGCTCGCATCTCCCTCAGTAGTCCTAAAAGTCACAGTTGTTCCACCAAACAACTTTTGGATAGCCCACAGATCACAGTTACTTTTTCACAGTCCACAGCTCACAGTTACTTTTTCAAAAGCTATAGCCCAATCAAACACACCCTAAATTGGCTCTCTCGCTAGTCAAATAGAAAGTCAAAAATGGAGAGTGTCTTGGAGACGCTCTAACAATTCTGTTATCGAATAATCTTGGATGAACCAACATTAACTGTCCGTAATAACCAGTTGGATTTTCTTTCAAATTTATGTGGATGTGGAATTGAATCCATTATTCCCTGCTAATGAGGCGGGGCCTTACGTGGTGCGGCCCAAAGTAGAAGTAGCCCATTGACGGAGAAACAGCTGCAGACGGAACACGTAGGCCGTAGCCCAGAACCCCACAACCACTTGTTTGTGCCAACAACTTTTTCTGATGGTGGGTCATTGGATCGGAGTCCCCTCCTCCACTCACTCTCCGTCACCGGATGCTGCATAGCGGCGACGGCCATGGCCGGCCGCGTCCAGCTGCTCTTCAGCCCCACCACGCCGGTCGCTGCTTCTCCTCCTTGCCATCGCCTGTTCACTCCGGCTTGGAGCCGGCGTGCAGATCCAAGATCAATAGTAGGAGCGGCAGCGGCCAGCAGTAGCTCGTCATCGTCTTCATCGTCGGCGGCGTCCGAGCAATACACCCCCACCACCATCAGCAATCGCAAGACGAAGAGGAAGGTAACGCTGAAGCTGACGTATCTAGAGATCAACAGCTGGGCGTGGGAGGTGCTGGAGCAAGGCCAAGCCCCTCTGCGCATCCTGGTGGACCCCCTCGTCGTCGGCAACCTCGACTTCGGCGCGCCCTGGCTGTTCGACGGCGCCAAGAAGAACCCCAAAGTGAAGGCCCTCGGGGTGGATGACCTCTTGGCGCCGGAGACGGGGCCGCCGGATCTGCTGCTCATCACGCACACAGAGCCTGGACGACCACTGCCATGTCCGGACGCTGACGCAGCTGTCCGCCAGGGCGCCGGATCTGCCGGTGGTGACGACCCCCAACGCGCAGCCAGTCCTCGCCTCGCTGCCCACGCCCTTCCGCCGGGTCACCTACCTGGAGCCCGGCCAGTCCACCGCCGTGAACGACCAGGTCCGGGTGCTGGCCACCGCAGGCCCCGTGCTGGGGCCGCCGTGGCAGCGCCCCGAGAACGGCTACATCCTCATGACCGCAGATGGCGGCCATGGCCTCCTCTACTACGAGCCGCACTGCGTGTACGACAGGTCGTTCCTGGAGAAGAAGCGGCTGCGGGCGGATGTGGTGATCACGCCGGTAGTGAAGCAGCTCCTTCCCGCAGACTTCACCCTCGTCTCCGGTCAGGAGGACGCCGTGGACCTGGCCGGGCTGCTGCGAGCCAGGTACGTGGTCCCGATGAGCAACGGCGACGTGGACGCCGGCGGACTCCTGGCCGCCGTGCTCTCCAAACAGGGGACGACGGAGACCTTCGAGGCCATGCTGTCGGAGGTGCTGCCGCAGGTGCAGGTCGTGGACCCCACGCCCGGCGTGCCGCTCCAACTGGAACTGCTGGCGGACATCAGCAGCCGCTAGCGGGCGCGGACGATGGGCAATAGTCAACATGATCGATCCAAGCGAATACTACTTGTATATACCAGAATATACCAGAATGCATGTATGGTAGCATCTCTCCAAACAGTATCTATATTCTGATCAGCTTCTGCCTTCTAGGGACATTTCCCTGCTCTACATATAGTATATAGTATACTAGTAGCAGTATACAATAGCATAAGCATCTAGTATATATCATCCACAGCCAGAACCAGAATTTGTACAAATGATGATTATGATCTACAGCATCTCCTGCCAGTGAATTAAACGCAACTCCTGTAACTTTTATTCATTGATTTTACCTCTCTACAAATGACCGACATACGTACACAACATACATATAAAACAACAAAAGATGGAGACAAGCAAAAATAGCTCAACAAGGCAAACCACCAAAAAGGAGAGAGGAAAGGACAGCATTCAATTCAAGAGCTTACCGCTCTTCTCCAAAACCCCACATTTGAGTTTCCCCACGACGCAGGACTTTTGATATTGCCCAGCCAACCGCAAAGAACACATTATGTAATGTATGCAACTTATCGGTGCGTCCCGCCTCTCCTCCTCGACGATGCAATGCGTGCTCGTGGAAGCCCCAGAATAGCCACCAACCCACCAATAAAAGATGCACCGGCTGCCACCGCAAAAGCCGGCGCGTTTCCACCGCCGAACAGTTGATCCCATGGTCCACTACCAAGTGACACGATAACCTGCAGGAGGTGCCACTGTCAGCAATATCCTCAAAAGTTATCCTGGCTTCAATGTAGTTTACCAGTTTTGCTCATGCTAAACATGTGTGAATGGTTCTGTTTTCTCTTACACAAAAGTTTTTCAGGGCTTGATATGTAGCAATGCAGACCACGGTTTTTTTTTAATATAAACAGTACACATACATAAATTATAAGAATCTTACATGGCCCATCCTAATTGCGAATTTAGCTTATTTCGCTAGCTAATATAACCATTGGTTTTAATTAGAATTTATAACTTCTTCAGCTCCATGAATAGGCTAATTAGACCGCCTGTAATTGTACCGCTGTACCATGGGTGTTCACCACTGACTCAGGTGTATCTTGGCCCATGTCTTCCTTTATCAAGCATTTGCTTTCACTTCAAATTACAGGTCGGTTGCCACATATTGAGGCTTTGCTTGCATTGTGGATTATTCAAAGACTTTGATGTGTCTGTCTGGTTTGTTTTGACAGGTTTCAGACCTGCTAATTGTCTCCTCAATTTGGCTTTGTGTGAAGCTTTTGGAGATACTAAGATGATCGCACACAATGATTATTCCTATGGCTTTGGGCACACAGGTGGTTAATGATGACTCATGATTTCTACTAGAATATTATTGTTGTATTATGACCCAAATTCTACGTCTATTTGTGGAACTTTCTCCATTAGGTAATCACTTGTGTTAAGGTAGAGCCATTGCAGCACCACTGCTTCTTTACTATACAACGATATTGTCAATCCATTGATGTCGGCTTCATGTTCATTTATATAGGCATGTCTTGCAATTAACTGAAGATTGAATCTGGTCACAAGGAAGATTAAGGACGAGGCTTTGGCTTCGACTCAGGCCGGAGCAAAAAATTTGGTCTATCTGTGAATTGGCACTATGAATAAATATAGGCACGCAAAATCATTTGAACCTGAAATTCAGGCGATCTCTTATTGCCGTTTATACACTTGGAACATAAATCATTTTTAAAATTGGTGGAAAAATTTATCACTTTAGAGCAAATGTACTTGTGTAGGATTACATGGATCCATTCTCTAGTCTCCACAAATTAGTTTAATAAGGAGCAGTTACCATATGACTGCTCACAGTTGCACTGGATTCCAAATATGCTTAGTACTGAACCAAAGCCGAGAAAAAGTATTATGAAAGGTAATTTACCTGCGGTATGACAATAGCTAAATTTAGAATACCCATTGCTAGACCTGCAAGGGGAAAACAGATAAATATTAAAGGAATGCAATAATGATGATAATCTATGATCAAAATGGAAATACCTTGGCCAAGACCCAGATTTTCAACACGACTAGCAGCCATCGCATATGGTATACTGTATGTGATCTGCAAACAAGGAAAGAAATTGAATATACCGCATGGACAACATACAACTGAGCCGTAAGTGGACAAAATCATCATTCTGTCGAAAATGATAATCCTGTTAGTCTATTACTCACCGCCAGGGGTGCTCCTAAAATTGTAAAGACCACCAGAGAAGCAATGACAATGCCAGTTGGAGGTACTCCACTGGAAGGATAATCCATGTTCTTTGCGACATATGTTATTACAAGCATTGCCACAAAGCACAAAGCCATTAGTATATTGGAGACACCCCATACTAGTCCAGCACCCCACTTCCTACATAACTTCTCAAGTACAATAGAGGTGAATCCAAGAACGACAGAGTTCAGCATTAAACCAAAAGAACCCATTCTGACACCATCATGGTAACTTTGGGTCTCTCCTGGGTTGTCTGGGCTCCCTCGGTAGATCTCTCGACCCATCCAATCAGTATCAAAGAGGATAAACGGAAACCATCCAATCCACGTAAGGGCAGTGACAATTAAGACCATCCAAACTGGTAGTGTGAAGTATCTGAATGACCCAAAAAGCTCCCAGAGGAAAGCTTCCTGTTCGGTACCTGGATGTTCCGCTTCATCACCTCCAAAAGATTGAGGATCTTGCACTGATGCTACAGTAATGTATGTTGTAATCACCAAAATAATAATGTCAAGAAGAAAGGCAGACTTGAGGTTGGCACAACTGATGCTGCAGGATGGTGTAACAGTGAAAGGAAATATCCAATACCAGCCACTGTATGCTCCGGTGGCATATCCAAGTATGTTTCCCAGTGCCATGAAGAGTGAAAAGTATGCGTTAGCAATCCGAGTCCTCCTTGGGTCATTCTCTGCCATATGAATGGTTAGAAGGGAGTCATTTCCGAGTTTTGACAGGACAAGAAAAAAAACAATACCAGAAAAACCTTAACAATTTAAGGTGCGCACAAGCTTGGATCAGAATGAGGAAACTAAAAAGCTCCTCAGAGCTCACATTGGCTATGGACTAGCTGAGGCAAAATTGCGTAAAAAGAAAATAATCTTGGTTAGAAGGGAATCATTTCCGAATTTTGACAGGACAAGAAAAAAAAACAATACCGGAAAAACCTTAACAATTTAAGGTGCGCACAAGCTTGGATCAGAATGAGGAAACTAAAAAGCTCCTCAGAGCTCACATTGGCTATGGACTAGCTGAGGCAAAATTGCGTAAAAAGAAAATAATCTAAATAATCAACACAGCACGAATAATTTAATATAATCTGTTGTACAAAAAAAAATCCTGAAAATTATCTTATCACCCAGAGAACAGATCATACCATCAGAGAGTAACATCGCATCAGATGTTTGCCTCTTAGCGTACAAGCCAATAGCAGCCCGAAGGCACGAGCCCACAAGCCATTCTCAGCCTTGCAATTATTATCGAGGGCCCTCTAATACCTGGCTGTTGGCAAAAGATGCCGACTGTCCTATGATTCCAAACTTGCAACAATAATGCTGTAACACTTGAATATCTCTCCCTGTGTATGCTTACCTAGATACGAAAGCGATCCCTTGACCTTCCCACACTCATCCTGAGTCCCACATACACAAAAGAGTAGCATATGCAAGTGAGGTTTGGGGAGAACAAACAATTGGCGGTGGCATATTATGTACTAATAACCCTGATATGTATATTATTCAAAGAAAATGGATTGATTGGTACGTTGTTACTAGTTGGTTGTTTAGCAGGTCTGCTAAACTTGATGCTAATCTTGTTTCAAAGGAAAAAAAAAACTTGAGGCCAATGATGGGCCAGCTGGCAAGGCAAAAAGAAATTCATGGCCATATATAATTATAATTGGGAGCTTGGCCAGGCAAGTAAGCATGCAGTGGTGTAAAATGAGGAGGTAGGCACGGCGAGCAACGTCGCATCGGAGCAAAGAATCTGGGGCTAAAGGGGAAAGCGACGGGCAGGCGCTTGTTCTCTTGCAGTTTCTCTTTCTCTCAGTGTTGCAGGAAGGGAAATATCGGAGGCCGTTTTTCGCTTGGCCCCTCGCGATCTGCTAAATTGCTTGTTGGTTAAGCCACGCATCCATCCAGCACCTGAGCTGACTCCTATCTGAGCAGTGAGCACCATCGCGTGCAACGGAAGCGAAATGGAATGAATGAACTGCCCGCGATTGAAGCAACCATCGCATGCATTTCCAGGAAATCTTTGGCATCCTAATTAGTCGGTCCCGTCGGAAGCAAAGGAAGAAGGAAGGAAAGAGGAATAGTTTACCGACCGGTGAGGTCCGCGAGGAACGCCCTGCAGGGCCCTTGCGTTGCGTTGTTGCCGACATCGAGCAGCCAGAAACCGACGAGGTAGACGCAGATGGCGCCGAGGCGTGTTTTGCCCGGGGTGATGTCGTCGCCGAAGAGGCGGCCGAGGTCGGCGGAGAATCCGACGGTGATGACGGCGGCGGCGATGGAGGCCGCGCCCGCGGCGATGAAGGGCCTGCGGCGGCCGAGCGGGGAGGCGGCGGGGGCGATGCGGTCGGAGAGGTGGCCGACGAGCGGCTGGACGAGGAGGCCGGAGAGCGGGCCGCAGAGCCAGACGAGGCTGGCGAAGGCGTGGGGGATGCCCAGCTCCTGCACGTAGGGGGTCAGCAGCGACAGCTGCAGCGCCCAGCCGAACTGAATCCCGCAGGCCACCGACGCCGCGCGCAGCAGCTTCCGGAGGGGCACCTTCCGCGGAGGGGCAGCCGCGGCCGCCGTGCGCGGCATGTCGCCGACTCCTGCTCCTTCGCCGCGCTAATCGAACGAAACCGATGTGATATGGTTGGATTCTCCCCTCCCCTCCCCTCCCCCCTCCCCCCTCCCCTTCCCTTCCCTGGGTGCCTGGGGGCTGGGGGACGGACGGAGCAGGAAAGACGAGCACGGACCGGAGCAGGTAGCAGCAAGCCGTGCTGTGGCCAGCCACCTGCTAGCTACTAGTAATAGAATTGATATCCTACTAATAACATAACTATCGAACTGAATTCTCCAGAGAAGACAGAGAAACAAAAGAAGAAGAAGGGCGCGGCTTTTTCCTCTTCGCTAGTTGCCACGCCAACCGCTGTCACGCGGGCCCACTGCGCCTGCGGGGAGTGGAGGCGACTCGACCCGCTCCACGTCTCGCGCTCGCGCCTTACGTGTCTTTTCTTTCTCTCTTTTCAATTCACCCAGGGTGTATTCAAATCAACTAGTGTACGGCCGGCGCGCTACGTCGCGCTCGTGTACTCTGTGCCCATGAACTTGTGTCACCCTGCAAGCATACAGAGCCTCAGCCATAATCTATACTATAAAGAACGAAAACAATTGAAAACGTTTTTCACCCAGCTTAGATCCATCATACCCCTCACGTTGGACCCACCTGTCGGAGCCGAGGGAGGTGGGAAAGGCCTGAGACCCATAAAAACTAACAGTTCTAAAATGATTCTGCCTAATCACGTTGTTTTTTTTCACCTTGTCTTGCTTCTTACCCGCCCGTCCATACCCACTGTTCCCGGATTTCCCTCGCGAATCAACTAGGGACTCTGTCAAAAAAAAAACATTAGTACTTCTTACCCGCCCGCCTATACCCACGCTCCCCGGATTTCCCTCGCCAATCAATTAGGGACTCCAAAACAGATAGTTCCAGACACGGCTTTCCATTTGTTATATCGCGAAACAGCCATCGTGATCCCTGTCTTCTCCCTTGCTGCGGTCGTCCTAGGCTGTTTTGCATGGGCGGCGCTCCACTGATATCGGCTGGTCTTGTTGATCACATGGCCAGTCCTCGTGCTTGCGGCAACTCGGCCGGCGTCTAGATCGATGGTCGTGTGCGCCGGTGTTGGTTGCCTCGAATCGCCTCACTGGAACGTGCTCGTGTGCCATTAAGTCTCTGTCGTGGTGGGCTGGTGGCTGAGCGATTCTGTTGTTCTCTGGCCGTTGCTTCTTGCTGCACAGGTCTGGGTCGTGACGATCGACTCTAGCTGGTTGGGACCGCGAGGCCAGTTCCTGGCTGGAGCAGTGCAAAATTGATCCACGAATGAGTTTTCTCTTTGCGTCTGATTAGCCTCTAAATTGCTACTGCAGGTAGAAACCAAATTGGTGAACATGGTTGGAGGTGGAATAGTTTTTACTCAAGAATTTGTTAATTGAGGCGATTACAGGCAGTCAACAGTAGTACACTTTCTGGTATTCTCCTTTCTACTGCCATCTATGACATCTCCATGCATGCATCTTCTGCCTCTTAATTGTTTGTCCATGTATTTCAAGTTTTCAACTCATTTTATGCATTGGCTTCAGAATAAATAATCGTCCTACCACCCTTCGTGTACCGTCGTGATCCAAAATAAGTTGTTGAACATCATTGGCGGCGTTTCCCTTGCGAATCCGGCAACAATTAGCTCAGTTCATGCAGAGATTTATCCAAAACGAGTTCATCAGCATGTGCAAACAATATTGACGAATCAGAAGTTCATCTTGGAGTGATCATCGATTACGGCTACTCTGCACAGGCCTTCCCAATGCAGCATTGATGACATTCTTTTCAACCTTACCACTCATATCTTTTTTGTTTCATGTTTTTCTAGGATATTACACGTGCGTGCCGCACGTGCGTCTGTTGCTAGTGTATTTATAAGATCGAATGATCTGTGAGTACAGTAGTCTTTTACTATTCTCTCTCATTGAGATTGGTTAAAAGAATATCGGTACGGCCTTGTTGGAGGGGATTTGAGGGAAATTGAGAGGGAATAAATCCCCCTCAACCCCCCTCAATCCCCTTCAAATTCATGGGGGATTGCAAATAAACGAACGAGTCTTGCATGGGGAACTCTGGAACTCCAACTCCAAGGGTGAAAAAAAAATGATGGCAGCCCACCTATTGATATTAATCGACAAATCCGATCGACACTATTTCAATGAATTGTGGGGCATTGATCCAAATACAGTAATTTGACATCCTTTAGTAGAACGTACTTCATCCAGCAACCATTGAGCAAAAGGGGAAAAAAGGAACAGCAATGAGGATATGATTGGAAAACAGAGCCGGACAGGAGTACCAAACGCTGAAGATGAGAAGAAAAGTGAATGGAAAGATAAGATATCGTCCAACAGCAATGTTACAGACTGAATCTAACAAATAAAATGCTGAAAGGAACCAATATATCCAAAAAAAAATGAAAGAATATATCCAAAAAAAATGAAAGAAGTCACCCTGCAAGCATATAGAGCCTCAGCCATAATGTATCAAGATCACTTTTGCAAACCTCAATCTGGACCACATGATCTTGATTCAAGGGGGCGTGTAGAGAGAGGTGGGAGGGGGATTTGCAAAATCACCGCCCACCCTTAATCACAGCAAGATCACTTTTGCATATCCCCCTCCCACCTCTCTCTACGTGCCCCCTTGGATCAAGATCATGTGGTCCAGATTGAGGTTTGCATAGTTTGCACGAGGAGATTGGTTTGCACCTGATATATTTTCTAGATGGATAAGATAGATAGATAGATAGATAGAGAAGATGAGCAGATATGATGAACTTGAATAATCACACTTTAGAGGCAATCATGCAAATAGAAAGACACAGACAGCTAGATAATATTCAAATTGATGGCCACAACGCATGTCTATGCCATCTATTGCTACAACTACAGAACAGAGTTTTATGAAATAAATGTTTTTTCACCATTTGGGCTATACATAATGATAAGCTTCCAAATAAAGCATTGTTTCATCCTAAGCTTGCTATGTACTTAGTCCCTATTTTTTTCTTAAAAAAGTATTTTACGGCTGGCCGAGCATGTTATATGTATGCAATACTAATACCACTAACTAACAGTGATGTGCTATGTACATGATTTTTGTAAACCAAAATTAACATTATAGTCCCTGCAATATTGCCTGCAAACAAATGATGTTTTTTTTTAGAATTGGGAATATATTTCAATATTCCATCCTCTGCATCGATTGGTGCATATAGCTGTTCGTTATTACAGCAACGACCACAAACTCAAACAAAAAAAGAGTGAAAACAGTCCTCATTTCCATAAACTTAAACAAAAGGGAGTCTATTGCTAAAACACCAGCCATTGCTAGCAAAAATCTCCATCGACGTGGTCTCAAGCATACGACATCCTCAGATAATTTGGGGGCGCTCCTCCTCCTTTTGCAAACAAATGATGTAGGCATGAATTTCAGTATTATCATCCAGCAGAGATGAAGATCGCAACTACAACAGTTGACATTTTTGCAGAGCTAGTAGATCAAATTTCCCCAAACGAGCTAGTACAGATAAAGAGGAATTTTTTGCCAATCTGCAGGATATTAGAAATTACCCTACCGCTATAAGAGAGCACACATTCAAATAATCCTTTTTTAAAGGTTGTGATTAGCACAGATAAAAAAGAGTTTTTTTGTCGATCCACACGGTATTAGAAATTACTCTGCCGCTACAAGAGACCACCCATTCAATAGTCCTTTCTTAAAGGTTATGATTGTCTGAATTCTGAACTATGCAAGAAGTCAGTCTACTCTCTTCTGTAGATGTAGATGCAACTAATAAGATGCTGGCATACGCTTATACAAGATAAACTATGTATTTATGCTTGGCCAAAAATATCTTGTTTATGTTGCACTCTTAGTTCAGCAGTGCGCGATAAATGATGCCTCGCCATTATTGAAACAGAGATTCGTTCAAATGGATCCTCTCCTCGTCTGACCTAACACATTCCTATTATTGTAAATGATGCTGAAAGTTATACAAAAATAGCTAGTACAGGTCAATCTTATTACATGACCAGTCTAATTTCATAAGCAACAGACATGAAAAGAAAAGGAAACCTGCCTAAGCAATGTTGAAGGTAAAGGCGCTCAACAAAGTGGATGCAAGGTCTTTAGCTTATAATCTGTCAACCCTTTTTTTGGAAGTAATAACTTCCCCAAAGCTAGAAGCAAGAGTTGAAGTCAGAAGTTCTTGCTGGCACATTTAAGAAATGGATATATCAACCATCCATGAGGACTGATGCTCAACGATGATAAGAGAAAGGATAAGCTATATTAGAGACCAAATCAAAACGCTCATAATACTAACTCTCTTGCCAGTTGCCACCGAAGTGCCCAAAAACAGTCAAACAGGCAAAATTGGAGTGTAAACCAGGGTTCTTTTTTTTTTGCATATTTTAATAGTCTGAAGTTGTAATAAACCTACCAAAAATAAGAAGCGTGAGTACTGAATAAGCAATGTTGGCAAGAACGGGCTCTGCTCCTTCTCCCTTTCAGCAGCGATGGCGCTGTTTCTTCAATGCTTTATTAGCTTGTATACCTAGTGCGCCTGAAAAGTATGCACATGATTCTGACAGAGAAGAAAGACGGTAACTTTCAGGTGTAAAAGAAACATGCTTTTAAGCTTGCATTGCAGGCACACACTTGGTTAGTTAGAGAGAGATTTTTTTTTTCTCGAATACGCAGGAGAGCTGCGCATCATTGTATTAAGAAGGAGAATAAAGTTGATTACACAACGCACACAGCAATGTGTGCAGGACTCCGTACTATCGTTGGTTTGCTATTACCTAGCCGATCAACCAAAGAACGAGGGCTTGGGAGGACCTAGGGACCGAGAGGACTCATGCTAAGTAACAAACAAGCAACCTAGTTTAGAAGCTCCCGCCTGGATCCATAGCTCGCCTTCCTGTCTGATCGAGCGAAGCAACAACGACGCCGTCATCTCTTGACTGCGGAAGACGCGAGAGTTAGAGAGAGATAGGTGATCAATAGTATCAGTCTATCAGATAACACAACATATTGGCAGTGCCCTTGGAAAGGCATGATTCCAAGTAGTTTCCACGTACATTGTACTGCAATTCCACCAAACAAAGATGGTTAAATACACAACATTCACTGTACTGATTTGGTAGAAAGGTCATCGCAAGAAAATTCTGCAGGCATCATACAATTACTCATAGATGAGAAGATTCTGCCGGCCGACGAAGATCACTCCTCCTTCGATCTCCGCCCCGTGCCACTCCGTCCTCTGCTCCTCGACTGCAAATTCGTGGTGCCCGAACCGAGCACGACGCCTCACCCCGCGGCCTTCTCCTCGGCAGCCCTCGCTCCTTCACGTGGCGGTGGCGCCGCTCCTTCTCCGCTTGCAGTCGGCACCGGCACCGCAGCGCTGTCCTCCCTGAAACCACCGCTCCAGCTC
>CM014272.1:2575154-2610722 GCA_004135705.1 Alloteropsis semialata
CTTGTTGGTTAAGCCACGCATCCATCCAGCACCTGAGCTGACTCCTATCTGAGCAGTGAGCACCATCGCGTGCAACGGAAGCGAAATGGAATGAATGAACTGCCCGCGATTGAAGCAACCATCGCATGCATTTCCAGGAAATCTTTGGCATCCTAATTAGTCGGTCCCGTCGGAAGCAAAGGAAGAAGGAAGGAAAGAGGAATAGTTTACCGACCGGTGAGGTCCGCGAGGAACGCCCTGCAGGGCCCTTGCGTTGCGTTGTTGCCGACATCGAGCAGCCAGAAACCGACGAGGTAGACGCAGATGGCGCCGAGGCGTGTTTTGCCCGGGGTGATGTCGTCGCCGAAGAGGCGGCCGAGGTCGGCGGAGAATCCGACGGTGATGACGGCGGCGGCGATGGAGGCCGCGCCCGCGGCGATGAAGGGCCTGCGGCGGCCGAGCGGGGAGGCGGCGGGGGCGATGCGGTCGGAGAGGTGGCCGACGAGCGGCTGGACGAGGAGGCCGGAGAGCGGGCCGCAGAGCCAGACGAGGCTGGCGAAGGCGTGGGGGATGCCCAGCTCCTGCACGTAGGGGGTCAGCAGCGACAGCTGCAGCGCCCAGCCGAACTGAATCCCGCAGGCCACCGACGCCGCGCGCAGCAGCTTCCGGAGGGGCACCTTCCGCGGAGGGGCAGCCGCGGCCGCCGTGCGCGGCATGTCGCCGACTCCTGCTCCTTCGCCGCGCTAATCGAACGAAACCGATGTGATATGGTTGGATTCTCCCCTCCCCTCCCCTCCCCCCTCCCCCCTCCCCTTCCCTTCCCTGGGTGCCTGGGGGCTGGGGGACGGACGGAGCAGGAAAGACGAGCACGGACCGGAGCAGGTAGCAGCAAGCCGTGCTGTGGCCAGCCACCTGCTAGCTACTAGTAATAGAATTGATATCCTACTAATAACATAACTATCGAACTGAATTCTCCAGAGAAGACAGAGAAACAAAAGAAGAAGAAGGGCGCGGCTTTTTCCTCTTCGCTAGTTGCCACGCCAACCGCTGTCACGCGGGCCCACTGCGCCTGCGGGGAGTGGAGGCGACTCGACCCGCTCCACGTCTCGCGCTCGCGCCTACGTGTCTTTTCTTTCTCTCTTTTCAATTCAGGTGTTGTTTAGTTGCCGCAAATTCGATCAAATGCACTGTAGAAAAATGCATTGGGAATCGAAAAAGCAGAGAGAGGACACGTTGTTCAATACGTAAAACAGAGCACAAATTCGATCAAATCGAGCGAACTAAACAAGGCCTCACCCGAGGTGTATTCAAATCAACTGGGACGGCCGGCGCGCGCTACGTCGCGCCCGTGTACTCTGTGCCCATGAACTTGTGTCACTCTGCAAGCATATAGAGCCTCAGCCTTAACGTATTTATAAGATCGAATGATTTGTGAGTACAGTAGTAATGGCCTAATAAGCATGCTGTCAAAAACAAATTGAACACAAGAGTACGTGATCAATATAAATATATGTACATAGAGCAAAGTGTTAATGAAATTGACAAAAAGAATATTACAATCGTGTCTTCTTTTACTATTCTCTCTCATTGAGATTGGTTAAAAGAATATCAGTACATGGGGAACTCTGGAACTCCAACTCCAAGCGTGAAAAAAAAATGATGGCAGCCCACCTATTGATATTAATCGACAAATCCGATCGACACTATTTCAATGAATTGTGGGGCATTGATCCAAATACAGTAATTTGACATCCTTTAGTAGAACGTACTTCATCCAGCAACCATTGAGCAAAAGGGGAAAAAAGGAACAGCAATGAGGATATGATTGGAAAACAGAGCCGGACAGGAGTACCAAACGCTGAAGATGAGAAGAAAAGTGAATGGAAAGATAAGATATCGTCCAACAGCAATGTTACAGACTGAATCTAACAAATAAAATGCTGAAAGGAGCCAATATATCCACAAAAATGAAAGAAGTCATACAAAAAATAAAGCATTCCAGAGGATGTCACAGATTAGCGTAACAGAAGAAAGCAGATAACTGCTGCGTATAAGTAATCACTGTTAATTTGTAGTCCAATCACCACCTAGGATAGAAATGACTTACAACACATGAAACACAGAACCACAAAGGTACACAAGAATATCAAACTACAGATGGGACAGTAGGCAACATACAAAAGCAGAGTTACATAGATTAACACGATGAGGAAACATATACACTAAAATGAGAAAAATGAAACCAACAAAACCGGAAATGCCCCCCCTTCATTAAAAATTGACACATCTAATCACTACCGAAACATCCATGTGTTCCTAAAAAATTCTTAAGACAGTTATCGTCATAATAATCCCATCTATATTGTTTTGATGGCTACCTGTCACTATTTAAAATTTCAGTTCAATGTTTATTCTTGGAAATGTCTCATTCACAGCACAATGCTCAACTGTTATGTGTTATGCTAAAATCTTTGTTTATCGAGACTAAGTTCGTGCCCGTGCGTTGCTACAGGAAGAAACAAAAATTTAAATGTAATAAGATAAGCAAGAAAAACTATTGATTAATGATTTGGAAGTATAATTCAAACAAATAACTGATAATAGAATGATTTAGAGATATAGCTCAACCAATAAATCTTGTGTTACACAAAGAGTAAATACATAAATAAGGTAACTTTCTATTGCTCACTACTGCAGCAGGTCCTTGAGCGACTTCCATAGCAGGTGCATCCACTACTGGGTCCTCCGCCATTTCAACTGCAGCAGTAGCAGCTCCACGGCCACATCCTCAACTACTTCCACTGCAGAAGCATCCAAAGCCAAGGCCACTTGTCGCCCCTTGTCATACCTCCTCCATGAGTACTACAGCTGGTCCTTGAGAGCCACTCCAATAACAGTTGCATCCACAATTGAGTCCTCGGCCAGTTTCACCATAGCAGTAGCAACTCCACGGCCACGGCCACGTCCTCGGCTACTTCCATTGCACAAATTTACCATGAAGATTATGGCAAAACAATGTGTATAGCAGGTTTCTAATTACCACATGCGGCTATGACAAATTTATAATGATACAACTCCGGACAGACTTATCTGTCAAAGAGCACATCAGGCATGTGACTCATGTTAAATGGGAATCGTGCAAGATAAGCTCCAACCTGCAAAATTTCTTAAGTACAACCACACAATCA
This sequence comes from Alloteropsis semialata, assembly GCA_004135705.1. NCBI lineage: Eukaryota > Viridiplantae > Streptophyta > Magnoliopsida > Poales > Poaceae > Alloteropsis > Alloteropsis semialata. Next base: position 2,578,322 of record CM014272.1, read on the forward strand.
TTTGTGGTCAACTGTCAAAGGTTGCTAATGAAGAGACTGGAAGCAACACGCAAGTCACTATGCTTTGCACTTTCTTATCTGTCTACTTACAGCAAAAATGTCTAGGGTTCATAATTTATGTAATACTAGAAACACCGTCGCGGCTTTGCCGCGCCCTCCTTGAGCGGCCCAGTCCATTGGATTTTAATGTCATTGCAACGCTAGCCATCGTTATCTTATCTTGAAAATATCTAATATTTTGATGAAGTCAAGAACCTACTGAGCTTATAAGGATTAATGTTTATACAAGGTAAAAATTTCAGAAATAGAGTAACCAAATATTGCTAGTTCAGGTTCATCCTTTCGAGTATGCATGTATCTACGTAGCACTGAGAAGCAAGCAAAAAATGGACAGGTAGTCTGTCGGTTCACCAAGCATATTTCAATTGTCAGTGTGGACCATCGTATTCATGCTATTTGAGAACTGACAGTGGTTTTATTATAGAAACAGATGAATCCAGGTTCATAGTGCAAGCATCCTCAAAGAGAAGTCAATATATAATATCTCAAGCATCATGTGATGATCTTCAATAGGACATCATCCTGAACATCACTATTTCACAAAAGAGTAGAAAGATGAAATAGGAAAAAGAAAAGAGAAGAATTATAGCCACTTTGACAAGTAACTACAGTTCCAAGCATGAATAAATTCTAATACAATATGCACCGTTGTTATTGTATATACTCAATGCACACAAAAATAAAATTTATAACACATTAATAGACTATATATATAAATAAGAATAAATAATATAGCGAAGGTATACCTGGTTGTTACATCTGAGCTACATCTGGAGACAAATGCTCATCGGTGGATGACAAAACACGAGGAAGCATGATCCAAATCCTTAGTCTGAAGTTCGTTCAAAAAAATCCTTAGTCTGAATGTAAGATATGGGCGTAGTGTGTAGGAACCAGACATGCAACATATAGATTCAGAGAATAGTTTTCCTCTTTAAAAGTGGCGTAACTTGGGGTACTACTACCAAATTGTAATAAATACATATGCAGCCAGATAAAAATGTAATGCAGAACATCAGTAATTTGTGTCAGTATTCTTTGTCTTAAAGGAGGATATGTTATGTTTGCACATGACTCATCGGGCCTTAAATTGTGCTGTAACACTAATGGGCTACTTTTCATTGAAATGCATCTTTAATGGATTAATATGTTCTAAGCACAATAATCAGCTTCCCTTGTCAATGTTAAAGCGGCACTGTTGCTTTCCTAATTCTGAAAAATAATATGAAACTTCAATAAAACACTGATATAATATGCCTCACATATGATTTAATAAGCAACAATGCCATCAGTATGTTTTAATTATCATGCTTAGCAGATGAAAAGCTTTGCTTTGGCCATACTCCATTAAGGTGCCATAGTCAGAATAAACAAGATAAAAAAATGGCATACCTTCGAGGGAGTTGGAGGGAAGCCATTATTTCACATCTAGAACACAGTGAAACATTGTGATACAACTGGTGGAGCCTTAGATGAAATAAAGCAGGGTGGAATAATTACGAAAAACTGAATATCTGTCACCAAATTCCTGCATTTTGTTTTTTAATTCCAATTCCATATGATCAAAGCACTCACACTCCTCTGCAAAAAGATCAATATAGCATTCTAAAACAGTTTGGGGGCAAGTTCAGTTATTCTCTAAGTTCCAATGTCTGTGTCTTTGATTCTACATACTTTGAANTTAATGTTTATACAAGGTAAAAATTTCAGAAATAGAGTAACCAAATATTGCTAGTTCAGGTTCATCCTTTCGAGTATGCATGTATCTACGTAGCACTGAGAAGCAAGCAAAAAATGGACAGGTAGTCTGTCGGTTCACCAAGCATATTTCAATTGTCAGTGTGGACCATCGTATTCATGCTATTTGAGAACTGACAGTGGTTTTATTATAGAAACAGATGAATCCAGGTTCATAGTGCAAGCATCCTCAAAGAGAAGTCAATATATAATATCTCAAGCATCATGTGATGATCTTCAATAGGACATCATCCTGAACATCACTATTTCACAAAAGAGTAGAAAGATGAAATAGGAAAAAGAAAAGAGAAGAATTATAGCCACTTTGACAAGTAACTACAGTTCCAAGCATGAATAAATTCTAATACAATATGCACCGTTGTTATTGTATATACTCAATGCACACAAAAATAAAATTTATAACACATTAGTAGACTATATATATAAATAAGAATAAATAATATAGCGAAGGTATACCTGGTTGTTACATCTGAGCTACATCTGGAGACAAATGCTCATCGGTGGATGACAAAACACGAGGAAGCATGATCCAAATCCTTAGTCTGAAGTTCGTTCAAAAAAATCCTTAGTCTGAATGTAAGATATGGGCGTAGTGTGTAGGAACCAGACATGCAACGTTCAGATTCAGAGGATAGTTTTCCTCTTTAAAAGTGGCATAACTTGGGGGCACTACTACTAAATTGTAATAAATACATATGCAGCCAGATAAAAATGTAATGCAGAACATCAGTAATTTGTGTCAGTATTCTTTGTCTTAAAGGAGGATATGTTATGTTTGCACATGACTCATCGGGCCTTAAATTGTGCTGTAACACTAATGGGCTACTTTTCATTGAAATGCATCTTTAATGGATTAATATGTTCTAAGCACAATAATCAGCTTCCCTTGTCAATGTTAAAGCGGCACTGTTGCTTTCCTAATTCTGAAAAATAATATGAAACTTCAATAAAACACTGATATAATATGCCTCACATATGATTTAATAAGCAACAATGCCATCAGTATGTTTTAATTATCATGCTTAGCAGATGAAAAGCTTTGCTTTGGCCATACTCCATTAAGGTGCCATAGTCAGAATAAACAAGATAAAAAAATGGCATACCTTCGAGGGAGTTGGAGGGAAGCCATTATTTCACATCTAGAACACAGTGAAACATTGTGATACAACTGGTGGAGCCTTAGATGAAATAAAGCAGGGTGGAATAATTACGAAAAACTGAATATCTGTCACCAAATTCCTGCATTTTGTTTTTTAATTCCAATTCCATATGATCAAAGCACTCACACTCCTCTGCAAAAAGATCAATATAGCATTCTAAAACAGTTTGGGGGCAAGTTCAGTTATTCTCTAAGTTCCAATGTCTGTGTCTTTGATTCTACATACTTTGAAAGTGCATTATTCCAAACTCCAATTTAGCAACTAAAGCAGCAGATCATGTCATGCTTTTTTAATACATGCAATGTCATGTTGGAATTATAGAAGTAACATAATGTTAAGTATATAGGCAAGGAAATGGTGATGGCAACTGCCATGTAATATGGGAGTTCAGATCATAGGACATGCAACGCAACATGTACATATTGCAGGACCTCCTACCAATGAGGAGTTACATAGATAAGTGGATAACTCTAGGAAAAGGTTTGCAAGTCAGATTCTCTTACCATTCAAGAGCATTTGATGCCGATGCTCATACTTTCTAGTTGCTAGCTCTTTACCAGTTGTTCAAGGAGAAAAAAAAACAGCCTATGCAGTGAGAATCAAGAAAGAAAAATGTTGTGTTAACTTAATTGCAGATGTGACGTCCAGTCTTATTCCCTTTATCCAAAGGGTGCTGGATCAAGTTCTGCCAGTAGTTCTTGATTGAGAAATGCGTGAACTTTTAAAATGTCATTAGGGGTATAAATCAAATGAACTGTTCTGAATTGGCACTATGGTGACCACGCCTTTCCGCGTCCAGAGCAATCACTGCCTTTGTCTGCCGTGCTATAGAATTCTTGATTATATGGGCCTCACCCAGAATCATGCGGAACCACTCTAATGCTTCACATGATACATATACACTTTCAAGCTTCTTGGTTCTATTGTTCCTCCAGTTGTGTCACCCAAGATGAGAACACCGAGTGTCAGCCATGGTCCCTCCTCTGCATCTTCGACTTTTCTCCTCTTCACCCTTTTACCCTTCTTTACACCCACATTGCGAACTTTAGTTCTTCCAATCAACAATAACAGCGTGAGGCTCTTCCCTAGCCCCATATCATCTACAGAAACCCCAACCCTTCAGTGGTAGCAGCTGCTCCCCTATCTTCTGATTGGTAAGCACATTCTCGAATCCCTCATCTTCAGTTTCTTGCCAGAACGACGGCAGGTCGTCTGTCTCCTCCTGGCGCACTATCCATCCCAGCTACTCCTTCTGGTGGCCGAACAACATCCCCCGGCGCCTCTGTAAAGTGGATGTTATTTTTTCATAAATGTATGTATGCCATCTACCATTTAAGAGCTAAATCGAGATGCAGCTACGGATTGGCTTCATAGATGGAACTTTTCTGTAACTGGAGGTTCAGTAGTTGCAGACTCTGCAGCTCTCTTAAAAACACTGATATAGCTGTAAATTTGCTAAGGAATTTGAGTGGTAAAAGTATTTTAATTCTATAGCGATTTTAAGCCAAGTTTACTGCATTGAGGCTAAGCAGAGCAATACCAAGATTTAGAAAGCCATATTGTATGAATATGTTCGTATACATACCTAATTCAATAATTGCTTGAATCGTATAACTGGTAGGTTCATATATATGAGATGTTCCTGAATCTAGTTTTATTTAGTGGGCGATGGAGACACATGCTATCTGAGATCTCCTTACATCAATGTTAATCGCTCTGTAATTTTTATAAATAGGAGACAAAAACTTTAAGATTTACATGCTATATTCAGGAACATGGAACATCCTATGCTCATGCACAACTGTCGTTTGTGAAATCAGGCAGAAAAATTAGCCCTGAAGCAATATTCTACTATAGAGGGAAGCAAGCAGTATAGCATTAATCTAGCAGCACAATCACCATTGCTGAAGCAGGCAAGTAGTAGCCTAGTAGCAGCACTCGATCAGAACTCACAAATCTCGATCAGAACTCACAAATCTCGCTAGAAATACAAAGCTAATAGATGGAGGTACCAGCTAACAGAGGGATGCGCTGTGCCTTACCTTGGGTAGAGGGGGTCTGTTATCCATGGAGGGGGTGGGGGTGTGCTGGTCGATGATGCAACTCCAGCCATCGAGGGAAGGAGCGGGACTTATTCGGTTGAATGCAAATGCGGATCTCCAGGGAAAGGGCATGGTGGCGAGATCTAGGCAGGCTCGACGACGGCACCTTCGGCGGGACTCGCAAGTCGCAAAGATGTGGACCTAGCAGGCGAGGCTGCAGGTGATGGCGGTGTTCGATCTGTGCCCAGTGCAGCAGGTGGTCGGCGGAGGGCAGTTCGCCATGTCGGGGGCGAGGGAGGCGCCGGCGACGCGGCATGCGGAGCCGTGGAGGGGACGAGGTCGTCGGTCAGGCGGGTTCGCGAATTCTCGTGAAAATCCGGGTTCGTGAGGCCCACGATCCAACGGTCTACCTCGCGTGCTTGCCCGATCTGATGGCTCGCGGGCTAATGGGCGACGTGGATATCGCGCCCGCTTACGGAATTACCCAGCTTTCGTCTTTTAGATTAGAATTAGATTAGATTAGATTAGATTAGATTAGATTAGATAGATAGATAGATGGGAACATATCAGGTGCAAATCAACTCCTCCGTGCAAACTATGCAAACCTCAATCTGGACCACATGATCTTGATCAAGGGGGCGTGTAGAGAGAGGTGGGAGGGGGGATTTGCAAAATCACCGCCCACCCTTAATCACAGCAAGATCACTTTTGCATATCCCCCTCCCACCTCTCTCTACGTGCCTCTTGGATCAAGATCATGTGGTCCAGATTGAGGTTTGTATAGTTTGCACGAGGAGGTTGGTTTGCACCTGATATATTCCCTAGATGGATAAGATAGATAGATAGATAGATAGAGAAGATGAGCAGATACGATGAACTTGAATAATCACACTTTAGAGGCAATCATGCAAATAGAAAGACACAGACAGCTATGCCATCTATTGCTACAACTACAGAACAGAGTTTTATGAAATAAATGTTTTTTCACCATTTGGGCTATACATAATGATAAGCTTCCAAATAAAGCATTGTTTCATCCTAAGCTTGCTATGTACTTAGTCCCTATTTTTTTCTTAAAAAAGTATTTTACGGCTGGCCGAGCATGTTATATGTATGCAATACTAATACCACTAACTAACAGTGATGTGCTATGTACATGATTTTTGTAAACCAAAATTAACATTATAGTCCCTGCAATATTGCCTGCAAACAAATGATGTTTTTTTAGAATTGGGAATACATTTCAATATTCCAGCCTCTGCATCGATTGGTACATATAGCTGTTCGTTATTACAGCAACGACCACAAACTCAAACAAAAAAGAGTGAAAACAGTCCTCATTTCCATAAACTTAAACAAAAGGGAGTCTATTGCTAAAACACCAGCCATTGCTAGCAAAAATCTCCATCGACGTGGTCTCAAGCATACGACATCCCCAGATAATTTGGGGGCGCTCCTCCTCCTTTTGCAAACAAATGATGTAGGCATGAATTTCAGTATTATCATCCAGCAGAGATGAAGATCGCAACTACAACAGTTGACATTTTTGCAGAGCTAGTAGATCAAATTTCCCCAAACGAGCTAGTACAGATAAAGAGGAATTTTTTGCCAATCTGCAGGATATTAGAAATTACCCTACCGCTATAAGAGAGCACACATTCAAATAATCCTTTTTTAAAGGTTGTGATTAGCACAGATAAAAAAGAGTTTTTTTGTCGATCCACACGGTATTAGAAATTACTCTGCCGCTACAAGAGACCACCCATTCAATAGTCCTTTCTTAAAGGTTATGATTGTCTGAATTCTGAACTATGCAAGAAGTCAGTCTACTCTCTTCTGTAGATGTAGATGCAACTAATAAGATGCTGGCATACGCTTATACAAGATAAACTATGTATTTATGCTTGGCCAAAAATATCTTGTTTATGTTGCACTCTTAGTTCAGCAGTGCGCGATAAATGATGCCTCGCCATTATTGAAACAGAGATTCGTTCAAATGGATCCTCTCCTCGTCTGACCTAACACATTCCTATTATTGTAAATGATGCTGAAAGTTATACAAAAATAGCTAGTACAGGTCAATCTTATTACATGACCAGTCTAATTTCATAAGCAACAGACATGAAAAGAAAAGGGAACCTGCCTAAGCAATGTTGAAGGTAAAGGCGCTCAACAAAGTGGATGCAAGGTCTTTAGCTTATAATCTGTCAACCCTTTTTTTGGAAGTAATAACTTCCCCAAAGCTAGAAGCAAGAGTTGAAGTCAGAAGTTCTTGCTGGCACATTTAAGAAATGGATATATCAACCATCCATGAGGACTGATGCTCAACGATGATAAGAGAAAGGATAAGCTATATTAGAGACCAAATCAAAACGCTCATAATACTAACTCTCTTGCCAGTTGCCACCGAAGTGCCCAAAAACAGTCAAACAGACAAAATTGGAGTGTAAACCAGGGTTCTTTTTTTTTTGCATATTTTAATAGTCTGAAGTTGTAATAAACCTACCAAAAATAAGAAGCGTGAGTACTGAATAAGCAATGTTGGCAAGAACGGGCTCTGCTCCTTCTCCCTTTCAGCAGCGATGGCGCTGTTTCTTCAATGCTTTATTAGCTTGTATACCTAGTGCGCCTGAAAAGTATGCACATGATTCTGACAGAGAAGAAAGACGGTAACTTTCAGGTGTAAAAGAAACATGCTTTTAAGCTTGCATTGCAGGCACACACTTGGTTAGTTAGAGAGAGATAGGTGATCAATAGTATCAGTCTATCAGATAACACAACATATTGGCAGTGCCCTTGGAAAGGCATGATTCCAAGTAGTTTCCACGTACATTGTACTGCAATTCCACCAAACAAAGATGGTTAAATACACAACATTCACTGTACTGATTTGGTAGAAAGGTGATCGCAAGAAAATTCTGCAGGCATCATACAATTACTCATAGATAAGAGCATCTCCAAGAGCTCTTGTATATCTCATTAGCTAGCTAAAAAAAGAAAAAAGAGAGAAAAAATCGCATCCAACAGCTTATGCATCTGGCTCGCCATCCTCCGACGCTCGCTATCCCCGGTTCCTCGCTCGTCTTTTTTTCCGAGCGCGCTCCGCTCGCCATCCCATCCTTCCCGCGGCGATTTCGCGGATCCAGCGGTCGCGCCTCTCCTTCCCGCGCTCCTCCCCACACCCGGGCCTCTTCTTCCCGCGCTCCTCCCCACGGCCGCGCCTCTCCTTCCCGCTCATCTCATTTTCCCCCACTGAATCGCAGCCAGTCGGTCGTCGATCCGTGGGCCAAATCGCCGCCGCCGTAGTCGCCATGTCCCGGCCGCCGCGTCCCCGAGGTGCGTCGACCGCCGGCCTCCGCCGGGTGGGTTCTGGGTCAGCTCCTGGCCAGCAGTTCCCGCTAGGATTTGAGGATGCGGGCGCCAGACTCAGTGACAGTCTGGAGGTGGGCGACGACAGCCATGGTAATTTCAATCTCTGGTTCACTTCTTCTGATGATCTGATTCACTGAGTTGCAGTACTGTGTGATGTTGTTGATTAACGAATTTGTAATGCTATGGTTCACCGAGATGGTATGGTTGGTGAGTTACAGTACTGTGTGATGAGTTACAGTACTATGTGATCTGTTGATATGCTTGGTTAGAATATTTTGTGATGCTATGGTTCACCGATTTGAAGAATTGTTGATATGCTTGGTTAGAATAATTTGTGATGCTATGGTTCACCGAGTTGATGATTAAAATTGATAGAAAGTCTTGTCACTAATGCATTTATCAGATTCACATCCTGGAAGTATCTGTATCTGTTTCAATCTTCCATGCCATGGTAATTTCAATCTCTGTATCTGTTTCTTCAAATGAAGGGGCTGGTAATTTGCAGTTGTATATGTGCATGCAAGTGTAGCATCATCCTCGAGCTGCCGAACCAGCTATACTAGGAGTACACTGATAGAAGCTGCACACCTGAACCAGCTGTACTAGTGCTCCCTGAGTTGCAAATTTAATTTAAATCATGACTTGATAAAACTTTGATGTTTCTCAAATTGCTTAAGCGATAAACTTTTCTGGATAGAAGCTGATAGCATAGACTCGACTATATTCTTGGTTACAATAATTACTGATGCTATTCACCGAGATGATGAATTGTTGATATTCTTGGTTAGAATAATTTTCAGTGTCTGCATAGCAAAAAAAAAAACTTGGAGAGTATAATTGACAATGATATGCAGGAATAAGAGTATATACACTAACTCCATTTGTTGTGGCAGGTGATATGAGTTCAGGGACATATTTCACAAACCTACTAGGCGCTGAAGTTGAAGAGTCTCAAGATCTTTCGCCTACTACACAGACACCCATTGATCATGGTCCTGCTGCATCTAAAGGATCACAGGGAAGATCAAAAAATTTCAAAGATGAGGAGGACATACTTCTTGTGTCTGCTTGGCTAAATGTGGGCATGGATCCTATTCAAGGAGTTGATCAACCACAAAACTCCTTTTGGGCAAGAATTCATGATTATTTCCATGCTAACAAGTCATTCCAGTCAGATCGTACTCAAGGTTCTTTAATGAATCGTTGGTCCGGTATACAACATGATGTGAATATTTTCTGTTCATGTCTCACCAGGATTCAGGATAGAAACCAGAGTGGTTGCTCAGTTGACGACAAGGTACATATATTCCTTCCAAACAAATCGTGTGTCTTTTATGGCTTTCTGTCACAACTTCAAGTTCATGTCTATGTTTGTGTAATGAAATCAACAGATTGCAAGTGCATGTGCACTGTTCACAGTAGAAGACAAGAAGCACAGGAAATTTGCCTTGATGCATTGCTGGAAAATTTTGAAGGACCAGCCCAAGTGGATGGAAAGACGCAAGCAAACTGATGGAACAACAACAACAAGTAATAAGAAACAGAAGACAAAGGCGAACTCATCCCCGTCATCACTTGTACCCGTGGCCTCACCTGCTACTGGCGGTGTGGATGCAGCAGCAGCAGCACATGATGCTTCAAAAAGACCGGACGGAAAGAAGACGGAGAAAAAGAAGTTACGTCAACGTTCGACCATTGAAGCATTGGACTATCTTGTGGCAAAGATGAAAGAAGCTGATGCTCAGAAAGATTTGAAGAAAGATGAGAGATGCAACAAGGCCTTTGCTCTGCAGGAGGAAAAGATCAAGTTGGAGAGAGAGAAATTTGAGTTCCAAAGGGAGCTAGAAGAGGAGAGGATTCTTTCACAGGATTTGAGCAATATGACCTACAGACTGCGGCAATACTATGAAAGGCGCCAGGATGAGATTTTTGCAAGACTCTGCGGTTGCTAGACTACTATAGTTTGCTTTCAACCTGTGCTTTGAACCTATTTGCTTTGAACCTATTTGCTTTGAACCTGTTGTTTGGAATCTCTATGCTTAAAGGGAATTTGAAACTCTATGCACAGTTCGGTTCAATATCCTGATTGCACAGAGTGCACCAAACTGTGTATATTTCTACTACAGCTAGGCCGCCATCCTCACCTCCAGCTAGTACAATGCATCCCTGCTACCATTGCATGCCTATTCACACTGGCTGATCAATGTATATAGGAAATATTCAATAGATATATAAGAAAAATATAATACAAAAAATGGCTTCCAAACATAATTATTATCCCCACTAACAAAAATAAATATTAATCAAGAGAGTATAAATCTGGGTGGTTATTCCACAGGTGCTCGATCAAGTCTGCCTGAAGCCGACTGTGGGTTTGCTTATCCTTGATGTTCTTGTAATTCTGAATGAAAGCTGCAAGTTCTGGTGCTTCAGTATGGGATACTGTCACCTTTTCTCCCATGTCGTCATAGTCGCAATCATAGTCATCAGTGTACTCATCTCTCTCATCTTCAACAATCATGTTATGCATTATGATGCAAGCCCTTATAATATTTCCTAGCGAGTCTTCATCCCACAAGCGAGCCGGCCCGCGAACAATAGCAAAACGTGATTGTAGGACCCCAAATGCCCGTTCAACATCCTTTCTGCAAGCTTCTTGTGCCTTTGCAAAATATTTCTTTTTATTACCTTGAGGCTCTGGAATGGTCTTCACAAAAGTGGCCCACGACGGATATATGCCATCTGCTAGATAATAACCCATAGAATAATCATTGCCATTGATGTTGAAATTAACCTGTGGACCTTGTCCCTCAGCAAGCCTTGCAAATATAGGAGATCTTTGAAGCACATTGATATCATTGTGAGAGCCAGGCATACCAAAAAATGAATGCCATATCCAGAGATCTTTAGACGCAACTGCTTCAAGTATAATTGTTGGCTCCTTTTTATGTCCACGGTACATACCGTGCCATGCAGTAGGACAATTTTTCCAGCCCCAGTGCATACAATCTATGGACCCAAGCATTCCAGGGAAACCTCTGTTGGCTCCAATTGCCAATAATCTGGCGGTATCCTCTTCATTAGGCAATCTCATATACTCCTCTCCAAAAATTTCAACAACAGCTACGGTAAACTTTCTCAAAGCTTCTAAAGCGGTACTCTCACCAATACGAATATACTCATCCAAAGCATCGGCCGCGACGCCATAAGCTAGCAGCCGAAATGCTGCCACAACCTTCTGCAGACAAGATAGTCCTAGGATACCTGCCGCATTCCTCTTCTGCACAAAATATTCGTCATGCTCCTCAACCGCATTCATTATGCGCATGAATACATGTCGTTTCATCCGAAACCTATGCCATGACATAATTAAAAAATTAGCTACATTTATAAAACAAGTCATTAAAAATAACGATATAATTGTAGGCACAAATACGAACCTGCGTCTAAAAATCCTTGGTCCAAAAGTAGGTTTATCTGAGAAATAGTCTTTGTAAAGAAGGCCATGGTGTAATAGTCTTTCACAATCCACTACATCATGACCCTCGACGGAACCAATTCGACCCGGATGATTAAGCGTATCCTCAACTATTATGTGCGCGGCACCAGAAAAAACAGCTTTCCTCTCATCATCCGAAGAGGAGGAATCAATCACTTCATCCATTACAAACTGATTGAATTCATCATCTGAATCCATACTGTACCACGCAAGATTTCAGACTGGATCACGGCTGATCAAATCGATTTTCAACACACAGCTGATCAAATCAAATAACCGGCGTTGATGCAGGGTGTACCTGAAATTGATTTGTTTATACTTGAGCGGCCGGCCTTGATGCAACGTTGATGCCTGCAGGGCGTTGATGCAGCGTTGATGCCTGCAGGGCCTTGATGGCCTTGATGCAACGTTGATCCTCGTACTGGCGGCGTCGCTGGCGGCGGCGGCCGCAAGAAATATCGCGATCGAAAACCTGAGGGTCGAGTGCTGACGTGGACCGTTTTGAATATAGCTAGTCATCATGTTTTACCTAGACTCTTGGATTACCTCATAAAATTAGGTGGTTTTCTATTTTTGCAAAAGGGGTTCAATCTCCAAATTTAGCTAACAGGATACAAGAGCTCTTGGAGATGCTCTAAGAAGATTCTGCCGGCCGACGAAGATCACTCCTCCTTCGATCTCCGCCCCGTGCCACTCCGTCCTCTGCTCCTCACTGCAAATTCGTGGTGCCCGAACCGAGCACGACGCCTCACCCCGCGGCCTTCTCCTCGGCAGCCCTCGCTCCTTCACGTGGCGGTGGCGCCGCTCCTTCTCCGCTTGCAGTCGGCACCGGCACCGCAGCGCTGTCCTCCCTGAAACCACCGCTCCAGCTCCCACCCCGCCGTCGGCGGCCCCGGCCAGGGCGATTTTGAACTGGAGAGAAACGGTAACGACGAGGAGCAAGAGGCGAAGCGAACACCCTGATCACGGCGCCGACTGCTCAGCAGCGGCTCCAACGACCAGCAACGTCGATTGGAGCGCGATCGAGATGGCGGCGTCGTTTCATCGCGTGATCAGCGGCGCTGTGATCAGGGGTTCCTTTCAGGGGTGATCACGGCGCTGAATTCAGGGGTTCGCAAAGAAAAAAGAAAGGAGCTGCTGATGAAATTCAGGGGTTCTTTTCTTCTTCTTTTTTTTTTGCGAGATGGCAAGATCATCCAACTGTAAACAACATGATGGATCCCAAATTTTGTTCACAATTAGATACAAATAAAAACAGGAGGCAGATGGATACATAACTTGAATCCCATGACGTCCTAACTAAGCTCTGCTAACTTCACAATTTGCTTTTATGGTCAGTTTATTATATTCTTATTATGGTCAGTTTATTATATTCTTATGATCAGTTTACGATAATCTAGACCAGACGTCCTAACTAAGCTCTGCTAACTTCACAAATTAGTTTGCAATCACACACTAAATTTCAGGAACACACCAAGTCAACACCAACTTTCTTATCAAAACAATTCTAGAGTCATGGAACAGTAACAAATCCACTAATTGACAGGTCGCATCTTCAACTGTTGCCTAGTCACCGACTTACTAAATTTGGGACGAATCTATCAATCAACACAGCTAAAACTTTATTGGTACCTCTAGTTCCTATATGGACACAAGCTCAAAATTATTTGGCGGGGGCAGGAACAAAATCTAACAAGCAGCTAACGTGGTAAATCCAAGAAGCAAAATCAAAGAATATAAGAATTAATTGAAACCTTGGCATGTGGCGATATGGTGCCACAACTGCCCCCAAAAACAGGTACCTGAGAACCACAAGCACATCCAACACCTGCATCTGATTTATTGTCTGACTTGAGAGGTATCCAAGATTTGCCAGGGGCACTGCATAGACACACAATCGAGTGTAAAAACAGGAGAGAATGCCGATAATATCTAGTAACAAAAACTATAAAAAAGACCAGTACCTTCTGCATTACTCGGCTGCCATTTGGTTACCCTTCGGCAAGATATCAACCACTTGATAATAAGATTGACACATTCAATAAACAATAAGTTCCTATCCACTGTTGCAGCAGCTTTGTTGTGAATACACCACCTGTAACGAGTAGGATGAAGTTGTTAGTGCTTCGCTGCTTCCATGTGGAAAACATTCTTTCAGATGCTGTTGTCCAAAAAGACATCCTCTTTGATATCTGTATTTCACAAGAATTGAAGATATCTGTATTTCAAAGAAATAACTGAAAGATGAAATATTTTACATCAAGGGATTTTGAAAAACTAAAGCTATCTGGGTGTCCACTCAGACTACAGCGAGTAATGTCAGAATGAAATGAAAAACAAGAACACCATATTACTTGTGTGCATCCATATTAATTTTGCACATTAGGCCCAGATGTGACAAATGTTTAAAAAACAGCAGATAACTTCCCTTTTCAGATTTTTCAAGCTCTAAAATCCTAGCACATGCAACATCTAGTTTACTTTGCAAAGCAGGGCAAGACTTGCAAGCACCAAGCAACATAGGTCTAGTCTTAACTTCATCTAGAGCAGCCCTAGCCAAATCTAGTTCCTCAACCACAGAAGCATGCTTAGATTGCAAAGAAGCTAGACTAACCATATGAACTGAGCATTCATCACATTCAGGAACTTCAGAAACAGTAGGAGCAGCCCTAAGCAATTCTAGTTCCAACAAGGCATTCTCAAGCTTGGCCTTCAGCTCGGATCGTTCACGAGCAGCCCTTTTCAACAGCTTGTCTTGATTGACCAAGCAATCATTCAGTTCATCATTCTCAAGAAGAAGTTGTTCGTGGGTTCGAGGTACCTCTGTGTCCGACTCGGAGTCGCTGTCGATGTCGTCCTTCTTGTCATCGGCGTTGAGAGCCATGACGCAGTACCCTCCACGCTTCTCCTTGGAGTAGAAGCAGAGACCGGTGACGTTCTTGGCGTCCTTCTTCTTCTCCTTGCGATCGTCCTCACTTGAGATTGAATCAGCTTGATCTTCAGTGTCGGAGTCGACGTCGCTGAGGGAGGCGATGAAGGCTCGTGCTTTGGCCTTCTTGCGATCCACGTGCTTCTTCTTCTTCTTCTTGTCCCTTGACTTGGGCTTGCTGTAGTCGTTCTCTTCCTTGTCCTTCTGCTTCTTCGGACAGTCGGCGATGAAGTGGCCGGGCTTCCCACACTCGAAGCAGTTGTTGTGGCCCTTCCGCCGGTTCTTGCGGTTGTCGTTGAAGCGCATGAACCGCCTTGTGATCAAGGCAAGTTCCTCGTCCTCCAGCTCGTCCAACTGCTCCTCTGAAACAGTCAACAAAGAAGACAAGGCAAACGACTTGGTGGAAGAGTTAGTGTTAGCCAAGGAAGAGGACTGTCCAGATCCTGTCATGAGAGCCATACTATGAGGATCAGTAGGGTTCACATGCTTGGATCTAAGCTGTATGTCAACCTCTGTCGACTTCAGCTTCGAGAAGAGCTCATCAAGAGTAAGAGTTGTGTAACCAGTGGACTCGATGATAGCATCAACCTTCGTTCCCCATACACCTCGATCCAAGGCATGTAAGAGCTTCAAAGCACTATCATGATCGGTATAGGGAAGAACGGTGATGTTTGCTCTCATCTTGTTCACAACAGATTGAAAACGCTGGAAGAGAGAGTCTGTAGACTCACCGGGAAGATGAGTGAAGTTCTCATACTCGCGCCGGTAAGTCTCAAACAGACGTGCTTTGACCTGGCTGTTCCCCTCATGAGCCTCCTTGAGGCGAGTCCAGATTTGGTGAGCGACATCCAGGCCATAGACACGTTCAAACTCATCACGACTCAAACTCGAAAGCAGGATATCGACCGCCTTACTGTTGGCGTGAAATTTGTCTTTATCCGCTTGAGAAGCACGAACAGCAGGAATAGCATAAGTGGTATCCACAGTGATCTCCCAGACTGATGCTCCTTTACTATTGAGATGGGCTCGCATACGAATCGACCAATATCGATAATCAGTCCCATCAAAGTAAGGAGGCGCAGTCAAAGAGCGTTCACCGGCCGCCATTTTGGATCACAGAGCCGGTTAAGGTGGAGTGATCCTAACCAAAGCTCTGATACCAATTGAAGGACCGAAACGGGCGACCAGAGGGGGGGTGAATGGGAGCCTTTAAAATTCTCGCTCTCGGAGGAATAAGGCCTATGTCCCAATTACAACCCCAAATGGACTTCTCTCCAAATCGTCAAGATGACACTAGTCAACTCGTGACAAGCTCACCTTAGGAACGACTAGAGAAGCACAGAGCAATGCGGAAGCTAAAGCAAGACACCGAAAAGCTTGCACGAGAGATTAAGCTAAACCACTACTAACACTCACTAGCTAAGCATACAAAGATAATTAATTAAGAGCTGGACATTAACAGCAATGGGAAACAGATTAATTAACTAAACAATATTGCAATGATTAAACAATGATTAAAACTAATAAATCAAACCTGTAAGCTCTCACAGGCTGCCGTGCATGCTGCTGCCGGCCTGCTTCCTCGTTGTCACGTGCTGGGCCGCTGGAGCCTGCGTAGCAGCTAGTGCTGGGCAACTGGGCCGGCCTGCAGCTGCTTGCTGCCTGGTGCCTGCACGTCGTGCGCTGCGCAGGGCACGACCGTCCGCGAGTGACCGCGAGTGGCCGCGGGCCGCGCAGCTGGCCGAGCGCCTGCTGCTCTCGCCGCTCGCATACGAGCCGCCGAGTGTCTGGGTACCTGCAAGAACAGAGGGCAAACGAACTCGAACACGAACAGCACGACTGCTTCAAATCCAAATTCCTCCCTCCATACACAACGGATCGACAAGCAACTTGAGCCACAGCAGCATCACAACTAGAGCTAATAGATCCACCAAGAATCTCACAAAAAGCTCAAGTATTCATCACGAATTTTGAAGCCAACCGAAACTCTACCAAGAACACGGGATTTGGGAAAAACACAAATTCAAACAACAAGGAAATAAATTGAACCAGCAAATTGAATCCCGGAGGAACCTAGGAGGGAAGGGCCTCCATTCCCGGTCTCAAATCAAAGGATACAAGTTTCATTCTCCATGGATTGCAAACCCTAGCTAAAAAGGAAGAAAAAGAAAGGGGGAAGTGGAGAGAACGGGAGAGACCAAGACAGATCGAGCTCTCCTGCTGCTTCTCTTATTTCCTAATCCAAGCGAAAAAGACGAAACTACCCCTTCTATAGTAACTAAGGTACCCACCCACGCAGGGGCAAAATGGTCCAGATTTTTATAGAAGCATCGGACGGACACCGGACCTTCACGACTTCGCTTCGTCTCGACGCAAGCTTCGCGATGGCGCCACGTGCCCTCCATTCCGCCATCCGGCCGCACCGGACGCGCCCCCGGTTTTGAGGCCCAAACCGGCAAACCTGCCTGCCTGGTGGTTTTGAGGCCCAAACCACCTAAACCGTCCATCTCCGCGTAGCCGCTACGCGACCTCCTCGATGTCGACGCGTGTCCAGCCTCCGCCAAGCCTTGACGCCTCCGTCCCGCTTGACTCGACCGACGCCGTCTTCATCACGCCGTGTACTCTTGCTCTTCCATGCACCATGCGGATCGCACGTGACTCCGCCGGACTCTTCGGGTCCCTCGGTCCAAGCCTACTCGTCCATCCTTCACCGCCCTTGGTTCATCGGCATGGACCTTTCGCGCCTGACCTTCACCGCGCGCCGTCGGCCGCCATGTCGCATCCTGCACCTGCACATCACGAGCCAAGAGACACATCAATCCACTCAACGGTTGTCAATCACTCATCATCCAGGGATGACCACCATTGGTCCTCACAAGGACAGTTTTTTGGCATGACTATGAGGATATATGCAACTTTTTTACTAATAACGTTTTTAGACAACTTATCAACTTTTTTTACTAATAACGTTTTTAGACAACTTATCAGAGAACAACTTCTGAACATAGTTTCCACGATGATGTTATCAAGAGGACTTATTATCGCATAACATTTACCCATGAATTCAATGTATAACTCTTGCACAACTTCTATGAGATAATTTTCGCGACATGTCAAATAACTTATAGGAAACAAACACAAAATAAGATAACTGCAAAACCCCGAGAAAAAAAGATAATACTTGGTACTGAAAAATAAAACTAAAAGAAAAGCAAGACAATTCTTGGGCTCTTACGAGGGTGTGTGTATATATACACGTAGTAGATGGAACACAACTTCTGTCGTAGCGCCTAGGAAGCTTGCTGACAAACGTGTAGGCATGGAATTATGCTCCCGCACCAAGGATCCGTTTGGTTGTTGCCTGTGTGTGCCCTGCCAATTCGTTGTGGCCGACCGAACTTTGGCGACCGAATTGTCCGCACAGATTTGGCTGCACATCGGCTGGAAAGTGAACCTGTGCTTCACGCAAGAGAACCGAGGCAAGCAAAATTGTGGCATCCATCCAAATGCTCTTCTTGCTGCTTAATTTCTCTGAGACTCCAACTGAGGAATCCAGTAGTGAACTACAGGGCCAGGCTCCCGTATTCTAGATGCACCCCATGAGTGCACACAGAATTTAACCATAAAATTTGCTGAAATTTTAGATTTTGACCACGCCCTAATGAGTTACTATATGCAGTTAGGTCCCCTCGACTTCATCTTCTGACTTCGCCCCTAGTGAACTAGGTCCTCAAACCGTTTTGACGTGGCATTATATCCCCAATAGGTCCTGGGCCACGAGTCACACCACAAAACTTGTGACACTAGCCCGCGGCCGGAGTGACATGCATGCCGCGTGCCGGTCGGCACGTGAAAGCTCAAACACGGGGAAAAACTTGGATACAGTCGGGCTGCAAACCGCGGCATCTGCAGCCCTGTTCTATATTGACGACAGGTGGCTTGTGCTGCCATCCGACGCTCGTGGGATGAAGGCGCTGCAGCTCTGCGGTACGTGAAAGCTCGAACACGGCGCCGTATATATGGAAACGCGCGCCGCGTCCGCACCGATGGACGGACCACCTGCGCGTTACTGGGGAGTGTCGTGCAAAGATGCTTGCACCAGAACACGCGCGCGCATGTGAAAGAAGCACAAAGCAGCGTTGGGTTTTTTAGCTGTCCATGGCCGGTTCTGTGACCAAAACCCGGAGAGGCTGGCCTCGATCTGTGCTTGCCCAGTAGGCCGGCCAGGCCGGCCAGGACCTTCCAGGTTCCAGCGAGATCTAAACAAGACCCCCGGCCCCTTCATTAGCAGGTAAAGGCATAGAGATTTGTTTATAGTTCGTACCAGATGCAATCGTGAAGGTCAATAGGGCGGGGATGGGGACCTGCTCCAAAAAGCACGTGTGAATTTCTATAGATTATGTGCTGATATTAAAAATTAAAGATGCTCTGGCGGAAGAGCTCTAGTTTACTCGTCACGGTCGACATCGACGACTTTCCTTTTCTTGCCGGTGTCAGTTGCATTATGTTGCCCTTCATCTTTAAAAAAAATGGTTGGATTATTTTGCTATTTTGTTGCCCCTTGCCAGTTGCCACTCCAGAGTTGCCAAAGCTGAGCTAGCAACGAGATTAATCAGATCAGACTAATCTATCTTCTCGATCAAATAAGATTTGCCCTCATCACTATGTGCTCATCCACTTTGGCTGTATCCTGTTTGTCAATTTGTGAACCGTGTGTATGCTCTTGATTCTACACTCCTATACTAGTTCATGTCCATTACCATTCAATCGTAAGATATCATGTGTCATATTCCTTATTTGTGGCGTACGTAGTACGTATTAATTATGCATCATGTGCAACCAATATATCTTTGCGAGTTCTTCTTTTCTCTCCAAAAGCTGGCATTTGTTAAGGGCATGTACAACAGTCAGACAACAGCTGTCTATTTGAGTCCACATCAGCAAAATGAGATGACATGACCATCATTAAATGAGGAAAGAGTGTGTTGTTGTCTACTATCTCATCTACTGCTCCGACTCGTGCTCCCATGTAAAACAACACTAGCCAGAGGAGACATTAAATATCATATAAATAGCAAAATAGACAGCATGATGTCTGTATGTTTCAAACAGACATCAGCTGTCTAAACTGTTATACATGCCCTAAGGAAGAGTAGGGAAAAAAATTCATAGAGAGAGAGAGAGAGAGATTATGTGTCATTCATGAGGCAGTGAAAGGTGGCTTGGGCATTTGTCAACTAAACCAACAATCATGACTTTAATGCGGCACTTGTTATGGTCATGGCGGGTTAAGAAAGCTATTTTTTTATTTATCCGATCTTCCTATTTTATTCTACTTTGGTGGTATCCGGACCTTTGTGTCAAGTTTGGAAGAGTATTTGGCTTTAGCGAAATTATCCAAAATCTCCTCTATTATGGGCATTAAGTTTGCGGTAATCTACACAAGATGTCTGACTTACATCTTTCTTTGAACCAGTAATAGGACCGGGGTACACAAAGGGGCTACTAGTAATGATGAGGTCATCTTTAAGTTCTACTCTCTCTGATTTATCTTTGTGTAGAGGAGAGTATCTATGAGGTTTACTATTGGTGAGAATGTAACTAGACATTAGAGGAATAAGATGGCCATGCATTCTAGATGGTGGTATTTGCTTGGGATTATCAAATACGTCCTTGTATTTCCATGAGAAGCTTCGCTACAGATGATGGGACAGAGTTAGGCTCTCGCGTCGCTCTCGGGCGACACGGGGGCGACACCGCCCGCCGCCGCAGGCCCCCCCAAACCCTTGCCCGGCGGCCGCCGCCGCCGCCGGCGAGGGCGGCGGCTGCGGCCAGCGGCGGCGTCGAAGTCGACGACCGTGCGCGCTCTTCTCCCCTTCCTCTTCCCTTCCCTCCCCCCTCAACCCCCACCCCAACCCCGGTCGTCAAGGTCGCCATGGTCGCCGGCGGCGGACCTCCCGCAGTCTCCCTCGCCGGATTCGCCCCTCCACGGCCTGGACCCCTCAGGTCGCTGGCTCGGGCCCCTTCCCTGTGCTGGATGGTCGTCTCGGTCGCCTTCGTCTCCTTCTCCAACCGGCGGCGAGCGGCTGTGCCACGGCCGGGGGCGGCTGCCTTCCCTGCGGCCGGATCCGCGCGTCCCCGGCCTGGATCTGCGCTCTCCAGTACTGCCGGTGGGCGGGCGGCGGGGTCGCCGCCTCCCCTCCGTCGGGGGCTGCGTGTGTCCGGCCGGGAGGACGCTCCTTGCCGGGGCCCCCTTCGTTGGTGGTGGCAGGGGGGTGGTCGCGCGGGCGATGGTGGATCTGGCCCCTGCGTGCCCGCCTTCCCGGCTTGGTCCCGTTGGGTCATGGCATGGAGGAGGTTCCCTGGTGAAAACATTGTCCGATTCCGGATTGGCGACGATGGCGCGATGGGCGTCATGTCCCTCTTGAGGGCGTCGCTGTGGGACACCTCCATGGCCTCTGCTGATCTGCCGTTGCCGACCCGGCCTGGCGCTCTCCGCCGCCTCCCGCGGGTCTGCCTCGGGGCGTCACCGCCCTTCGGCTGCTGTCGTGGCTCGCGCCCTCTGGGTCCAGCCTGGGTGCTTCATGCCTGGCATGGAGGATGGTTCCCTGGTGAAAACCATGTCCGCTTCGGATTGGCGACGATGGCGCCTTGTGCGTCATGTCCTTCTTGAGGGCGTCGTCTTGGGACACCTCCATGCCTCCACTGCTGGAAGCTTGGTTGCCTTGTGACTTGTCGGGGGTGGTCGTCTTCTTGTGTGTTGCCTACTTCTGCTCTATTGACGCTTCATCACCATGGTTTGCTTGAGCTGCGACTTCTTTGGCGGATGCTTTGCCGTCGTTGTGCTGGCGGATGCTTTGCCGCCCCTGGTCGTTCTGGCGGATACTTTGCCGCCCTTGCTAGTTGCTTCTGGTGGATGCTTGGCCACCCTCTTTGTTCTGTAGTCTCAGTGCGTGTCCTTGGTGGTGATGTTCTTTAAGTAGGCTCGCTTGTTTTGGTCGTTTGGTTTGGCTTTGCGGGTTGTATGGGGTTTTCTCTGCTTTGGTCGTTTTTCTGTAAGCCTGTTGGCCGTCTGTTTGTTTGGCCTTTTTTCAGTTTTTCTCTTTTTTTAGTCCTTTGTGTGCTTGTGTAAGCCAACCCCTGCTTGGCCTACTTCAAGCGATGTCTGTAAACTGCTTTCTTCTTAATGAAATACGTGCTAAGGCACGGTCGCTAAAAAAAAAAGATGATGGGACAGGAGAGGGGGTATGGTACGGGGAAATAGGTTTAATAAATTAGAAATGCACATACCTCATTGCCATTGCACCACTTCAGAAAGTATCAACGCTTATTACAGAATGGTCCAATCATGGTGGTTTCACACTCTCTCGTCGTCTCTCCCCCTCCCCCAGTTTAATTTTCCTTTTATCTTGGAACTGCATTTTCCTACTTAACGTTTGCGGGCTACGAGGTTTTAACCAATAACAGCCTAACATGGCATCATGTGCTCCTAATTCAATTATTATTTTTATACCAGTATGAAAGGTTTATCTTTTTTTTTTGAGGAAAATGAAAGGTTTATCTTTACGCCTATGATTACATTTGTGGAACTATCTGGTTAGTAATTAGTGTCTCACCATTCGCTATCATCACCTACTTGGGTTATGTAGGGGAAGAAAAATGATGCCAGGCTTGCAGAGAGAAGAACTCGCAAAGATGTGAATATGCTACCGCTGCCTGCTACAATTTTTGCCCACCAGCAAATACATGGATGTTAGCACAAGTGAGATGGATCAATAGTCGTTAACTCCTCTCTCTCCAATTTCGGATCCAGAATAACGATCAAGTACTGAATCTGTCTACACAATATATGATGCGGTGTATCACCGAGACTCAATCACTAGCACTACATCACAACCTAAAATTAGCGAGTGACATCGGTTGGTAAAATTCAGATAAGTGACCCCTCACTTACAAACTCACACAACACATTCACTCGTAACATAACACATCCAAGTTTTACTCACACTTTACTTCATCTTATATTCTTATCATCTACTCCCTCCGTACTAAATTATAATTCGTTTGGATTTTTTACTTCAAGTTTGACCGCTCGTCTTATTATTTCAAAAAAATTGTACAAATATATATAGTCAAATTTAAGTCATTCTTAAAGAACTTTTATTAATAAAGCAAGCCACAACAAAAATGTGTAATATTTTTTTATAATCTTTTGAATAAGACGAGTGGTCAAACTTGAGTAAAAAAATCAAAAGAATTATAATTTAGAATGGAGGAAGCACTATGTTCTTGCACTCTCTGCGGCTCTTGCGCCAACCTCAGTGAGCGGAGTATGGAGATTACCATGGCTGAAGAAATGAGAGATAGAGGGGTGCGCGTGATGGTAAAAGTAGTAGAAGTTGCTGGAAACAAGAACACGTGATTTGTTGGTATATAAGATGTCCTGCCTCCAGCATTACTGCATGGAAAAAAGCGAAAATGTTTTTCCTGTACCTGCTGCCCTCCATGATCTGAAAGTCGACCTCGATCAGTACACAACCGCAATCTGAGAGCAAGTATTATGGTGGGCTAAATGCCGGCGAGATCCTGTGTGGCGGAGAGAGAAAGCAGGAGAGAGAGGAGAGCGGGCGTCTCAGCATGCGCCGGCACAAGGCGGGCGAAGAGGCGCTGCACCAGTCCTATTCTTCCACGTATGGGCTGATGGGCTGTTGAGGATTAAATTTTAATGGCACCCGCTGCTGCTGCCCATCATTGCTCGTGACCTGGAGCCTTCTTAGCCGGCCGGCGGGCGAAATCCATTAGCCTTGCTCTGACGCTAGATCTGGGCAAGATGCTCCTTGTCGATCCGGTGTGCAAAGGAAGGCGTTTCTTTATGATTTAAGTACGTTGATACCAGATGCAATCAGATTATCCAAGGGGGATGGACCTGTGCTCCCACAACACGTGCCAATAATTACATACTCCATTAGTACATTACTTCAGCTGTCAGCTGCGGATGCTCGGGAAGTGGATGCCCTGTCACACTCTGACTCAGGCAAAGGAGAGCTGTCATGCCGACATCGCCACCTCGCTTTGCTCTTAAATTTAGGGGTGTTTGGATTCTTGTGCTAAAGTTTAGTCCTTGTCACATCGGATAGTATAATGGTAATTAGGAGGACTAAACATGATCTAATTATAAAACTAATCGCAGAAGTCCTGAACTAATTCGCGAGACGAATCTATTAAGTCTAATTAATCCATCATTAGCAAATAGTTACTGTAGCACCACTTTGTCAAATCATTGACTAATTAGACTTAATAGATTCATCTCGACAATTAGCCTCCATCTGTGTAATTAGTTTTATAATTAGTCTACGTTTAATACTCTTAATTAGTATCAAGACATGCGATGTGACAGGACTATAGTTCCCAGTTGCCCATTTGCATGCTTTTATTTTCGCTAGCTTCTTGTTGCCACCCCAGAATTGATGAGCTCGCTTATGTATGAGATTAGACTAATCGCGTCTCGATCCGCAAAAGATTCTTGCCCTCGCGTCGCTCTGACATCAGCTATACTTTGGCTGCATCTCAGGCTCTCTTTGCGTTATCTCCCGTTATCAAGATACTTCTAAATTACTAGCAACATTAGTCGTCCCAAACAGACCTATGACTGGCATTTATTTCAGAGGAATTTTAGAAACAAATAAGAATCATCTGTTAGGCTAAACACAATGGTTGACACATAAGAGGTACCAAATCACTAGTAGAGAAACCACCTTCGATTCCCCCCTTTAGTCCCGGCCATATTTGACACCGGGACTAAAGGGAGCTTTAGTCCCGGGTTCAATCGAGGGGGGGCCTGGGGGGCTTTAGTCCCGGTTGGTGGCTCCAACCGGGACTAAAGGGGGGCTTTTAGTCCCGGCTGGAGCCACCAGCCGGGACTAAAGGGGGTCGCGCCCTCTAGTCCCGGCTGGTGGCTCCAGCCGGGACTAAAGGGGACCTTTTAGTCCGGGTTGGAGCCACCAACCGAGACTAAAAGGTCCCCTACAAATATCCTCTTCCTCCCCCAGCCCGGCCGAGCCATGAACACAGAGCTCGTTCATGGCGCCGGCCGGAGCTAGGGAGGTCATGCCCTTTTTTTCTCGGATTTTGATGATTTAGCTCTTCCAAGTGGTCTAAAAGGAGCATATCTTCATCCTCTCATCTTTCACGGTTAGTATTTCTTGTTTCATCCTTTATACATAGAGAAATTTGAGTTTTAGTGGAATGGAGAGATGTGGGAGTTTTGTTTTTTTAGCACAATTTAGTTTTTAATTTATATTTATACTTTAGTTATTTATCCTAATTCATATTTATACTTTAGTTAATTCATATTTTTACTTTAGTTAATCCATATTTATACTTTAGTTAATTCATATTTATACTTTAGTTAATTCATATTTATACTTTAGTTAATTACTTAATTCATATTTATACTTTAGTTAAATCATATTGATACTTTAGTTATTTATCCTAATTCATATTTATACTTTAGTTAATTAGTTAATTCATATTTATACTTTAGTTAATTACTTAGTTCATATTACTTTAGTTAAATCATATTGATACTTTAGTTATTTATCCTAATTCATATTTATACTTTAGTTATTCATATTTTTACTTTAGTTAATTACTTAGATCATATTTATACTTTAGTTAAATCATATTGATACTTTAGTTATTTGCTAGTTATTTTACTCACTTTGATTATAATTTGTTAGTGATTAGTGATTTAGGATGGTAATTTTCATTTATTGCTTAGTGAAATAGGATGGTAATTTTCATTTATTGCTTAGTGAATTAGGATGGTAATTTTCTTTATTTCAAAAATAAACTTACTATTTGTACTACTTATAAAAAATTGCCTAAACTTGCAGATGGACCGGCAATGGATGTATAACGCCGACAGACGTTCAGGTGACTTCTTTCAAGGCATGCATCATTTTCTAGATGTGGCAGAGCAAAACAAGAAAAATAGTTTCATGAGTTGCCCCTGCGGGCTCTGCAAGGACCAAAAGGAGCACAGTTCAAGAAAGGTCATTCACAGCCACTTGATTAGACACGGTTTCATGCCTGGCTACAGTTGTTGGACCAGCCACGGAGAAATAGGTGTTATAATGGAAGACGGTGAAGATGAGGTTGATGACAACATTCTCGAATTTGCCGAATACCCTGCATTTGCTGATACTACAATGGGTGATGCTGAGAAAGAGGATGGAAAAGATGCGCCTGCAGATGATCTTGGTCAGATGTTGCAAAATGCAAAGGATACAAGCGAAACTGAGAAGGAGAGGTTGAAGTTCCAGTGCATGTTAGAGGACCATCGCAAACCTTTGTACCCGGGTTGCGAAGAGGGACTCAAAAAACTCGGGAGCACATTGGATTTGCTACAATGGAAGGCCAAAAATGGTGTATCGGACAAGGGCTTTTGTGAGTTACTAAAAATCGTGAAGAAGATACTTCCTAGGGACAACGAATTGCCCTCGACAACATACGAAGCAAAAAAGCTCGTTTGCCCGCTGGGGTTGGAGGTGCAGAAGATACACGCATGTCCGAATGACTGCATCCTGTATCGTGGTCCCGAGTACGAGAAAATTGACGCGTGTTCGGTTTGCGGCGCCTTGCGGTACAAGATCAGAAAAAGATGACCCTGGTGATGTAGAGAGAGAGCCTATCAAAAAGAGAGTTCCTGCCAAGGTCATGTGGTATTCCCCTATAATACCACGCTTGAGGCATTTTTTCAGAAACAAAGAGCATGCTCAGATGATGCGATGGCACAAAGAAGAGCGCAAGCGAGACTCAAAGTTGAGGCACCCTGCCAATGGGTCCCAGTGGAGAAAAATCGACCGAACATTCAAAGACTTCGCAGAAGATCCAAGGAACATAAGGTTTACTTTGAGTACGGACGGCATGAATCCTTTTGGTGAAATGAGCAGTAGCCATAGCACTTGGCCCGTGACTTTGTGTATGTACAATCTTCCTCCATGGCTCTGCATGAAGAGGAAATTCATGATGATGCCTGTTCTCATACAAGGCCCGAAGCAACCAGGCAACGACATTGACGTGTATCTCAGGCCATTGGTTGAGGAACTTTTACAACTGTGGGGCGAAAACGGTGTACGTATGTGGGATGAGCACAAACAAGAGGAATTTGACCTACGAGCATTGCTGTTTGTAACCATCAATGACTGGCCGGCTCTTAGTAACGCATTGTTTAAATGATACTGAAAGCATTTATTTGAAACATTGTCGCAAGGTTGTGTACATGGGCCATCGTCGATGGCTTCCAATCAATCATCCGCTAAGAAAGAAAGGCAAGCATTTCAAAGGGGAGGCAGATCGTCGTCCCAAGCCTATGCATCGTGATGGAAAGTACGTATTTGCTATGGTAAAAGATCTAAAAGTTGTTTTTGGAAAGGGGCCAGGTAGCGTTGGTGTGCCAAATGATAGTAATGGGATGGCACCCATGTTTAAGAAGATGAGTATATTTTGGGAGCTACCATATTGGGAAGTCTTGGAGGTCCGCAATGCAATTGATGTCATGCACCTGACGAAGAATCTTTACGTCAACTTGATAGCCTTTCTAGGCACCTATGGTAACACAAAAGATACACTGGAATCACGCCAGGATCTACAACATATGGAAGAACGACATGTGCTACATCCAGAAGAGAGGGACAATGGGCGAAATTACTTGAATCTTGCCAGCTTCACTCTTAGCAAAGAAGAAAAGGAAAGCATGTTCGAATGCCTCAATAGTATCAAGGTGCCCTCTGGATACTTTTCAAACATTAAGGGAATAATAAATATGCCAGAGAAGAAATTTACAAACCTGAAGTCCCCATGACTGTCACGTGCTCATGACACAGCTGCTTCCAGTGGCATTGAGGGGAGTTCTGCCAGAGAATCTACGATTAGCTATCGTAAAGCTATGTGCATTCCTCAACGCAATTTCTCAGAAGGTGATCGATCCAGACAATCTACTGAAGTTGCAGGTTGATGTGGCCCAATTCCTGGTGAGCTTCGAGTTGGTATTTCCACCGTCGTTCTTCAACATTATGACACATCTACTAGTTCATCTTGTCAAAGAGATTGAAATTCTGGGTCCTGTCTTCTTGCACAATATGTTCTTTTTTGAGAGGTTAATGGGGGTACTAAAAAAATATGTTCGTAACCGTGCTCGACCAGAAGGATGCATATCAAAGGGCTACGGAACAGAGGAGGTCATTGAGTTTTGTGTTGACTTCATCGACGATCTCAAACCGATTGGTGTCCCTGAATCACGGCATGAGGGGAGACTCGGTGGAAAGGGAACAATAGGAAAGAAGGTTGTTGGTACTTGGGATGATGATTCTTTCAACAAAGCACACTACACTGTTCTACAACAATCATCCTTCGTTAGTCCTTATATAGATGAACACAAGGAGCTTTTACGCACTGAATTCCCGGGGAAGTCTGAGCCCTGGATTACACGTAGCCACATTGATACTTTCGCCGGTTGGTTGCGGAAACATCTAATGCACAATATGGACATACATGAACAGCTAGCATGGTTGGCCAGGGGTCCCTCCTTTACAGTCTTGACATTCCAAGGGTATGAGATTAATGGGAATACATACTACACGGTATCTCAAGATAAAAAAAGCACCAACCAAAATAGTGGCGTCCGTGTAGATGCCCTAGACAGCGATGGGAACAAGGACACATATTATGGTTACATAGAGGAGATATGGGAACTGGACTATGGCCCGTTATTGAAAGTGCCGCTGTTTCGGTGCAAATGGGTGAAGCTCAGTGAAGGAGGGGTGTCAAAAGATGATTATGGAATAACAACAGTGTACCTCAATAATCTTGGTTACAAAGACGAACCATTCGTCCTAGCCAAGGATGTGGCTCAGGTTTTCTATGTGAAGGACATGTCTAGTAAACCGAAGAAGCAAACAGACAAGTCAAATGATAAGGCCATGCGACACATAGTCCTTTCCGGAAAAAGAAACATCGTCGGCATCGAGGGCAAAACAGACAAGTCGGAAGATTATGATAAGTTTGACGAGATTCCTCCATTTGCCGTGAATGTTGACCCAAGCATTCTATTAGCTAAAGAGGATGCTCCTTATGCATGTAGTGATCATAAGCAAGGCACATTCGTGAAAAAGAAGACTATTGCCGTTCTAGATCGTGATGTTTAATGTATTGTTATAACCATTATGTAAGATATTGAGCATGCACTCTTATATTATTAATTTATGCTTATGTGATGGAGTTGTATTCAAATTGTTCTCAACACACATGTTCATATTAGCACATCTAGCTAGTAAATGAAATAAAATGTTTATATTAGCACAAATGTTCTCAACATACATGAACTAAAATACTAATATATATATATATATTTGTCTGAGAATAATAATCGTAACATCAATCATATTATTATCACATATAGTAAATGAAAAAACTAATTGAAATATATTTTTTAGTAAATGAAATAAGAAACAAATTGAAACAAAAAACAAATTAAAAAATAACTAGGCTTTTAGTCCCGGTTGGAGGCTCCAACCGGGACTAAAAGGTCATTTGTCCCGATTCGTGGCCCGAACCGGGACTAAAGGTGTCGGTGCCCGACCTTTAGTCCCGGTTCGGGCCACGAACCGGGACTAAAACGATCTTTTAGTCTCGGTTGGAGCCTCCAACCGGGACTAAAAGCCTCCATCCTCTATAAAATGGCCAGCCGGCCGCAACTCTGTGTTTTTTGTTCATTCTCCGGCAGAGGGAGGGAGGTGTGCTCCTGATTTTTGTTTTTAAGATTTCAGTGCACCGAGGTTTTTTACGGTTAGTATTTCTTGTTCATTCTCTAATCTTTCTCCAGTTAGTATTTTTTGTTCATTTCTTTGTACGTAGAGAAATTTGAGTTATTTAGTTTTTAGTTGCCTAGAATTTAGTTATTTAGTTTTTAGTTTTGTTTAGAATTTAGTTATTTAGTTTTGTTTTGAATTTAGTTATTTAGTTTTTAAGATGTTGCTTGGAATTTAGTTATTTAGTTTTGTTTAGAATTTAGTTATTTAGTTTTGTTTAGAATTTAGTTATTTAGTTTTTAAGATGTTGCTTAGAATTTAGTTATTTAGTTTTGTTTAGAATTTAGTTATTTAGTTTTGTTTAGAATTTAGTTATTTAGTTTTTAAGATGTTGCTTAGAATTTAATTATTTAGTTTTGTTTTTGTAATCAGTATATAGTTTTTTTGTGAGTAATATATAGATTCTAGTTAGAACAATGCCGAGGAGACAACGCCTGGTACCTCATCGTGGTGGAGGGTGGGATAATCCTGTGTTGATGCCACAAATAAACCCGCCACGAGAAGCACACGCTCCTGGCCTCGTTTTTACGGGAAACAACATTGCAGTGCCCGCGCCTAACGAAGCTCGTTTCAATCGGGTAAATTAATTATCTAGTGCTTAAATATGTACATGTCAATATATTGAATATTTCATGCAATTTATTAATGTGACTTACCCATAGCAGATTATTTTGCCAATCAAATGGTTTAAAGATGCAGTAACGCACATCGCTCTTCGATGCCCATTGGTTTACAGAGAGGTGAATGAGAACACCAGGAGGGTTCTCATTTCTGTTGAGATTAGGCAAAATGCCTTACGTGACTCCAGTGAGGGCCAAGTTGTGCATATCGACGTTGAATCGGGTGCCTGGCAACAGGAGCATGTTGCGGCTTGTGACGCTGTAAGGCAAGCACTCTATCGAATCCAATTACTGGGTGGGCACGTTTTACCAGACTATAGCTACTTCAAGATAAAAGCTCTTGAGGCGGGTGGCCTCCCCGTGACACAAATGCTTAAATTAGTTACCCCTGAATACGAATCCATCTACGTAAGTTAACTATGATTCTTTTTTTGAATTCCATTATGAATGTTATGAAATCACGTGGTTTTGTTATTTTTTATAGGACGACCTGTACTGTGGATACATGCATGTGTACTCCGGGTTACAACCAATACTAAAACAGGTACTTGATTACCTACGGTTCACATTCACTAAGCCATATTCATACCGTGTTAATGGTGGATTTCAAGCGGACACAACCCTGACACATGTGGACGCAAGTGGAACGACTAGGCAGACAAAAATTGATGGCGAGGTTTTGGATAAACCCTATAAGGCGGTTGATAGTGCGTTCATATGGACTCTTGATTACGTTGACAGATATTTAGGTGTTGAGATTGTTGACATAAACTATCCTTTTTATCTCATGAAAAAGAATGTTGTCGACGGAGATTAATGAATCATGTTGTAATAAGAATTATTATTAAATTTGTTGGACCAATTTTTATCATGTTGTAATAACACTAATTTTTGTCCCTAGCGTTTTTGTTTCCCGTGCAAATCCAGCCCTCTTTTGGTTTAGTTTTAGTTCTTTTACTAAATAGACCAATATCTATTCATATATAGCATTATTACCAACAAAATTGCAAAATTTTAATAAATAACATTTGCATATATTGGTGCTTTCATAAATTATTGAATATGATAATGTGAGTGGTATTATTTTGTTTATTAAATATTAGCCAAAAATTGATAATTGAAATAGTTGATGGGATGCATAGATTTTCTTAATAGACCACTCTATGCTCACAAGCATTGTCTCCATGCTTTTTTTGCGTGTGTACATGATGATCATACAATGGCAAGGTGTATCTGCAGCTAGGTAGTGACAGTCTGTAGCCATGAGACTCATGTGTTCCATAACCATGTATTAAGCAATAGTTGATGGAGTTTTTACTTCTCTCGATGGGTTCAATGTGATCTTTGGGACATTCAAATCTTTCAGGCTCACACTCAAACCATCGAGAAGTACAAACTCCATCAACAATTGTTTAACATGGTTATGGAAGACATGAGTTTCATGGCTACAGACTGTCATTACCTAGCTGGAGGTTAAGCTTGCCAATGTATGAACATCATATACATATGCATAATAGGTATAGGACAATACTTGTGAGCATTGTGTCGAATATTAAGAAAATATGTGTACATCACATCAACTAGTTTAATTATAGATTTTTTTTTGCTAATATTTGACAAATAAACATTATATAACTCATATTAGCGTGTTTATTAAATTTTGTAAGCTCTAATATAAGCAGCTATTATTTTTTAATTTTTTGGTGATTTTTCTGGTGATAATGATATATAAGAATGAATATTCGTGTATTAGTGAAAGAAATAGAACTAAAATAAAAGGGGGCTGGATTTGCGCGGGAAGCAAAAACGCAGCCCCCTTTAGTCCTGGGTCGTAACACGACCCGGGACTAAAGGGGGCTGCGTTTCCCTTCCCGCGCGAATTTACCCTTTAGTCTCGGGCCGTATTTCGACGCCAGACTAAAGGACCTTTAGTCCCGGGTCGTAATACGGCCCGGGACTAAAGGTGGGGGTTATAACCACCGGCCCCTTCTCCTTCTCTCTCTTCTCGATCCATCTTCCTCCACACGACGCGCGCGCGCTCCGTCCGACCGCCACCGGGCGCCCGAGCCCGAGCCCCGCCCCCACGCCGCC
>CM014272.1:2613296-2630250 GCA_004135705.1 Alloteropsis semialata
GGAGAATAAGAAAAATAACAGGGAAGAGGAGAGCCGGTTCAGAGATGGGAGGGAGCATTCAGATAGACAGAGGCAGACAGGGGCCGGCCGGCACGGCGGTGCCGCGCACCTGCTTACCGCCGTGCCGAGCTCGGTGCCACGCGCCAGCGTGGGCAAAGGCCAGCGCCAAGATGACATGCCGCTGTGGCCTCGACGCCACCCGTGGACCAAACTAGGCCAACCGAGTTAGGCTTCTTCCTCTCCCTTGTTTGTTTTCCTGCCGCCCATCACCGTCGCTCGAGCCGCCGCACCGACGCTAAGCTCGCTGCCTCCCTCAATCCTCCACCCGATTCCTCTCGCTCGCGAGTTCACCAGTCCATCCGTGCCTTGCCCCTCTTGTCCATATCCGTTTCCGTCACCTGCAACAGCCGCTCGCCGCCATCATCTACCTCGAGCTGCCGTCGGTCTCTTCTCCGACCGCCATGGTGAGCCCCTACCTTCCGACCATCTCTTCACCGTCCAAGTGTTCATATGGGTTCCTAAAGTTGCCGCGCAGCTCACCGAGCCTCTTGCAGCCCCGTTCCATGGCCTGGCTGGTCAAAACGCCGCCGAGCCACCGTGGGTGCCGCTCGGTTAGCCGCCGTTGTAGGAAGAGGCTGTTCTGTGTTCTAGAGTCCCTAGGAGCGTAAGCACCGCATGTCCCAGATCACATGGAAGCTGTTCGCGTCGTTTGTTGCTCTGGATCGAGGTTCCCAGCGCTGGATCAATGTTCCGCCGCCGTGCTCGGTGATGCCGCCGCCGCCGCTGTTGTCCATCGCCTGCAGGTCGCCGCTAGAGATGTTGCCTTGGGGAGTGAGTGCGCGAAGGTCAGGGACAGAGGTCCGTGGAGTTGGTCGTGCCAGGGACCCACCGCCGGTGGGGGCGCCGTGGGTAGCGCCGCCGTGGTCTCCTGGCCGCGCGCGCGGGCGCTCGGGTGAGAAGCGAGCGTGAGGGAGAGAGCAACAGCTGGGCCGGACGCCGGCCTGAGAAAGAGGAAGGGAGGTGGGCCATGCTGGGCCGAGCCGTAAGAGGCCAAGGGGAACCGGACCGGGCCTGTTTGCCGACCAAGTAGGAAAGGAGGGAAGTGGGCCGAGCCGGGCTGGCCAGTAGGAAAAAGAGAAGAAAAAGAAAGAAAAATGAAGAAGGGAACTGGGCCAGGCCCAGAGGTCGGCCCAGTGGATGAAAGAAGGGCTGCGGGTTGGATTAAGGATAAGAGCAGGGGGGTTTCTGCAAAACCGGGGAGTTTAGGTTTTAATAAGTTTTTAGGTTTCTCGTAATGCATTTCAATAGGATTAATATTTAGAATTGCATACCTTTTTGTAGGAAGCTCTAAAAATTAATAAATAAATTTTATTGCAGTAATTGCATTTTCCTTTATGCATCTAGATTATTGTTTAGTGTATTAGATGCTTTTATAATTGCTACCCTTGATTTTAGGATGGGTTTAAGGGTTTGTTTAATTAGAAAATAGGTTTTTAATTAGTTATTCTCTTGTTTATAATCCTTGAAATACGTTAATTAATTCCTTTATGCTAATTAGGTGTTTTATCAAGTTTAGGATGGATAAGGGTCTCTAATTTAATTCTTCCATGTTTTTGCATCATATCGTGTAGACCAGGATCCGTTGCAGCCGGAGTTGGTGGAGGTCCCCAACGACGTCCAGGAGGGGGACGAGGTGGTGTTCGAGGAGGGGACCGAAGCCGTTCCGCAAGCCCCAGAAGCCCTGTTGCTGCAGAGCCGGAGTCCTGTGAGCCAGGCAAGCCCCGGAGCATACCCGTCCCAATACTAACTTAACTACTGTTGTTATGATTGAGCCCATGTTTGTGCATTAGCTTAGGATAGAGTGAATCCTACTTTTAATGCATAATCCTTCCTTGTTTAGAGCATCTCTGCCACCTTTTCAAAAAGATAGAGTAGAGTCGCTTAGACCTGCTCACAGTAGTAAAGTCAGGTGTTATCCCAATCACCTGCCATTAGGTAATGTTGGCTTAGAGAGCTAAACCTGTTTAGTAAGTCTTTGAAAGTGTTGGGCAGGACGTGTGGTTGATGTTTAAGGAATATGTTGGACGTTTTGGTAATTTGGGTTGGTCCTGCCCACTGGATAAGTATAGGAGTTGCTGTGATCTGCCTGTGGTCAAGCTTTGAACGTACTGGGCACATACCGATATAGGGAGCCGGAAAACTGATGTACTTCTGTGGTACTACTGTGACTCACCGTGTCTGGCGAGGAATGTTGGCGGGGTCGTAGTCAGTAACCCACATGCCTTTGCCCGGGCACTATGTAGGGAATGGGGATGCGACCCCGGGCTATATGGGCACAGTTCAGGCAATGGTGGCCGCAGCGGGAAAGGTAGCTTCGTGTGGCCTTCCGGGGGCGCGCACGCGGCGTGTGTTCCAGGTTTACCCCTGCAGGGTTTGAAATCGATTCGAATCACCGAGTGTCACGGTTTTGATACATGCTTGATCCTGCCAGATACTTTATTGAATGTTTATGTAATGTTCAGCTCTTATGCCTTGTTGTTCCTACTGTTTGGCAATATCGATTGGTTCACCTAGCTGAATAGGGTTTTATCTTGTCAATCTAAAATTTGGTAATTAGATTAGTAACTAATTAAGCTATGCCTTGCTAGAGTCTGTTTATTTCTGTTTAACTTCACAGCTTTGCATGCCCTTGTGATCCTTTAGTTTAGTCTGTCGGGTAAGTCTCGCTGAGTACCTTTGTACTCAGGGTTCTTTGACCCCTTGTTGCAGTTGAGCCTGAGGAGTAGGCTGTTGCTGGCGCCGAGGAGGTCTGTGGATTCAGACATGTCAGGGCACGACATGGTCTGATGATAGTTGTTTAATTACCTTGTTAAACTGTTGCTGAACCTAGAACATGTGTGTAATATTTAAATTGAGCTACTCTAGTTTGTATAACTCTTACCTATCTGTGTTGTATGTTTTACCTGTGCAATATCTGTGATGCTTCCTCTGGTGTTGGGATCCTGAGTATTTGTGATGAGACAGCTATCAGTGAACACTTGATGGAACCCTGGATTTATGCTGACCCAGGTGTGTGACGTGTTAGTGTTTCACACTACAGATCACACCTGAGTCAGTTCAAGTAGGGTTGTTCCGTCACAGCTGGTATCAGAGCTTATATCCTTAGGACATCACAGGTATTGAGTTGAACCCAGTTAGAGTGCCCTAGTGGGTAGTTATGAGGTTATTATGAGGTGGCCCTAGTAAACTAACTTCTAGAGTTGTGTATTTACTTTCTGCTAAACTTGCGATTCTGTAACGACGCACCTCCGATCAGGTATGATGGTAAGTTAAATTCAGCAAGATATGATATTATGACTCTGACTTGCACAAGCTTGCTTGTGTGAGGGGCCCCGTTCACTGATTGTTCGGGGGGCGACCTGTCCATTGGCTAGCCCGTTGGGCTTGTCTTTGAGGCTTGTCGACATCTGCCGCCTGATGTGGAGTGCGGAGTTCCTGTCGTGTGATCTTACTAATCACAGTCGCTTAACCCTGAGGAGTGGCCTACTCAGGGGCACCCCATATGGCAATGATATGGGGCACGCAAACGCCGACCATACGGTGGTGAGTATGGGACAAGTGAATACGTGTAAACGTATGAAGCACTGTCCATGCAGTGTTGAACGCATGGGTGCCATTTTTATAGCGAATGGTAATGTATGGTCTTCTGCAGGTACCCTAACTTCGTTCGCTACGCTTAGAATCGGTAGATTATTATAAGTTGAGAGATGTACGAAAAAGCCACCGTGTTTATGCGAGAGGTTGTGTGTTTCCTTTCAGGTCATAGGAATCGAGCATGTGCATTGCATACCTTTGCATGGGTTTTTGGGTAGTTTCTGTTTTCTTTAAAACCCTTTGTTTTACCCTGGTCTAAGGTTGTATACACTAGTTGTTCAGATGACTACCAGATGGGTAGATAATGAAAGATGGACCCACAGGTACTTGGACGACATGTAAAGTTTCATGAAGATGATGTTGAGCACACATCAGCAACTAGGCCATCCGGAGTATGGTGGAAAGAGTTCATGTCTGAGTATAGCTATGTTTCATGGCGGTCAATGTCCCAGTTGTACAAATCCTGAAATGGGAGTTATTCTCCGCATCCATAGGAAGAAGCTTAATCTTCTGACTCAATGGAAACCACTTCTCACAAGGCTTTAACGGTCGTTTATGAAAAGTATCAGTTTGACGTAAGTTCTAGCAAAGCGGAGTAATTCTCCTTTTGCATATCAAGATGATGAAGTCTGGAGGTGTCACCAGAAGACCGAGAAGAATACAATCCTGTGTCCTCGCAGTATCTTCCCAGAACATGAGTTTAATGTATAGTCTACATCAAGAGTATGAATCTGAATATCTGAAGAAGAAGTAAGAGTTTGCAAATACTCAAGGTAGGGAGCAGGTTCTGACAATGGATTTAAGGGTGAGTTAAGATTCTTCAGTGAAACTATGTGGGAAATGTTACAGCCAAGACAAGTACTATCGAGTAACTCGGAGAAGCTATTGAAAGGGGTGAACCATAGTAAGCAGATTGGCCGTGAGATCCGAAAGGAAGTAGGTGCCATGTTTACCATACTTGAAGTCAAGATAATAGATTAGTTGCATATGATTATGACCTTTCATCAACAATTGAAGTATATCATAATACAGTAAGTTTCCATGGGAGTTGAAGCTCAAGAAGAAAGTTAAAGCAAGTTTATGGTAAGGAGATGAATGAAAAGGATGTAAAGAGTTAGTTTTGGGATATAAAATTAGAGATCTAGCAGAAAGCATTACAAAGAAAGAGTTGTTGGGTGATAGCTACAGTGGATTAGTGTTAGTCAACATGATTTTGCCATAAATGGTTATTCACCGTCTGAAGCTTCCTGAAGATTAGAGTCAATTATTAGAACCCAAATCAGTTTATCTGGATCAGACAATTCAAGGGAAAGATCAGCACAATGGTAATAGAACTGAAATTATTTCGGATTTGACTTCATGGCATAACCTAATAAGGATTTTGTAAAACAATTTCAGTGAATGCGCAACTTCAAGACATACCTCTGAGTTTTGTATTATGCTGGTTCGCCTAGGCTAGTGCGAAACAAAACGTGTGGCTTGGAGATGGTGCTTTTAATTGAAATTTTGTAAGGAGCAGATGAGACTTGTCCAAACGGATGGTGCATTATCCGGAGTGCGCAACCGAGAGGAGCTAAGTCGAATCTGCGAATTACTAGACTCTATCCGATACCTGTTGTTGCCAGACGTTCGATAAGTTCACCAGTATGACCTTAATGCCTTAAGAAAGTAGTACTTGCATTTGCACACCAGGGCTTGATGATGCTCGTCTGTGCCAGCAGAGAACTTGAAAGGTTGATACTTCAACAGATTGAAGTCACAATCCACAACATCGAAAGATGATATGCACTTTTGCCAAATCAAATGAATGGCTTGACGGATATGATTTCCGGTTTGTAAGGTGAAAACGCCCTCAGAAGTGAATACCACTGATCTTTAGAAGGATGTATAAGGAATTGGAAGACTTAAGGAGCAACTGC
Organism: Alloteropsis semialata; assembly: GCA_004135705.1. Classification (NCBI taxonomy): domain Eukaryota; kingdom Viridiplantae; phylum Streptophyta; class Magnoliopsida; order Poales; family Poaceae; genus Alloteropsis; species Alloteropsis semialata. The sequence goes on from CM014272.1 coordinate 2,618,870, forward strand.
AGGAACATGTGAGCTAAAGTTTTATTAGATCAAGATTATTTCCTGGCCAATATCCTGTCTTATTTGCAAGAAAGAAAATAACAGGAACCAAGGTGTTCTCCGACATAGGATTGAGATCAAGCTATCACTAGAACAAGATTAAGGTGGAAGGAATATCAATACAAGACTTAATCCAACATGGGCTGTATGAATGGCTGGTTTTGACCTTTGGATTAAGTTAGTTGGGTATACACTAAGGATGAAACAGAAACTGCTCAACACGTACGTTTGTTTTGAAGAGGCTATGAGAATATCAAGTAAATGCTATGTTGAGCAGGTGTGATTTTGAGTAAAGGAAAATTTCATTTCCTCAGATACATCCTTTCAGCTTGAAGAGTAACTGATGATCTAGCAATAGTTCCAGATGTTTTGAATTTGAAGGCTCACAAATATTAAGTTAGAAATTCGAGGTTTTCTGGAGTTTCCTGAAGACTACCACGTTTTATCTCCAATATCTCCAAATTGGCTAAAACTGTAACCGAGCTATTGAAGAGAGAATACCGGATTAACTAGGTTTCACAAGGTGATGAAGCTGTTCAGATTATGAAGACCTTGCAGACAACTTCACTAGTCTTAGCATGAACAGACATCGAGAATCTACTTGAGTTGGATTATGATACATCTGGCACCATAACTGGGATTAGATGTTCAACCTACCATTTGTGGACTAGTAGACAGACAGAGAGAATGAACCGAATTTTTGAGGATATGTTAAAGGCAGGTATTCTAACTTATCCTGAGAAATGGGGTGAATGTTTACCTTAGCAGAATTCTCAGGCGATCACAATTAGCAAACCAATGTCAATATAAAACCTTTGGAAGCTCTATAGGGTGGAAGAAGCAAAACTTCACCCACTTGATCATAAACTGGTATGAGAATTATTTTGAGACTAGATCTAGTGACAAAAGCTAAAGAAAAAGTGAGATTGATTGAAACTTACCTCAAGATAGTTCAGTCCAGACTGAAGAACTATGCAGACAAGACAAGGCAACCGCTAACTTTGGAAGTTGGAAGCTATGGATACTTCAAAGTGCCACCAATGAAAGGGATCCCTCGCTTTGAATTAATGGCAAGATAACTCCAAGACATATTGGTCCTTATCAGAGTTTTAAGAAGAGATGTCTTATGGCTTAAGGATTAGTTACCAGGTATCTCAACTTAAGCAGTGTCTATGAGTTCGTGAGGAAGCAGATGAAAATTTAGAGATGGAGTTAAAAATAGATCTGACCTAGGAGGAGAGACCTATCAAGATTCTAGATCAGAAAGAGAGAAGAACTCGTAGAAGGAATATCAAGCTCAATGAGATTCAGTGGGTAATTACTCAGCAGACCATTGTGTCTGACGGAGGATCTCAGTTCGTCTCAAGATTTTGGGAGTAGTTGCATAAGTTGTTGGGTATTACTCTGATCAGGAATTCTGCCTATTACCCCCAGATAGGAAGGCAGACAGAATAGATACTAGAAGATATGCTTTGAGCTTATGTTCTCACCAATTCAAAGAGGTGGGATGAATGCTTGCCTTTGGCAGAGTTTGCATACCACAACAGTTACCAAGCAAGTATCCAGATGGCACCATTTGAAGCATTGTACGGACGATGAACTGGTCAGAATCCGGAGAAAGGACTGTCGTTAGACCTGACTTAGTAAAAGAAGCTGAAGATATAGTCCATCAGGTTCAAGACAATTTGAAAACATCTCAATCACGGCAAAAAAGCTACTCAGGTAAAAGAAGACGACCGCTCTCTTTTCAGAAGGGAGATTTTGTGTATCTCAAGGTTTCCCCAATGAAAGAAGTGCATCGCTTTGGAGTGAAAGGCAAGTTAGTACCTAGGTTTGTTGGACCTTTTCAAATTGTGGAGCTTCGAGGTCCAGTTGCTTACCGTATTGCTTTACCAGAAAGTTTAGCGGGTGTACATAATGTGTTTCATGTATTCCAGCTCAAGAAGCGTCTTAGAGTGCCCAAAGAAGCTATCAATGTAGCACAGGTACAACTTGAGTCTGATTTGACTTATGAGGAACGCCCGATCAAGATACTGGATCAAAAAGAACGAGAAAATCGAAGAAAGCGCATCAGATTCTATAAAGTTTAGTGGAGTAACCACACAAAGGACAAAGCCGCTTGGGAGCAAAAAGAGCATTTGGTATCTAAGTATCCAGAGTTGTTTGTAAAATAAGTTGTAATATAGCCACCACTGTGTTCTGGTGAGAAATAAGAGAAGTTGTGTATATGACACATTTTCCTTGCCGCTGTTTCGGCAGATGCTTGTAGTCCTGCTAAATCTCGGGACGAGATTTCTTTAAGGGGGAGGCTGTAACACTCCTGTGTTAATCAAACTTCTAAACGCTGTTTTGGAAACCTATCATGGTAATTAAGCAGCCATCAGTGATTACCAAGGTTAAGCAAAAGATAGAAAAAGGGTTACAAGGAGTACTTGAGTTGGATTTTCGGTCAACTTCACGGTCTTGTAGTTTCCAAACTAAGCCCAATCAATAAACAAGTGTGTAAGAGAAATTGAAGATTAAAGTACCAGCAACAAAAGTTACATTTGGAGTTTTGATAGTTTACATGTGGAATGTGGAGAAACCATGGCCTAAAGATGGCAGCTTTGAAAAACAGGTTGACTGAACTTTTTCCGAAAAGAAGTGATCGAAAGGGGTCAAATTCAGGGCAGCATATCTCATGATCTAGGCAGGTTCAGCTCAAGGTCATATTAAAGAAGTTGTAGCTCTATGTATAGGCTACTACTTTCGTATTTAAAGTTTGGAGAGTTTACATTCAAAGTATGGAAAAAAATTGACTTGCATTTGCTGGTTTGCACGGGTTTCAGAAACGCCGAGTTTGGAGGACCCGATATTCAGTGGCTGATATCTTCGAATCTGTTGAGATTGAGGCAAAGGTTATATTATGGAAAATGAAGTTTCATGTTTGGGCTACAACTTTTGTTAATGAAGCTCAAAGAGTTTACATATGGAATTTGAAGAAAAAGGCGTGTTTAGTGGCTGGCCTAGGCGAGTTTCAGAAAGACAGACATATTCAGTTACAGACCTATCGCTGTGCTCATGTTCAGGGTTTCTAATCTCTTGATCTACTGAGTTTTGGATTGAAGCTTTACAAGGAAGTTTGTAACCTGTACTCCACTCTACAATGTTTGTCTTGAATTGGATTTGTGTTGCATGGAGAATAAGAAAAATAACAGGGAAGAGGAGAGCCGGTTCAGAGATGGGAGGGAGCATTCAGATAGACAGAGGCAGACAGGGGCCGGCCGGCACGGCGGTGCCACGCACCTGCTTACCGCCGTGCCGAGCTCGGTGCCACGCGCCGGCGTGGGCAAAGGCCAGCGCCAAGATGACATGCCGCTGTGGCCTCGACGCCACCCGTGGACCAAACTAGGCCAACCGAGTTAGGCTCCTTCCTCTCCCTTGTTTGTTTTCCCGCCGCCCATCACCGTCGCTCGAGCCGCCGCACCGACGCTAAGCTCGCTGCCTCCCTCAATCGTCCACCCGATTCCTCTCGCTCACGAGTTCACCAGTCCGTCCGTGCCTTGCCCCTCTTGTCCATATCTGTTTCCGTCACCTGCAACAGCCGCTCGCCGCCATCATCTACCTCGAGCTGCCGTCGGTCTCTTCTCCGACCGCCATGGTGAGCCCCTACCTTCCGACCATCTCTTCACCGTCCAAGTGTTCATATGGGTTCCTAAAGTTGCCGCGCAGCTCACCGAGCCTCTTGCAGCCCCGTTCCATGGCCTGGCTGGTCAAAACGCCGCCGAGCCACCGTGGGTGCCGCTCGGTTAGCCGCCGTTGTAGGAAGAGGCTGTTCTGTGTTCTAGAGTCCCTAGGAGCGTAAGCACCGCATGTCCCAGATCACATGGAAGCTGTTCGCGTCGTTTGTTGCTCTGGATCGAGGTTCCCAGCGCGGGATCAATGTTCCACCGCCGTGCTCGGTGATGCCGCCGCCGCCGCTGTTGTCCATCGCCTGCAGGCCACAGCTAGAGATGTTGCCTTGGGGAGTGAGTGCGCGAAGGTCAGGGACAGAGGTCCGTGGAGTTGGTCGTGCCAAGGACCCGCCGCCGGTGGGGGCGCCGTGGGTAGCGCCGCCGCGGTCTCCTGGCCGCGCGCGCGGGCGCTCGGGTGAGAAGCGAGCATGAGGGAGAGAGCAGCAGCTGGGTCGGACGCCGGCCTGAGAAAGAGGAAGGGAGGTGGGCCATGCTGGGCCGAGCCGTAAGAGGCCAAGGGGAACCGGACCGGGCCTGTTTGCCGACCAAGTAGGAAAGGAGGGAAGTGGGCCGAGCCGGGCTGGCCAGTAGGAAAAAGAGAAGAAAAAGAAAGAAAAATGAAGAAGGGAACTGGGCCAGGCCCAGAGGTCGGCCCTGTGGATGAAAGAAGGGCTGCGGGTTGGATTAAGGATAAGACCAGGGGGGTTTCTGCAAAACCGGGGAGTTTAGGTTTTAATAAGTTTTTAGGTTTTTCGAAATGCATTTCAATAGGATTAATATTTAGAATTGCATATCTTTTTGTAGGAAGCTCTAAAAATTAATAAATAAATTTTATTGCAGTAATTGCATTTTCCTTTATGCATCTAGATTATTGTTTAGTGTATTAGATGCTTTTATAATTTCTACCCTTGATTTTAGGATGGGTTTAAGGGTTTGTTTAATTAGAAAATAGGTTTTTAAATAGTTATTCTCTTGTTTATAATCCTTGAAATACGTTAATTAATTCCTTTATGCTAATTAGGTGTTTTATCAAGTTTAGGATGGATAAGGGTCTCTAATTTAATTCTTCCATGTTTTTGCATCATATCGTGTAGACCAGGATCCGTTGCAGCCGGAGTTGATGGAGGTCCCCAACGACGTCCAGGAGGGGGACGAGGTGGTGTTCGAGGCGGGGACTGAAGCCGTTCCGCAAGCCCCAGAAGCCCTGTTGCTGCAGAGCCGGAGTCCTGTGAGCCAGGCAAGCCCCGGAGCATACCCGTCCCAATACTAACTTAACTACTGTTGTTATGATTGAGCCCATGTTTGTGCATTAGCTTAGGATAGAGTGATTCCTACTTTTAATGCATAATCCTTCCTTGTTTAGAGCATCCCTGCCACCTTTTCAAAACGATAGAGTAGAGTCTCTTAGACCTGCTCACAGTAGTAAAGTCAGGTGTTATCCCAATCACCTGCCATTAGGTAATGTTGGCTTAGAGAGCTAAACCTGTTTAGTAAGTCTTTGAAAGTGTTGGGCAGGACGTGTGGTTGATGTTTAAGGAATATGTTGGACGTTTTGGTAATTTGGGTTGGTCCTGCCCACTGGATAAGTATAGGAGTTGCTGTGATCTGCCTGTGGTCAAGCTTTGAACGTACTGGGCACATACCGATATAGGGAGCCGGGAAACTGATGTACTTCTGTGGTACTACTGTGACTCACCGTGTCTGGCGAGGAATGTTGGCGGGGTCGTAGTCAGTAACCCACATGCCTTTGCCCGGGCACTATGTAGGGAATGGGGATGCGACCCCGGGCTATATGGGCACAGTTCAGGCAATGGTGGCCGCAGCGGGAAAGGTAGCTTCGTGTGGCCTTCCGGGGGCGCGCACGCGGCGTGTGTTCCAGGTTTACCCCTGCAGGGTTTGAAATCGATTCGAATCACCGAGTGTCACGGTTTTGATACATGCTTGATCCTGCCAGAAACTTTATTGAATGTTTATGTAATGTTCAGCTCTTATGCCTTGTTGTTCCTACTGTTTGGCAATATCGATTGGTTCACCTAGCTGAATAGGGTTTTATCTTGTCAATCTAAAATTTGGTAATTAGATTAGTAACTAATTAAGCTATGCCTTGCTAGAGTCTGTTTATTTCTGTTTAACTTCACAGCTTTGCATGCCCTTGTGATCCTTTAGTTTAGTCTGTCGGGTAAGTCTCGCTGAGTACCTTTGTACTCAGGGTTCTTTGACCCCTTGTTGCAGTTGAGCCTGAGGAGTAGGCTGTTGCTGGCGCCGAGGAGGTCCGTGGATTCAGACATGTCAGGGCACGACATGGTCTGATGATAGTTGTTTAATTACATTGTTAAACTATTGCTGAACCTAGAACCTGTGTGTAATATTTAAATTGAGCTACTCTAGTTTGTATAACTCTTACCTATCTGTGTTGTATATTTTACCTGTGTAATATCTGTGATGCTTCCTCTGGTGTTGGGATCCTGAGTATTTGTGATGAGACAGCTATCAGTGAACACTTGATGGAACCCTAGACTTATGCTGACCCAGGTGTGTGACGTGTTAGTGTTTCACACTACAGATCACACCTGAGTCAGTTTAAGTAGGGCTGTTCCGTCACAAACCAATTGCCCCAGCTGACGTTGCAAGAAAGAGGACAAATCAATGCGGGGTTCTTGTCAGAGATCACATCCTAATCAGCATTCCAAGATGGAAACCTCTGAAACGCGGGGGTACAAACATTGTCCCTCAAAGAGGGAAAGATGTGCTCTGGCAGCAGCTACAAGAACATTTCACAGTGCCAGCAGGAACTGAGGATAGAGTGAAAGTTTGGGCTCTTTCGAAGATGGCAGAACAATTCCAAAGCTTTAAGAAGAAACTCTACAAAAATTTTGTTGAAAAGAATCGCATGCCAACTTTCACAGGAGCCTATGAGAAGCTAAGACCCCACTGGGTTGCAATTGTGCAATACAAGCGTTCGAAACTTGGAAAGAAGCTTATGGAGACGAACAAATCTAATGCCGCCCAGAAAGAATACCATCACCGTCTCGGCCAAGGTGGCTACGCTGCAGCTATTCCAAAATGGGAAAAGATGGAACAAGATCTACGTGATAGAGGTATCACACCACAGACGTCCACTTGGACTGACCGTACACAACATTGGTATTATGCCCATGGCGGAACATTGGCCCCCAATACCGGGGAATGCATCTTTGGACAGCAGATACAACAAGCCGCACAGAGACTTATGCATGCCATAGAAGCAGTTGGCAAGGGAGAGTTCCACCCGGACAGAGAAAAGGATGAGCTCACGTGGGCTCTGCAGAATCCCGAGCATCCTGGACGGACGCGAGGCAAAGGAGGGGTTCCGTGGAAGTACGGGTTTGTCGACTGCATTGAGTCTTACAGAAGTCACAGCAGAAGAAAAAACGAGGAGTTAGAGAAGATGCGACGACTCGTGGAAAGGATACTGCAGAACGAATAAAGAATAGGGGAGGTTCAGCGGCAACTGGAGATAGCACTTAGCTCTCAGCAACAAAGCCATGGATCCGCCGGCGCTCCAGTAGACGCAATTAGCCCTACCCATCATCATCGAAGCAGTTGCGCGTCCACTGACGTCCCAAATGATGCTCAAGTCCAACGCTACCCCGTGGACGATATAACCAGGCGGACGACCTGTGAGCTGCACAGTCCATTCAAGAACTTAACGTTCAAGGTGGTGTACGGTACTGCTTTGCCGAGTCAAGAAAGAGATCTCCACCATGGAGGGCAAATACCTGCTGGCTATGCTAGAGTTGGGGTGGAGCAGGTCTTGGCCGGGTACGAATCACTCCAGCTTGACATTCCTGGAGGTGATGGGGAGATGACACTAGAAGAGGCAGTTCATGGTGTTATCCTATGGGAGAAGCGTTACATCTTCTTAACTCCTGAGGGGCCTTCGTCGTCACCCCAAATCTCAAGGGCATCTCCGCCGCCTCCAGCTCCGCAGTCCCCACCGCAGCAATATTCGCCTGTTCTCCCTGAACAAAGGTCTCCGTCGCCTACAACTCAAAAATCTCCGTCGCCTCGGCTAAGCAATCTCCGCCGCCTGCACCTCCGCCGGCAAAGAAAGCTAAGCAACAGAAAGCCAAGGCACCAACAAAGCCACCTACAAAGAAGCCAGCAAAGCAAGCCAATGAACCTGCCAAGCTACCATGGGAAAAAACTGATGAGGAGTGCAAGCAGCATAGTCTGGATAAGGTTAAAGAGTTCTTCAAAAAGAAGGAACCCGAGAAAAAAGAAGTAGTTGATTTTGCTAAGTCTGCTTTCTTTATTGGCATGGCTAAAGTAACTCAGAAGAAAGTGTTGTCAGACTATGACCGCTCTATTAAGAAATCGTATGAGAAGAATCAAAGGGAGGAGAAGGAGCGACGGAGTCAACAGAGCCAAGAGTCTACCAAGAGCCACAAGAGCGTCAAGCAACAAAGGAAGGGAAAGGTTGTTGCTCAGCTCGGTGAGCAGGAAAGGCAAACAATTGATCAACTCATAGTGAATGCTGGAATTGGACCGGTCGACCTGCTTGAGTTTTGCAAAGGGGCAGGAATGACGCCCTCGCAAATGCTGGATGAGAGTAAGACCCCAAAGGCTATACCAAGGCGGCCATTCAGCTTGGCTTACCTCTAGTTGATCCCGATACGTACGACACGCTGTCAACAAAAATGTACCGCTTACATGAATGGTACCTTCAGGCGTCGGCCCAAGGCTAGAAAATGGTGAGATTGAAGATTAGAGATGATGACTACTTTCGTGGCGATAATGTTATGTATCTGGAATTCTCAGAATTTTACCAGATATACCATAGGGATGCCCTTGACGTGTCTCTCCTCAGCTGCTGGGTGCTGTAAGTGCTTCGTTTATTTCTATATTTAACGTCTCCTATATATTGTCAACCTATTATTAAACATTTCTTTTTTAAATTGTATCCTGTAGAATGGAGATTGAAGTATGCAGAAAAAACTTATACTTCCACTTGGGCTTCATCGACCCAAAAACTGTAAACCAGCATATGTTACTAAATTTTTATGAAGAAACAATGAACAACATTGACAGATTCTTACGTGTACAACATTACAAGACAATGATTCTATTTCCTTACAACTTTGGGTGAGTACTTTTACTATCTTGTGCATCTTTTAGTTTTCTTCCTAACATAATTTTTATTTCAATTGACGTGACTCTTGGTACAAAACTTGCATGTAAATAGGTTCCATTGGATATCATTTGTTATACAACCGTACATAAGCTTGTTGACCATCATGGACTCATTGAGGGGACCACGGGACGCGTACCAACCAATGATTGACCTCCTTCAAAAGTAATTTCTGTCCTCGCACTATTATTCCTCTTTAGCTCAGCCAAGAATTCTATTTATTTTATATGGTGTGCGCAGGTGTTAGAAAAAGTTTCGTGCAGAGCAAAAAGGTCCATTCAAGGAACAACTTGGTATCAAGGGAGACTTTCCGGTAAATACTACTATACATAGACACACATCTCTTTTTTTGTTTCATTATCGTGAATATGCATGTAATGACTTGACCATTTCTCCTATAAAGTGTTATAGGCAGAATCAAGGCACCAATTTATGTGGATATTATGTCTGTGAGTACATGCACACTCTTGTAGGGCATATGACGATCGTCACGAATTGGGACCTGACGGTATGTTCCATTTTCATTGAAATCTATATGTATGTATGCATGCATGCATGTCATAATAATATTATTTATATTTTTCTATTAACCACATCCTCAGATGATGCATATGAAAGATGAGATCTTACTGGACCAAAGAGTCGCGGCGATTCAAGAGACACTCTGTGGATTTATAATCGATGAGGTCGTGAGCAAGACAGGGGCGTTCTGGTGGGATGGACACGAGGTCGATACAAGGAGCAAATATTAGGCATTTTGTAAATATACATATATATATATATATAGGGCGAGGCTAAAATGCAACAAGGTGCATTTTGTATAGGAAACGCACAGACCCTGGGCGTACTACCGAAAACTACCGTAACGCCTGCGCGCGTGCCAGAAGAAGAAAAAACGCGCCCGCGCGCCAGCGCCCCGCGCGCGCGCCCCCGCTGTGGGCTTTCTAGACTTTTTCCAGACTTTTTCTTCGTGGGCTTTTTTCGGGCTGGATTTTCTTTTCGAGAATTTTCTGACTACAAATAAGGTTTTTTCGAGACTTTTTCTTGGAATTTTTATTATTTTTCGCCGGGCTATGGGTGATAAGGGGGTTAACACGGGTGGGGACTTACAACACAGAAAACTAAAGTGACACATTGACTAAAACAACGGGTACAGACTTACAGCTCACAAATGTAAACTGACAAAACGACCACTACATGTTTTTGGAACAAAATACTCAATTGCAAACAGCGGAATGACATGTTTGCAATAGCAATAACAGCTCAATTGCAAGGTGAATAGATAAGTTTTTGGAAGAACAGATCCATTTGCAAACAGTACAACTACATGTTTGCAACGCTGATAGTAGCTCAATTGCAAACAGCAGAACGATTACAACAGCTGGACACTAACAACTTCCAAAACTAAACTGACACTATAACGATTACAAATGTCTGCAAGCAAAGACGCAATTGCAAATAAGATAACAGAACGTTTGCAAATCTGATAATAGCTCGTTTGCAATCACAGGGCAATAGTTTTCTACAAGAAAAGACGCAATTGCAAACAGGATAAAAGAACGTTTGCAAATCTGATAACAGATCATTTGCAGCCAAAGGGTAATAGTTTTCTGCAAACAAAGACGCAATTGCAAACAGGATAACAGAACGTTTGCAATTCGGATAACAGCTCGTTTGCAACCAAAGGGTAACAGTTTCCTGCAAGCAAAGAGGCAATTGCAAACACAATAACAGAATGTTTGCTATACAGACAACAGCTTGTTTGCAACCAAAGGTAATAGTTGTATCCAGTGTGTGAAACACATAGAAACATGTCTGCACTGCTGATATGATAACAAGGGATTTGCAACACTGGTAGGAGGGCAATTGCAGTCACAGTAAAACACATTATTGCAGGCTTAGAAACTTGATGACACGTAAATTTGGAATTAGCCTGCATGCATGCATGCATGGAATCCTTTTGGACTCAAAATTTCAATTCATTTTTTCTCCTAAACCGTAAGTCGGATCTGTGAACCGTTTGTTGTTTCTTACTCACAAAAATGTGCTTAACAAAACAAGATCCAACATGGATATATTTTGTGCATTTTTTGTTAGTTGCAACTCGGAAGCATATACAATTACAACTCGGAAACATATACAATTGCAACTACTAGTTACAACTAGACTTGCAGCTCAACTCTGTATGTGTTGTAACTCGAGTTGCAACACATACAGAGTTGAGCTGCAAGTCTAGTTGCAACTAGTAGTTGCAATTGTATTGCAACTCAAGTTGCAACTCTGTCACCGATGCAGATTTATATAATTTAAAAAGAAACTAAAAGGCAACCATGCTTCTAGTACAATAACTGCGCGCCATCAAACTAGCACTGGTAACCAGTAAAGATTGCAAACGAGCACAGTGGAAGAATCTAGAGCCTTGTAGAGTTGTAGCCTCTCTTTTTTAATTGCCGTTTCAT
>CM014272.1:2631250-2645856 GCA_004135705.1 Alloteropsis semialata
ACTGGCTCCAGCCACCGAAAACCCATGAGTAATTGAGGGCAAAGGTCTGTTTTTTTTTCATTCATGATGCTAAGCTGTTCAAATCTTCCTACAAGTTGTTCTAATTTCAGATAGATGGAATATGTTACTTGGATTTTTAAAAATACCAACTTGGAAGTTCAGAAAAAGATTAATAATAATTATTGTTGGATTTGATTTACTGCTGGTTTATATTGCTAGAGGAAATGCCAACACTGATATATGCTAGTTCGATGTACGTCAGACAACTGGATGTCAAAATAAGCAGCTTAGTAAAAGGGGTACTACTACCCTGAATCTAATACTCTCTTTGGTCAGTTTGAATTGTCGTGTCAGGTAATAAGCAGATTAGTAAACCTAAATGCATGTCAAAATCGCTGGTTCAAATGCCATATTAAGGTCTCCATTAGCCAGGAGATAGTAGATAGGAAACATTTTGGTTGCCAGCATAATATTAAGCCATTCCTAGACATGCTTCAGATCTCTTCTGAAGGGAGGATACTATCCATCATTATCAAAGGCCATCCATTAGCAAGACTAGATCAGAACATGGATCATATTTCTTCTATTTTACTAGCTATTCCCATAAAAAGGAGGCTGCATTTCTTCAGGGCCCTATATTGCACCTACTTTATTTTATCTTATAGCAAAGTACAGGATAAGTACACTATAGGATCAACCATGTGCTAGTTTTCCTTTGAAAACTGAATGCACTCGAGCATATGCATAATAAAGTATTATGATCTTGTTTGTTCAGTCTACTTCGGCGATACATATTTCTGCTATATTAATCCATAAACAAATGTCATTGTAGACTGAGATCAATAGGACTCTTAAAATTTTGAGCACTGGTAGTTGTATACAGAAATATGTATATTTATCCTGTGGATGTGTTTGCTAGATTTAACATCAAATCACTTTCTGAGAAATGTGTAGTACATACTGATGTTCGAATTGGCGAGTGGAAACAAATATGTTGGAAACAAAGATATACCTGCAGCTAACGGCGCACCTATAGATGTTCCAAAGTAGTAGTTATTTTGATATGTTTTTTACTCCACTCTTGATTGTGAAAATGAATGATTATGAGTCTACCCAGTAAATGAATATTCGATTATGTTTGAATGCTCATTTTTATGAACTGATTTGGTGAAGATGCACTATCCTAGGAAATTAAAAATTATGAACATTTGGATGCCCAAATGTGCTCAAAGCAAAAGATTTCTTAGATTTTTACTCCTATAGAATGACCCATTGTAGGAATACATTTCGTCAAGTTTATTAAAGGTGTTGACTCTATATCCATATACAAATTTTTATGTAATGATATTCTAAATAATAATAATATATGGATCATTTTAGTTTCCTCCTCTTTCAGTCCTATCACCTATGTTTCATATTTCCTTCTCTGTATACTTTTTCATGCCCCTGCCTCCATAATACAGCCTGAAATTAATAAAATTACAAGTTTTCAATACTCGCCAAATTTGACCATAGTTATCTGGAATATATTGCTGCAGGAAGGATAAAGTGACTTGGGAAAACTTTACACTCATGCCTTATCATGATGGTCATTTGTGGCAGAAGTATGGCCAGAAGTGGATCAAGGACTGTCCTTTCCCTAGGTAAAATTTCTCGCCTATAAGCCATTAAGTGCATTAGAAATTAATTTTCAATTATTCTTACTGTAATTAAGTAGAATGCTCTCCATTCACCACTTCGATATCTATTGAGATGAAAAACAACATGTGAACCTCAACATGACTTCATAAAGATCTCAAAGTATCATCCGAAGGAACTAAAAAAAGGGACTTGGGTTATCCCACTGCAAATTTCTCTTTCGCAACATTGCTTTGCTTATATACTTTTCTGATTTGATCATTTGCGCACCAAATGAGAACAAGCCATTATAAGGAGATATGCACAATCATAACTGTAAATGTGGAGATGGAAAGTATAAAACAAAGTTCAGAGCTGAACTAAAATTAAGTCATTACTGCTAATAACAAGTCCTTATGCTGAATGCCTAGCTAGAATCAAATGCTATTTGTTTTTATCAATATATATATGTATAGTACTGAAAGTCACAACTTGAATTTGGACTTAGAAGATTGATTATGGTATGTAGCTAGTTCCATATTAACTTTCTTCAACTCCTATTTAATAAAGGACATACCGTATATTACAGTAGGAGCAAGTGAGTAAGTACCAGCTTATTAGGAGTAATAAAGTGACGAATAGCTGGATATATATATATACATATGTGCTCATCTACTCATCCATGTAAATATCACTGCAGACTATATTTCAAATGTTCTTATTATGAAGATAAAAAATGCATGGCCACCAAGCTGCTGCAACAGCACAACGACGACATCCCGCCACTGTTCAAGGTTACCTACATACACGAGCACACATGCAATGCAGCGCCCGTCCCTGCTCCTGATATCTTAGCTGAGGTCGAGCTGCCGGCCGTGAGCTGCGACGGGTTGGTGCTCAAGTTCGATTCACATGGCGGTGGCTGGATGCAGCAAGAATGGCAATACCACCAGCCAATGTCTTGGAGCCCATTCCAGAAGCCGAGCATTGACTCTTCGAACAGCCAGCTGCAGCAGCAGCATGCCTTCTTTTTTGACGTCCAGCCACCGGCCATGGAAGCTTCATCGGCATCATCATCGTTTCCGATCACCGAGTCATTGCCGGTATCGCTGTCGACAAACAATGAGGGTGATATTCTCACAACATGGAACTCGTTCAGATCTACTGTTGAGGAACATCTATTTGACGATCACGTGGATTTTCAAGGTACTATATTAGTTATAACAGTAATATAATTCCTGTATTGACAAAATGGAGTTGTGACGATTGTGACATTGTTTTTGTCAGGGAGCACGTTTTCCTGGGGCACCGATATAGATGTTCACTATTTGGACAGTTGGGCATGCATGTGAAGGAGATATAATTTTCCAGCTGGAATATATCAACGCGTAGCAGGGTGTGTGGAAGCATAACGTGTAATGGGTTTCCATTTCTCTTCGCCTCTTCATGAATAAAAGCTGAAGGTGGCGTTGATCTTGTTGATGCTTGACAGTCTTAGGCATGACACAAGAAACAACTTGGAGGAGGTTGTTCCCCTTCTCTCACGAGAGTGTGAAACAATGGTACGCCCATACTGTAGGAAAAGTAAATGGATATTGGGATGAGCTTACAGAAAAATTCTGTTTGGTCTTTTCCCCTATATCTCGTATTGTTTCCTTGCGAAAAGAAATTCTCAACTTTTGACCACAAGAGAAGTAAATTATTGGTGCAACCTAGGCTAGATTTTCAATTCTAACCCATTCTGGCCCAGACTTGCCTATACCCAACCATGTGTTGTTACAACACTTCTGGTTAATTAGGCGCCTTAGCAAGGATCTGCCCTATACCTTGCCACAAGGACGTCTACCTCTTCTTTATACCTTGCCAAATTCAACCCAGAACCCTCACCCGAACAACAAACACTAGAGGAAGAAGAGATTCAACCTCAGAAGTTCTGTTTTGAATCCGAGGAAGAACTTTTCAAAAATTTAGGAAATATCTCAAATTGTCATTGCCAAAAAAAAAACCACCAGTTCCTAAAACCTCTCTTGATCCTCTCAAAGAGGACTTCCTTAACAAACCGTGAGGGCACAAGATAAAGAGCTCCACTTCTAGTCCTACAGCTATGGGTGTGAGTGAGAATGTAGTCTAGAGAAGTGTCAGGTTTGTCGGCAGTTTTCCTCAACTTGTACATTGTTGGATACAGTCCATTTGAGTAAGTATCCAAGTTCATCTATGGTGCTGAGTTCTCAGGTAAGGTTATGCTTTCGCTATTAATTGCTTGTAGGTTTATCATTTGTTGTTGTAGCGAATACTCTAGTACATGACTTCTGATAAAGATGGATAATCCTGCACAAGGTTAGACCAGTAATCGATAATGTAGACGTGATGTCTGAGCTATAAGTTACCTTTGTTTGCCTCGCTTCCACGATCTGTGAGGTAGGCAGCAAGTGGTGACAGTCTTGTCTGTTCTTTGTAGTCCTTCACTTTTGGGTTAGGTGTAGAGCCGAAGGCCGGAGACACTCGGCAGACTAGGTGTAATAGGCCGATGCCCGAAGAAAGCTCTTAATAGCCAAGTGGTCCCTATCCTAGGATCTCTATTCTTAGACAACCTTGCTACCCAGGCCATTCTCCCATCTCCCTCTTGTCAGCTTTGGGTAGAACTAGCTAGAAGACTAGTATATTTCCGTTCCTTGAGAATATATGATACCCTCAATACTCGTGGATGAAGTGCTACATCGGTATATCCATACATTTGCTGATTATTTGGATGTCAAAAATACAACAATGGGCGTCGAGGCTTGGTCTCAGGACAGGGCATGGAGTCCAGTGGCCGGTGCCAGAGGGGCCCGTGCCTTGGGGCGGCCGGGCACACGACGCAGGACTGGGTGGGTCTGACGAAGCGCAGTTCTTGCGGGGGCCAGGATTGGGTCCCCAGTAGTCGGGGGCCGTGGCCTGGGACACCTGGCCCACGACAATGGTGCGGCCTGGCCGACTGAAAGGACCTTGATGTCGCCTAGAGGGCGGTGAATAGGCATAACCTGAAATTACACTCAAATGCAGCGGATTAAAACTCTCTCTGCCAAAACCGGAAGTTTCGGTTCCCAAACCAATGTGAAGTAACTCAGCTCGAGATCAAACCAAACTTTTAAAGTGACTTCAGGAGGTTTTTCTTGGCAAGTTCACAAAACTCCTACACTTCACAAACACAACTACCCGAGTAGATCAAGCATATTCACAATATTCAACAATGAAGCCAAGATTGAGCAAATATAAGCAAACTAGTATGAGACACAAAGATTTGTTTTACCGAAGTTCAAATTCACTTCCCACACAGGTAGGTGAATCCTAGTCTCTGTTTGAGGAATCTCTATGAGCATGAGTCTTTTGCAACTCTCTCTCAATGAGCGGGGTCTTTTCCAATCCGTTTCTCGACACACTAAGCAGCTTCTTCCCTTGCGGAAGAAAAGCAGAACCTTCACAAACTTCCCAAGGCTCAGCACACAATTGGGAGCTCTTAAGCAACACCTAGCCGTCTAGGAGGGCAAACCTCCAAAAGTAACAAATGTATCACAAGATTTTTGACGAAGCTTAGCAATGCTCAAGGTATCGTATGCTCTAAAAGATTTCTCTCTTATACCCAACTCAGTAGATTTGACAAGAATCACACTACGTCACAAAGAGGGGTTGGGGAGAGCTCAACAAGGCTATCACTTTAGCTCAGGATGAACAGCTAGCTCACAAATAGTTCTGGTGACGGCAGCTAGCACAGGAGGAGGAGAGTGAGTATAAATACTCATGCCCACAGAAACTAACCGTTGGAGTTAGTAGAAACCGAAACTTTCAGTTTCCCAAAACCGGAACCTCCGATTTTTCAAACCAAAGAGTCGCTAGAGCCATGTGGCAACCAAAACCGAAACCTCTGGTTTGCAAAGCTAGAATCTCCGGTTTGCAAAGCCGGAACCTCCGGTTTTGCCACTGAGTAACCTATCTAAAAGTGTTTGTGAGGTTTTTGTGACTCTCATATCATATGGGTTAGTTGAGCACTGAGACTTTATCAATGAATCACATGATGCATCCCTCTTGATAGCACGACATTCCTATACTCAAGATTAAAAAGAAATATGGTGAAACAATCTTGAGCTTTTCTTCTTTGGACTTTGCCATAATTGATCAATATATCCCATAAGGACTGCCACATCCAACTTCGTCTCTTCATTTTGAGCACAACTTCCTTGAACTAGTGACTTGAACTTTTATCTTTAAATGAAAAACTACTTCTAGTCCAAATCACCATCTTCACAATTATGATTCAATAGATTAGATGCATTGCATTACTTCTCTTGATAAGGCTTAGGTATGATACTTCGAACCCTCCGGATACTAGTCACTTCACCTTAGCAAAACCCACATGGTCTCAAGCCGTCCCTTAACCAAACCTTGCTTAGTCTCTCGCTCTAGTCGTCTCGATTTGTTTCTAATTCACCACTTACCCTTGCCATATTGAGTTTAGCTTTACTTTGACATCAATAGTGAATTCCCATTTGAAAATCCATCAAATGCTTTTTATTGATCCATATCAACAATGATATTGTCTCATGTTCTGTCCATGGACACATTCAACAATTTACTTTTAGGTCCATTCCTTGTTTTAGCTTACAACCCAGGTTACTTAGCCAGGTTTGTTTTTTTTGTTTTAGTAACAAACCTTCTATAAAATTAGAGACCACATGTCATGCATTAAATTATGTCTCCAATATATATGAGCACACCAATGACTTGTCATTCTTAGCAATAAACATCGATCGCTGAATCACACACTTGCTTTCTTGAATCAATGAATAACTATATATATTTGATGAGCATATTTATTACAAATAAATCATAAGAATAATCCCCTACTCATCATCTTAAACTAACAAGTTAATTTTTTAATCGTTTTGTCATTAAACTCACCAAAATCCACTGTACGGGCCTAGATGCACTTTCACCGAATTTCTTATAGGGACGACTCAGAAACAAGAAGCGCTAGCTGCTACGCATGAAATCGTCATGTTTGTTCTCTTTCTTTTACTGACATATATAGCTTCTTTTTTCTTTTACGGTTGTGGTTTTGAACCGAGGATGGCCGCGCTAGATCCGCGCCCTTATCTGGGAGTCTGGGACTGGCATTGTCAGCCTCAGCTCGATCAGTGCATAACCAAAAATCCTAAACTAGTCTAGATCTAGACAGGATCCTCGTCCTATCCCTCTAGCAGGGTATTGGCATCCGGATTTGTTTCTGGTTGATGCCATACGACGTCAGGCTGGCAGATTCTCTCCCAAAATAACGTGCTAATTAGTACTTAGATCATCCTTAGTTTACCAAAACAAAGGGAATCTTTTACTCAATCATTTTGTCGATGCTTAGTTAGGGTGTTAGATTCCCTGTCTGCTCAGCAGATGAGCTCTAGTTAATCATGCACGGTCGACATGAACACCAGGATTTGTCTAAGCTTCTTGCTTGGCCGTTGCATTAGTTATTACTAGGTGATTCCCCGCGCGTTGCTGCGGGATTCGAGAGAGCTTTTCACTAAACTATAAATCTAAATTGTTTAATTGCATGAAGAAAAAATTGATGGGAGATGACATGGATAGCTTGCATGAAGAGAAAAGTAGAATTAGTGACCCTTAGTGGGAGATGACGTGGATAGTTTGTATGAAGAAAGAATTGGTGGGAGATAATGTGGATAGCTTGCATAAAGAAAGAAATAAACTTAATGATCTTTAGTAGGGTGCATCTATATAGGTTATATAGATTTGCTATGCTATTGCCAACCCAGATCTGATTAGGTAAGAAAACAAGGAGATTACACTAATCGTCTCATAAGATGTGTGCCCCTCATCCACTTTTGGCTGCATGTGAGGGGCTTGGCCCTGCCCCCACTAAGCCGTGTTAGACCTGAGCATTTTGCGGGCCAGGCCGGGCTCGGGCCGGGCCGAAAAAAAAACCCGTGTTAGCCCATCACTTTGCACGGTAAAGCTAAGGCTTCAACGAAAATTCAAAGGTTTTGAGACGCGGCCATTTCTTTATATCTATATACTCCGCAGGGAGTATATGGGAGCTGCATTGTTTCCGATGAACTGGACTCTAATTAAGGCATAGGCAATGCACACTAGCGTTGTTGTTTTCACAGAGGACACCCTCTAGTTATCACACTAATCATGGTTGTTTAAGTGAAATTAGGCACCTAAATTTTATCTCCTTTTCTATTACATACATACACGTAGGTTACGTTTTCATGATGGAATAATATTACAATGTCTATTATCTTTGCTAAACTGAAGCTGTGTGTGTGTATATAAAATTTTCATTGATCTTAGTGGAATTGGTCCAACGGCCGGGCTACCCCTGGCTATAAGGTTTAACCATGTTTAGGTCTCAGGCTCTCAGCAGGTGATGACTAAAAAATAAGCCTAGCCGCAGTGGGTTCACTGCAATGAAAAACATGTATTAAATAAGTTACCTTGGAGAAGTTAACTATACGTCTATTTGTCCAACTAAACACGTACACATAATGCACAAATTAAATGCTACATATAAGCTGTATTTCCACTACTGGAGAGATGCTCATCGGTCACGGTTCGTAACCCTCATAGGTACCGGTTCTGGAACCGGTACCGCGACACCGTGACTAAAGGGGGTGGCCTTTGGTACCGGGTCCAGAACCGGTACCAAAGGGAGCCTTTGGTACCGGTTGGTAACACCAACCGGTACCAAAGGACCCCCCCGCGTAGGCATGCGGGGGAGGGCCTTTGGTACCGGTTGGTGTTACCAACCGGTACCAAAGGCTCTTTTGGTTATTTTTTTAAATGTTTGATATTTGGGTTAGTTATATACAAATCTACGCGTCTACGTGTCTGCTCGTCATATGTCATATGTCGTACACGATCTTTCACGCAATAAGATTGAAGTCGTCGCAATTGTCAATTGATTTTGACCCGACTTTGATTGCATTTTTTCGAATATTCACATATAAACATTTGAGATCGGCCAATACAAAAGTTAGAGCATTTAAAAGTTATTTACAATTCACGAGCAGAACTGGAAGAAGGAGCGGAAAGGGAGTCCAATTGAGCGATAGCGGTTCCGTCATGGTGGTACTCTCCCAGTGGACTTATAACTTGGTCCATAATGAATCCAAATAGTTGGTCCGCAATAGCTTTTGCTTTTTCTCTCATTGGGAGCTCTTGATGGTAAAACATCCTCTGCATTAATCAGAAATGACAACATTCATTCATATAATAAATAAATTTTGCATGTAATCATTTCTAAACAAGTAACTAATAATCATTCATTCATATAATAAATAAATTTTGCATGTAATATAAAATATCCTAACACATTCATTTCTAAACAATAACTAATAATCATTTCAAAACAATAACTAATAATCATTTCTAAACAATAATCAATAACTAATAATCATTTCTAACCAAGTAACAAAGTTTACATGAAATAACAAAGTTTACATGAATTAACAAAGTATACATGAAATAACAAAGTATAATAAATATATTCATAATAAATATTCACTAATAATCATATTTCCATATACACTAATAATCATATTTCCATATACACTAATAATCTAATGTCCATATACACTAATAATCTAATTTCCATATACACTAATAATCTTATTTCCATATACACTAATAATCTAATTTCCATATACACTAATAACCTAATTTCCATATACACTAATAATCTTATTTCAATATACACTAATAATCTAATTTTCATATACACTATAATCTAATTTCCATATACACTAATAATCTATTTCCATATACACTAATAATCTAATTTCTATATACACTAATAATCTAATTCATACCATGAGTTCTGCTTGAGTCACTTTTTTGGGAGAAACAAAGGTATGGATCCACTGGCAGACGTAGTATCCGCATAGATTCGTCCCTGCTTCCTGTCTGGCACACTGATAGTGGAGAAGAATAAAGTTAGACGTAACAACTATATATTAGTGTGATTTTACGAGATATGCGGGTACACCAGCCACGTACCGGAAAGTCCGTCCTCACATGCAGTTTTTGTTTGAAATTTCCTTTTTGTTTCGCACGGAAACGTGTCCATGCCATGTCAATCAAGTCTAAAACTGCTTGGTAATCCGCTTGTGGTTTCCGCAGTGAGTCCATGACAACAATTTGACTGGTGTTTATGATTATCACAAGCAGTATCCAGTGGAAGCTGTATATATATATATATATAAATACATGCACAAGTATTGACAACAAAGTCTTAAAGTTATACATACATAGAGAGAAGTACTCACTGGAAATTGTATGGCAAAAGAATGTAAGTCTTGCTTCTTTGTCTCTCCAGGTACATGTATATGTTGTCCACCGTCTCTAGTGGTTACTGTCTACAGTTACGGCATTTACCATCAATGGATCCATGAAGCCGACATCATCATACGATTTTTCACGGCATGTATGGATCTCCATCCTACATGACAAGAATAGATTGTTATTGTTGAAAATTATAATTAAGAAAGCAAGTATTGCGAGAATAGATCAGTGAAAGAAACTTACACAACCCAGCAGCTCATCAATGAGAGGTCTATGGCATCTTGACGGTACAAATCATACACATCCTTGAAGTCCAAAATCAAGAGACTATGCCCACGGAAGTAATCACGGTCTTTTATCAAAACATTGAGCATCTGTCTACCCTTTTTGGACGCCTTCATGTACCACTCATGAAATCGGAATGCTTCAGTGGTTAGGGACTTCAAAGAATCTGGGGGCAGCATTGGTTTGCCATATTCAAATTTTCAAATTTCCACAGGTGCTGCCACAGGAATTGCGCCCGTGCCCGATAAAAGTTCTGCCGCTGAGAGGCCTGTTTGCTCGCACAACAACGCAAGCTGTTCGTCGTCATATTCCTGTTGCCCTTGTGTCCTCCTAGCCGAGCTCTGACCGACTTGTTTCTTCTTAGGAGTGGCCGCCTTCTTCACCGAGGATCCACTGCTGGCTTGTTGTTTCTGCTTATCATAAGACTTTGCAAGCTGGCGGTCGTAGTCGGAGGGCAAGAATCTCTTCTGATTCGCCGCGCTCATTTTTGTGAAAAATGTCTTCGCTGTCGGATCTATGGGCACCGGCTTCTCTGGCTCATCTGGTTTGAAATGCTCTTTGACCTGGGCTGCGACCACCAAAGCAGTTTCCTCGTCAGTTTGGTCGTAGGCTCTTTTCTTCCTTATGGCGGCCAACCTTTCTTCGTCGGTAGGCTCTTTCTCCACCGTTTGGCGCTTCTGGCGAGTAGTCCGCCGTGGGGGCGGAGCTTGGCGCTTTGGGGGATGCCGTGCTGGTGGAGGAGGAGACCTGTGTGAGCCGGCATCATCCTGACCTGGAGGTAGGGATGAAAACGATCGGAAACGGTCGAAAACGGTATTGCAAATTATGCAAATGTAGAAAACGAAAACGGTATAATCAGGATTTTTCTGTATTTTATCAAATGAATAAAACAAAATACCGAACATTATGGTAAAAAAGTTAGTTGAAAATAACAATTTTCATAATTCGATAAAAAACGGGAATAGTCAGAGATTATGCCATAATACGGGAACCGTTTTCAACCCTACCTGGAGGTGGCAGCTCTGGGTCATCCTCGGCCCTTCTTGAAGGTGACGGTGGCTGCGGGGATCCCTGGGTGGAGTAGCTGACGGCCCTTGACTGCGAAATTTGACGTAACGCTTCTTCCATAGAATGATACTGCCGTGGGCAGCATCCGCTAACGTCTTTTCTTCGTCGCCACCTGGGATGTCGAGCTCCAATTCATCATATCCTTCACAAATCTGCTCGACCCCCACCTTGCAGTAGCCACTTGGAATCTGTGCCCCATGAATGGTCTGCCTTGCTCCACCGGATAAGCCATACCGTAAGCCACCTTAGTGGATAAGTTCCGGCTTGGTATATGAAGCTCACATGGCGTACGCAGAGTGATTTCGTCCACTGGATAGCGAGCACTCTCGTCCCCGGCATCGGCAGGTGGGAGCTCTGTGGAAGCAACACTGCTGCGACGTTGGGAGGGCGGGCTAACACCATCAGCTGATCCACCAGCTGATACATGTACTATTCCCGGCACCGTCTGCCCTTGGCTCAGCAATGTCTGTAGCTGTCTAGACACCATGTCTGGGATGCCGGCCTTTGTCTCCCGAAGCTCTCTTTCCAAGTTCTCCACTCTTCTCTCTTGTGCGGCCTTGGAGCAGCTTCGACTCCTGTATGTGTCACTGTCCGCAGGGAATGCAGTCTTCCACGGGACTACGCCGACACCTCTAGCTCGTCCGGGATGTTCGGGGTTCCCCAGAGCCCTTGTTAGCTCGTCGTTTTCTCTGTCGGGAACGAATGTCCCATCGGCTGTCTCTTGAATGACCTTAAGTATAGCAGCGGCCGCCTCTTTTACCTCATCGTTGTATATAAGCGACCCATCTGAAAGATCCAGAGTGCCACCATGAGCGTAGTACCAATGCCTTGATCGCTCGGGCCAATGCATTGTCGCCGGCGTGATTCCCCTGGCAACCAAATCTTCTTCCATCTTGTCCCAGATAGGAATTTTCTTCTTATAGCCAGTTGGTCCAAGAGAGTGGAAGCATCGTTTCTTCGCGGCATTGATCCTATTCTGTCGCGAGTTCTTTTCACCTAACTCCGACCGCCTGTACTGCACGAAGGAATCCCAATGACCCCTCAGCTTTGGGTAATCATCGAAGTTGGGTGTCAGGTTCTTCTCGGCATATTTCTTGTACATGTTTTTCTTCCATGTTTGAAATGCAGTACACATCGTCTTTAGAGCCCAATTTTTGACTCTTGCCTCTGAACCTTGAGGCACCGCGAAATGTTCTTGCAGACTGGCCCATAGCATTTCTTTCTCTGATTGCGGCACGTATGTAGCATCATCGCAGGGTTTCCACCTCTGCAGGCTGATGGGCACATGGTCTCTCACTAGAACACCACACTGATTGGCCATCTTTATAGCAGCTTTCTCTGGCGCAACTGGCCGACCATCTTCTGCCACATCAGTGATTACAAGTCTGCCCTCTAACTTCTTGGTCGGGCCACGTTTCGTCTTCTTCGATGATGAGGACCCAGAAGACTGTGAGCCTGAGGGCTACATGTACGAGAAAGAAATGTATATATTAAGATTTCATGCTTGAACATATATATATTCGATATTGACAATATGTATACATATATACCTCCTCGGCCCGAACACTTCCAGCGGCAGGTTCTTCCATGCCATCACCTGACATATTCAGGTATTGGCTGCCATCGTCACCACCTGCCTCCTCGTCGACGTCGAGAAGGTTTGTGGCACGTGCACTGCCTTTTGCGATTTGTTCCATCATATACACGTTCATTTCCTCTTCTGTCATATCCATTTCGTCTTCCGTCTATCAAATATACATGAAATAACAATTATATCAAATTCGATCAAATTCGATCAAATTCTACCAAATTCTATCAATTCCTATCAAATTATATCACATTCTATCAAATTCTATCAAATTTTATCAAATTCTATCAAATTATATCAAATTCTATCAAATCCAACCAAATTCGATCAAATTCTATCAAATTCGATCAAATTCTATCAAATTCTACCAATTTCTATCAATTTCTATCAAATTCTATCAAAATTCACCAAATTCTATCAAATTCAACCAAATTCTACCAAATTCGACCAAATTCTATCAAAATTGACCAAATTCTATCAAATTCAACCAAATTCTATCAAATTCTACCAAATCCTATCAAATCCAACCAAATTCGATCAAATTCTATCAAATTCGATCAAATTCTATCAAATTCTACCAATTTCTATCAATTTCTATCAAAATTCACCAAATTCTATCAAATTCAACCAAATTCTACCAAATTCGACCAAATTCTATCAAAATTGACCAAATTCTATCAAATTCAACCAAATTCTATCAAATTCTACCAAATTCGATCAAATTCTATAAATTTCTAAACATTTCATACTAATTTCTATTCTAATAAACTAATTTCCATACTAATTTTTATTCTAATAAACTAATTTCCATACTATCAAATTCGATGAATTTCAATCAAATTCGATGAATTTCCATCAAATTATATCAAATTCTTCCTTTTTAGTATATACTCTTTCTTTCTTTTTTCTAATAATCATTTCTAATATAGTATGATGTCTAAACATTTTCTAATCATCATTTCTAAACATTTCTAATAATCATTTTTAATACACAAATAATCATTTCTAAACATTTCTAATAATCATTTTCATTTACACTAATAATCATTTCTAAACATTTTCTAATAATCATTTCTAATATAGTATGATTTCTAAACATTTTCTAATAATCATTTCTAAACATTTCTAATAATCATTTCTAATACACTAATAATCATTTCTAAACTTTTCTAATAATCATTTTCATTTCATAGTCAATGGAATCAATGGAATCAATAATTTCTAAACAATTTCCAACACATTATGGAATCAATGGAATCAATAATTTCCAAACAATTTCTAACACATTTCATAGTCAATGGAATCAATAATTTCTAAACAATTTCCAACACATTTCACATTCTAAAATCCTATCTAATCATCAATGAAAATTAAAAAAACACAACACACCTAGACCACCACAATGCACAGCACACAACACATGCACACACATGGACGGCGGGGCGCCAGGGGCCGGCCAATGCAACCTGCAGGGATGGAGGCCGGGCGGCGGGATGGAGGCCGGGCGCGGGATGGAGGCCGGGCGGCGGGATGGAGGCCGGGCGCGGGATGGAGGCCAGGTGCTGCGTCGGCGGCACGGGGGACGGCGCGGCCGAGGAAGGGGACACCGGCCCACGGGGGCGGCGGGCGCGGGGGCGGCGGTCGAGGAAGGCACGGGCGGCGGCGTCAGGGAAGGGCGGCGGCGTCGGGGAGGGGCGGCGGCGTACGTCGAGGAGGG
>CM014272.1:2646856-2677021 GCA_004135705.1 Alloteropsis semialata
AGCCCGTACCCGTCGCGCAGCTTGGCCGCGTCGTCGTGGATGCCGACCCCGACGAAGGTGAACCGGCGGTCGGCGAGGAAGTCGGACAGCTCGTCGGGGACGTAGTCGGCGCGGAGGATCTGGAACACGAGGCAGCGGCGGTCGATGCAGATCTGCAGCACAGCGACGGGGCCCGGCACGCGGGCGGGGCGCCACTCCACGTCGAGACCCGCGAGGTGGCCGCGGCGGTGCATGCGGTAGGTCTCGGCCAGCCACCACTCCACCACGTCGGCGGAGTCAGTGAGCGTCGTCTCGATGGACACCCCGTCGAACGACACCACCGCGGTGCCGTCCGCGTAGTAGCCCTGGATCTCGGTCGCCATGGCCCGGCCCCCTCCCTTCCGTCGATCTCTCGCTCTCTCTCTCCGCTCTATGCGGGCTGGCGTCGGGGTTAGTGAGCCGTAGTGCGTTGCTAGAAGGAAACGGGAGATGACCGGAACCGGATGAGACGAAGGGGTTATATAGGCGGCAGGTCGGCAGAAGCAATGGGAGATATTTTCGAGAATGCGACGCCTCGCTGACAAGGCGGACCGAGGTGGGGTTCCCGCAGGCCCATACTTGCAGGGCAACGGGTTGGTGGAGAAAGTTTGTGAAATTTACTATAGCAATTTTAAATTAAAGATTAGAAGGACTAAACATGATCTAATTATAAAACTAATTACACAGATGGACGGGAAATCGCGAGACAAATCTATTAAGCCTGATTAATCCGTCATTAGAGATTGTTTAATATAGCACAACGTTGTCTAATCATGGCCTAATTAGACTCATTAGATTCGTCTCGCGAAGTCATATCAAATGTTAGGACACTAATTAAGGGTATTAAACGTGGATTAATGACAAAACCCATTCCATAACCCCGGGTAACTTCGTGAGACGAATCTAATGAGTCTAATTTGACCATGATTAGACAATGTCGTGCTACAGTAGACAATCTTTAATGATGGATTAATTAGGCTTAATAGATTCGTCTCGTGATTTTCCGTCCATCCGTATATTTAGTTTTATAATTAGATCATGTTTAGTCCTACTAATCTTCGATTTAGTTTTAGTACAGTAAATTTCGCAAACTTTCTCACCGAACTGATCAGGCCCTAAGGCCCGTGAACTCAACCTCCTGCGGTCGCGGTCGTGGGGGCCGTGTTCGTTTGGGATCAAAAAATTGATTCCTGTATTAAATGTCTCTTTGACCGTTAATTAAGGGTATTAAATAAAATCAGTTTACAAAACTATCTCTACAACCCTCTGTCAAATTCGCGAGATGAATCTAATGAGGCCTTTAACCGCACGATTAGAGGATAATTAATTACTGTAGCAAAATATCTAGGTGACGGATTTGTTGAAGGAATTTGTGTGAAACGAAGTAGGGAAGGTATGGGATGTTATTCTGTCTCCTTTAATTACCTTTTAAAAATTTGAATGCACGTTACACATGTCTGGCCTTAGGATTGTTCTGAGCAAGGATTTTCCTGGAAGTGATCGAGATGTTCAGGCAAGATTCATGGACGCAATGACACTTGTTACGAGGTATGGGAAGCCAGATTATTTTGTTACTATGACTTGCAACCCTTATTGGGACGAGATAATGGCAGAGTTGCTTCCTGGCCAAACACCACAGGACCGCCCTGATATTGTGGCAAGAGTGTATCATGCCAAGCTGATGGACATGCAAGATTTTTTGATTAAAAAGGGACAGCTGGGCACGGTTGCAGCATGGGCCCATGTAACGGAGTTTCAGAAGAGAGGCTTACCACACGAACATTTTTTGCTGATTTTAGAACCTGGCAGCAAGCTAAACAGTCCAGATGATTATGACAAATATATCTCTGCTGAAATCCCCGATCCCAAAAAATATCCTGTCTTGCATAAACTGGTTTGCAAGCATATGATGCATGGTCCTTGTGGTGCTCTTAACAAAAATTGCCCGTGTATGGTCGATGGCCAATGCCGTTTTCGCTATCCTCGACAGTTTAGTGCCACCACACAACAAGGAAAGGATTCATATCCGATCTATAGGAGAAGGGATGATGGACAAAAGGTTAGGATAAGGAAAGGAGAGCTAGACAATAGATGGGTGGTCCCTTATAACCCCACACTGCTTATGAGGTATAATTGCCATATCAATGTAGAAGTTTGCTGCAGCATCAAGTCTGTTAAATATCTATACAAATATATATACAAGGGACATGATCGGGCCTCATACGCACTTGAGGGCAATGAAAATACGCAGCGTGTGGTTAATGAGATCAAGCAGTACCGTGACGCAAGGATGATTACGGCTATAGAGGCAGTATACAGGCTTTATGGATTCAGACTGTATTCCATGTCTCCGCCAGTGTTACAAATGCAGGTGCACCTACCTGGGATGCATATGATAGCTTATAAGCCAACTGACAATCTAAACGATGTTGTTCAGCGGGAAAACTCTCAGAAGTCAATGCTTACAGAGTATTTCAAAATGAATGTGAAAAACTCGAACGCACGGAAATACTTATACAAAGAGTTTCCAGAATATTTTAGATGGGATAAGCAATACAAATTATGGAAGGCTAGAAAAAATAAGAGGATTCAGATTGGGAGATTAGTCTATGCAAACCCTTCTGAAGGGGAGAGATATTATCTTCGTGTTTTGCTCAACCATATCAGGGGTGCCACCGGATATGAGAGTCTTAGAACTTGTAATGGTATCATATATCCAACTTTTAGAGAAGCTTGTGAGGCCATGGGTTTTGTTGAGACCGACCAAACAATAGACGACTGTATGACTGAGTGTGCGAGATGGATGTTTCCTTCAGGTCTTAGGAGGATTTTTTCTACCATGATTGTTTTCTGCGAGTGTATCAACATACGACGTCTATGGGACAAGCATTTTCAGTCTATGTCAGAGGACTACCAGCATAAATACAAGGGAGCTGATTCGTCAATTGAGCAGATGGTACTCAGTGACATTTCATACCATCTTACATCCATGGGTAAAGACATAAGGCATTATGGACTTCCGGAACTACATCAGACAGGTGATATATATATGGTCCTAATATATCAATTTCAAAAAATTCAATTTGCCATTGTCTCACGAGTTTTTTTTTTTGTCTATTGTCTACTACTATTTGTCTCTTTGGCAGAGACTCATTTTAGAGACCATTACAGAGAGCTCACGGAGGAACAGAATATTGGTTTTGATGAGGATGATTTAAATATTATTGAAAACCTTAATCCTGAGCAGAAGGCTGGTTTTGATGAGATCATGGTTCATGTGTTGAGCGGCAAGTCTCAAGTCTTTTTTGTCGATGGACCTGGTGGCACTGGTAAGACATATTTGTATAAGGCCTTAATTGCTAAAGTTCGCTCAATGGGTCTTATAGCTGTTGCAACTGCAACGTCTGGTATAGCAGCGTCCATTATGCGTGGAGGTCGGACTGCCCATTCTCGGTTCAAGATCCCCATCAAGTTGGATGGTAATACGATGTGTAATTTTACAAAACAGAGTGGGACAGCCGAGCTGCTTAGGAAGGCCAATCTGATCATATGGGATGAAGTTGCCATGACTAAAAGACAAGCTGTGGAGGCACTTGATAGATCCTTACAGGATATAACTGGATGTCCTGATCCTTTTGGAGGCAAAGTCATGTTATTTGGTGGTGACTTTCGGCAGGTCCTTCCTGTCGTGGCACGCGGTACAAGATCACAGATCACTGACGCTACTTTGATTAGATCGTATATATGGGAAAGAGTCCGCCGCATTCGACTCACCCAGAATATGCGTGCCCAGTCCGACACCTGGTTCGCTGAATACCTTTTACGGATAGGAAATGGCATTGAGGAGACGTTCGAAGATGATTATGTCAAGTTGCCTGATGACATAATGATTGAGAATCCATCTGACAATGGAGCTATTGACAAGCTCATTAACCGAGTATTCCCAAACCTAAATGATAACTGTACTTCCGCATCCTACATGCGTGAACGTGCAATCCTTTCGACTAGGAATGAGCATGTCGACGCTGTGAATGCACTGATGATTGATAGGTTTCCAGGGAAAGAAAAGGTCTACTACAGTTTTGACTCGGTTGATGACGACAAAAGGAACAATTATCCTATAGACTTCCTCAATTCAATTACTCCTAATGGACTGCCACCACATGAATTGAAAATTAAAAAGAACTGTCCTGTTATACTGCTTCGAAACCTTGATCCTCATAATGGCCTATGTAATGGTACCCGCCTTGTGGTTAGGGGCTTCCAAAATAATGCAATAGATGCTCAAATTGTTAATGGCCAGCATGCCGGAACTAGAGTATTCATACCTAGGATACCTATGTCCCCTTCCGAAGACCTTTCTCTTCCGTTCAGGTTTAAACGCAAACAATTTCCGATACGTCTGAGCTTTGCTATGACCATTAACAAGGCACAAGGTCAAACTATTCCGAATGTTGGTATCTATCTGCCAGAACCGGTTTTTGCACATGGTCAATTGTATGTGGCTCTGTCAAGAGGTGTATCGCGTGCTACGACTTGGGTTTTGGCGAAAGGAAACGTCAACATTGATCCGACTGGAAAGAGCACAAAGAATATTGTGTATAGAGATGTTCTTGAGGCTTGAGGTATGCAGCTCTGTATAATTAATATTACGTATATTTATTTATCTTCTATATTCTACTATCTGTCTATGTATTTCTATAATATATACTTATATGTTATCTATTGTTGACACCGGATTTTCGCACCTGACATGTTGAGTCAGATGGTGACATGGTAAAGTTGAGGCTGTGCGGTGGACCCATTGACTGGTCAAAGCCGAAGGTGACAGAGAAGGAAGCCGATACTAAGGAGGAGTCTGATGAAGCAAGAGTCCGATCTGATGACGAGTGCAAGAAGGAAGACGTGTCGGCTAAGGAAGAAGCGTATCAAATTCGGGGACTATTTCCTTTTCAGAGGACGTATGAGAGTCCCGTTGTATCTTAAGTTTAGTTTACCTTATTTAGTTAGTCTGGTCCGATCAGGACTCTCTATGACCAGGGTATAAATATGAACCCTCGTCCATTGTAAAGAATAATTCTCACAATTCAATACAACCCGGCTTCACGCCAAAACCCTAGTAGTAGTTACCGACGAAGCTCATTGGTGGACGGGCTGCATCAGTTCTGATCTCCGGCTTACCAGTAAGTTAGTCAATTTATCGAACTAGTATAGGCTTTGAATTAAGGCGCATCGCCCTTTCTCGTTTATACTGTTCAACCGATTTATCTCTGGATAATCAAGATTGATATAGATTCCCTACGTCGGAGCTAGATCAATATTGATTATTCAACAGATTGTCGTTATCGGACTATACTTTAAGCCTAGATTCCCTACGTCGGAGCTAGGTATCAAGGTTAGTCTAGATTCCCTACGTCGGAGCTAGAATAATCTTGGTTACTAAAGATAGTCTTTGCGGTTTGTTGGAGTTGCTAGATTGGTTTAGATCTACGCCATGTGAATCAATTCTACTTCTTCAACGGCTTTGAGCACAGGTCTTGGTCCGATTTAAGCAATATTTATCTTACAGCATCGTTCTATGTCCGATCTTGCTTTGTGGTTTAATCTGGTTGTTCTTTGAGTATTGCACTGGTGTAGATTCCCTACGTCGGAGCTGGATCTTTGTAATACGCTTAGATTAATCTTTGATTGTCATGCTTGGTCTAGATTCCCTACGTCGGAGCTAGTTCATCTTGATTAGTTAAAGGAGATTATGCCTTATTGCTATTTGAATGTTAAGTGTGGTGTAGATTCCCTACGTCGGAGCTGGATCTTGCTTAATTGTTCAGTAGCATATCTTAGAACCAGAACGTATCTGTTAATGTTTTGCCTGCTTATTTTGCTTAATCTGATCAACACCTGTGCGAGCAGCTTGTTTAATTAACAGGTTGATAAGTTAAGTCTGGTTATCTAGCTATCTGATCTGATCATAGTTAGAGAAATCTAGATTCCCTACGTCGGAGCTAGATTTCTCTGAAAAGGCTATAGTCCGATCAGTTGGTTAGATGGTCTGATAAGACGAGTCAAACTGGTAATTAGACAAGGTGGACAATGTATCGGCTTACACTTTGATTATTTAATATCTTGTTTCAAGACATAGCTGATCCATTATTTTACATATTGGCCTTGTTTTATGCTTTATTTCATTATTCAAAGGCTGGTCTGTTATATCAATCAAGGTCCGATCCTGATTGGTCCGATTTTGAGGTCCGATTTGGTGTCTGATTGAGGTCCGATTACTTGGTCCGATTGACGTCATCATTGAGGTCCGATTCTGAGGTCCGATCGGTATCGGCCGATGCGTGTCTGATTGGGTCTTGGCTAAAATTCGACGCTACTCCATCGTCTGAAATAGAGCCGGCACAATCATAGAGCAATTTAATTGTTTTATTCCCTTGTCAATTTCAGGTCAAATTGACTGGCACGCCGCGAACCCGAACTGGAGTGTAGACTGGCACTGGAGCGAAGCTGATCTCCCCGGTCATCGTGTGCTGCACGCGGGAGATACGTCCGCCGATTTTCCGCGTCAACACATTTTTGGCACGCCTGGTGGGACACGAGAAACAAATCCAAGATGTCGTCGTCTGATGCTGAACAAGAAACTGCAGCAAGACTTGCTGCTGAGAAAGAAGCTGCTGAAAAGGCGAAGAACGACAAGAACAGGGCGACTGAGGTGACTATGCCCATTACAAAGGCCGATTTGTCCAAAGCCCAGTTGGATGCAGTTCAGGCCCAGATTGATGCGTTTGAGAAGCTGTGCCTTGGTCGGTTTGGGCGTAATCGTTCAGGTCCTATACTCAAAGGTCCTCTCCCGGATCCAGAGTTGATCAAGAAGACAACTGAAGCTCGGGAGCACCAAGTCAACATGACGGAGATGATTCACCAGGCTGTTCATCATGCATTGATCAACCAATCAGGCACCTTGGTGAATTCTTTGGACAATCTCATCAGGAAGGCGGTGGACGATGCTGTTTGCTTGAAGGGTCCAGTATTTATAGCAGATTCTGCAGGAGCATCAGGATCAGGAAAAAGAAAAGAGACTGCAGATAATACAATGACCGTTGCTCCACAGATGCCAATTGCTCCACCACCTCCTGTTGAACTGGCTAACGGTTTCCTGTTGATGGCCGATGGAACTATTGTCGGCCCACATGGTGAAAAGTATGCCAGGACTCTGAGCGAACAAGAGAAACAGCCTGCTGCTGCAAGGCTACGTACAGAGGTTCCTTCACATCAGCGTATGGTCGGAGATTACAATAACTATGTAATGGACATAGCTGATGGAATGCCACATGGAAATCAACAGTCCGATTGGTCACAAAAGATAGCCGAGGTGATCCAGAATCAATTTGGCTTAAAGCCTAAAGATGAAGCGAGATTGTATCGGCACCCGTACCCATCTTACTTTGATGCAGTGCCACTTCCTCCACGTTACAGAGTGCCGGATTTTTCAAAATTCTCCGGGCAAGATGATATGACCACCATCGAGCATGTGAGCCGATTCTTGGCTCAGTGTGGTGAGGCTGCTTCTGAGGAGGGACTCAGGCTCAGATTTTTCCCTCTGTCACTGTCAGGGCCGACGTTTACCTGGTTTACGTCGTTGCCAGCAGGATCGGTCACAGGGTGGTCCGACATGGAGAAGCAATTCCATAAATACTTCTTTTCTGGTCTCAATGAGATGAAGATCTCCGATTTGATTGCCATCAAACAAAGGAATGATGAGACCGTCAAGGAGTACATCCAACGATTCCGTGACACTAGGAATCGGTGTTATAGTCTGAAGTTGTCTGATATGCAGTTGGCCGAGCTTGCATTCCAAGGTTTGCTCGCGCCGATTAAAGAAAAGTTTTCTGCCCAGGAGTTTGAGACATTGGGGCAATTGGTTCAGAAAGTGTCAGCTCATGAGGTCCGATATCAGGAGATGAAGCGTATGAAGTTTTCTAAACAAGTGTCTTATCTCTCTGATACTGAAGAGGAGGCTGATGTCAATATAGCTGAATGGACTAAATCTAAGAAGCCAGTGTCGCTCCCGTGGATCAAGCAGAATCCTGAGAAATTTGGATTCGATATAACAAAGGCCGATAAGATCTTTGATTTGCTGCTCAGTGAGAAGCTTATCCAGCTTTCTCCAAATCACTCGATTCCATCGGCCGATGAGTTGAAGAAACGAAAGTATTGCAAATGGCACAACTCGACATCTCACGAAACCAATGAATGCAAAGTGTTCAGAAGGGAGATCCAATTGGCTATTGAATCAGGCAAAATCAAGTTTGAAGACAACAAGAAAGCCATGAAAATTGATGGTCATCCCTTTCCCAGTAACTTTGCTGATTTCTCCTTTTCTGTTAATATGGTTGATGCTAGTGAAAAGGGGAAGGTCAAGGTGCTTACATCGGACCACGCCAAGAGTTCTGGTGCCGTTGATCCTGTGGTTCAAGTTACTGTTGAAGAGCTACGCAGGAATCATCAGGCATTTGGGCGTGAATCTAATGCTCCTGGTGGATATCGGCCGCGTGTGACTTCCCAAATGCTGATCAACAAATACAAGAGGCAGCAGGCAGCAGTCCGAGCGTGGAGGGAACGCGAGGAACGACGACGTCGGAGGCATGAATATCAAGCAAGGCAGCTTGATGAAGAGTTTGATGGTCAGCGCCGACGTGGTGGTAGGTCCGATGGCCGACGCCGATATGATGAGTGGTCCGATGACAGACGCCGGTACGATGACAGGTCCGATGGCCGGCGCTGGTATGATGGTAGAGTCGATGATCGCCATCACTACGGTTATAGGTCCGATTGGTATAGCAGATGGACGTCAAGCTTATAATCGGTACGATCAAGATGATGATCATTGGGGATGTCCTTTCTTCGTGTACTGCTGGAACGAGAAGCTTAGACTGCCATCAAAGGCAGATTGTCCTGAATGTAGCTTCCAGTATGAAGAGTACAGAGCTTCCAAAAGAGGTCGACGATCAGTTCATGAACGGATCGGCGTCAGGGTTGATGATCGTCATCAAAGAGATGAAGGCCGGGTTAACACTCATGGCCACAAAAATAATGAAGGCCGGGCTGATGCTCATGGCCCTGAAAAAATGGAAGAAAAGGCTCCAGTTCAGAATCGGATTGAAGAACCTCCAATGAGGCCTGGACAGTGGTGCCCGTCAGGAATTTCTAAGTCCAAGAAGAGGCGTGTGCAACGGTTGCGCTATAACGAGCAGATTCAGGAGCAAGAATTAGCAAAAGAAAAGAAGTGGCGCGTCAAGATGGCCAATGATGATGAAGCAAGTACATCGGCCGCAATAAATATGGTTTTGATGTTGCCGTCCGATTTCGCTGCTCCTGATGAACAAGACGACCATGAGGTCGATTATGAACTGGAAGAAGCCGCTGCATGCTTGGTTCTGGATTCAGAGAAGGCAGTCTTTGAGAAGCCAAATGCAAATGGGTATCGGCACTTGAAGCCTCTGTACATCAAGGGATACGTTGATGGAAAGCCGATGACCAAGATGCTGGTTGATGGAGGAGCTGCTGTCAATCTCATGCCCTATTCTACATTCCGCAAGCTGGGGAAAGGGATTGATGATCTGATTAAGACCAACATGACACTCAAAGACTTTGGCGGGAACGTTTCAGAGCCTCGGGGGGCAATTCATGTTGAATTGACCATCGGCAGCAAGACATTGCCGACTACTTTCTTTGTGATTGATGGCCAAGGTTCCTACAGCATGCTCCTCGGGCGAGATTGGATCCATGTCAATTGCTGCATCCCATCCACAATGCACCAATGTTTGATCCAATGGCAAGGCAATAAAGTGGAAATTGTCCCAGCTGATGATTCAGTTAGCATTGCTACAGCTGAATCAACAATTTGGGAGTTTGAAGGAGTTGAATGCCTGTCAGGGAAGACGTGGGATGGTGACTTCCTCAAGGTGTCCGATCAAGGACTAAAGCCGATCCAAGCAGTCGGCTCTGAGACGTTGTTTTAAATGGATGATTATATAGAAGATCTTGAAGACCGAAGTGAGTTCGGTAAATTAGGATTTGGATTTACGTCGGCCGATGAATTAGAAGAAATAGATATAGGATCTGGTGATAGACCAAGGCCGATGTATATCAGTGCTAAGTTGGATCCCGAGTATAAACAGGAGTTAATAAAACTTTTGAAAGAGTATTCTGATTGTTTTGCTTGGGAATATTATGAGATGCCAGGTTTAAGCCGTGATATTGTTGAACATCGGCTACCTATCAAACCAGGATATCGACCACATAAGCAGTACCCAAGGAGGTTCAAGACTGAGATGCATGAGCCAATTAAGGCCGAAATAACGAAGCTATTTGAAGCTAAGTTTATCAGGCCATGTCGATATGCTGAGTGGGTATCAAATATAGTTCTGTTTATAAGAAGAATGGAAAGCTACGTGTTTGCATTGATTACAGGAACTTGAACAAGGCAACCCCGAAGGATGAGTATCCGATGCCGGTGGCCGATATGCTTGTTGATGCAGCATCAGGCCATAAAGTGATGAGTTTCCTGGATGGTAATGCTGGTTATAATCAGATTTTCATGGCAGAAGAAGATATTCCCAAGACTGCATTCCAATGTCCAGGTGCTCTCGGTTTATATGAGTGGGTTGTTATGACTTTTGGTTTGAAAAATGCCGGTGCTACTTATCAACGTGCTATGAATTATATTTTTCATAGGTTGATCGGCAGGATAGTCGAAATCTACATTGATGATGTGGTAGTCAAGTCGAAAGGTTATCGAGATCATTTGGCCGATTTGAAGGAGACACTGGAGTGTACAAGGCAACATGGGTTAAAGATGAATCCGCTCAAGTGTGCTTTTGGTGTATCGGCCGGCCAATTTCTTGGTTTCTTGGTACATGAGAGAGGAATTGAGGTGAATGATCGGAACCGCAAAGCGATTGATGATATTGAACCTCCAACAAACAAGAAGGAGTTGCAAAGTTTGATTGGAAAGATTAATTTTCTGAGGAGGTTTATATCAAATTTGTCGGTCCGATTGGAGGCATTTACTCCTTTGCTGAAACTGAAAAATGAAGAAGAATTGGTTTGGGAGTCTAAGCATCAAAAGGCATTGGATGAGATCAAGCAATATTTAGCATATCCGCCAGTCCTTATTCCACCACAGAAGGGTAAGCCGTACAAACTTTATTTATCGGCTTTTGATCATGCAATCGGCTCTGTCTTGATTCAAGAGGTTGATGGAAAGAACGAGTTATATTCTATTTAAGCCGAAGATTGCTAGATCCTGAAACTCGGTATTCATATGTGGAAAAGCTTTGCCTTTGTTTATATTTTTCTTGCACAAAATTAAGGCATTATTTGCTATCGGCCGAGTGTACTGTGATCTGTAGAGAAGATGTGATCAAGTCTATGTTATCAATGCCAATCATGAAAGGAAGAATTGGCAAATGGGTTTTTGCTTTGACAGAATTTGATCTCAGATATGAATCGGCTAAAGCGGTAAAAGGGCAAGTAATGGCTGATTTGGTTGCTGATCATTGTGGACCTAACATTAATGATATTGAGCAAAACATTACAAAGCTTGGTGAATCTGGTCCGATGGAAAAGGCCAATGTGGTTGACGCGGTTCCTTGGACTATATTCTTCGATGGTTCTTCTTGTAATGATGGTTGCGGAATCGGTTTGGTTATTATTTCGCCTCGGGGGGCAAGGTTTGAATTTGCTTTTCCGATTGAGAAGTGCACAAATAATCAGGCAGAATATGAGGCACTGATGAAAGGTCTCCAGATTCTTAAGGATATCGGAGCTCAGTTTGTTGAGGTATTTGGAGATTCTTTATTGATTATCAATCAGTTACTCGGCAAATATGATTGCAAAATGGATGCTTTGTTATCTTATTTTGAAAGATGCCGAGATTTGATTAGCCAATTCGCATTGGTGACTCTTAAGCATGTTCCAAGACATCATAATGAAGAAGCGAATCGGCTGGCACAAAAAGCATCTGGCTATCGGCCTGCGTCCGATGTAATGGTACAGGAGATACCAGAAGGGGATTGGAGGAAAGAAATCGTTGAATATTTGAAAGATCCTTCTGTCAAGACTTCTAGAAAAGTACGCTATAAATCGATCAGACATGTCTTGATTGAGGGAGTGCTTTATTTTCGCTCGATTGATGGAGTCCTGTTGAGATGTATCGGACCTGAAGAAGCCAAAGTTTTGATGGGAGAAATTCATGAGGGTGTCTGCGGGGCTCATCAATCGGCGTTCAAGATGAAATGGATGATAAGAAAGAATGGGTATTATTGGCCGACGATTCTAGAAGACTGTTTTGAATATTATAAAGGATGCCAAGAGTGTCAAAGATATGGAAATATTCAAAGGGCTCCCGCATCGGCCATGAACCCTGTTATCAAGCCATGGCCGTTTAGAGGATGGGGAATTGATTTGATCGGCCAAATTTTTCCACATTCAAGTAAGGGGCACAAATTCATATTAGCAGCAACAGATTATTTCACCAAGTGGGTTTAAGCTATTCCTTTGAGGGAGGTGAAGACGCAGAATGTTATTGAATTCGTTAGAGAACACATTATTTACCGATTTGGAATTCCACAGACGATCACAACAGATCAAGGTACGATGTTTACATCGGACGAGTTCAAAAATTTTGCTGCTGATATGGGTATCAAGCTTCTTAATTCATCGCCGTATTATGCACAAGCCAATGGTCAAGCTGAAGCCTCCAATAAAAGTTTGATCAAGTTGATTGATAGAAAGATTGAGGAGTATCCAAGAAAATGGCATATTGTGCTTCCTGAAGCTTTATGGGCCTATCGAATGGCTTGTCATGGATCGATCAAGGTTTCTCCGTATGAACTGGTTTATGGACATGAAGCCGTTCTTCCATGGGAAATTCGTACTGGATCAAGACGTATCGAGCTTCAAGATAAATTGAAGGCCGGCGAATACATGGAGCTCATGAATAGTGAGTCCGATGACTTGGCTGTTCGTCGGCTGCGCGCTCTTGAAAATATTGAGGCTAATAAACTCAGGGTGGCGAGGCATTATGATAAGAAAGTGAAAGGGAAAGAGTTTAAGGAGGGCGATCTTGTCTGGAAGGTTATTCTGCCAATTGGTTCTAAAGATCCCAAGTACGGCAAGTGGTCACCGAACTGGGAGGGACCTTATCAAGTCGTCCGATGTGTTCCTGGAAATGCTTATATTCTACGAACGCTTGAAGGAGAAATGTTTCCTAAAGCGTTAAACGGGAAATATTTGAAGAAGTACTACCCTAGCATTTGGGTAAACTCATAAGAGCCGATGCTATGCGTCAGGCTTGAAAGCCGATGGAAAATCGCCTTAAGAACAAAATAAGAGCCGATGCGATATGCATCGCCTTAAGGGCTATATACAAACAGAAAAAATGCATTACATTATCAAGCCGTTCGATGACGGATCAGGCTGTTTGGAAAGGGATTGCATATATATTCATATATTTCTCATACAGAAGGATTTCAGAAAATAAAAGGATCTAGTAGGCGCCGATGTACTTTGTTCATCATTGCCAGAACTAGATTGAAAGAAGGAAGGGCAAAAGGAAGCGCAAGTTTGAGGAGATATCTTCTTCCTTGAGTCGAAGAAATCCACTCTGGATGCAGTCCCTTGAAGAGCGCGCCGGTGGACACGCTCCGCCCTAGCCTGTAAAGGGCACTCTATTACACCCCTCTGAAAAACCTTCCCTTTGGTGAACCATGAGAGGAACCTCACGAGGATTCTTCTAGCGGAAGTTCCACCTGGATTCACTGCGGGATCAGAAAAGGGGGGAGTACCCTATACTTCTTCACGAGAATTCTTCTAGCAGAGGAGGAGGAAGGAGTCGAATCCTATATCAAACAGGAGGAGTTTGTGCTCTACCATGAATATTGGTTGTGCCATGACTAAGGGATGGTGAAAGAAGAAGGCTTGAGGCGGTTATTTATAGCCGGCAATCGGTGGATGCATTAGAGGAGGAATGGAATCCAGAGGACGCTCGTGAAAACCGTCCAAATGAAGAATAGTATTCTCGTGGAGATGCGGCATTGATTCAGGGCTGCCGTAATTAAAGGAGGGGCGTCTTTTGAGGGGCTGCATTGAAAAAGTCGTATCGACTGGGTCAGAAGACGTATGGATACCCATGAGGTAAATGTAGGGATCCATATCTGTTCGTTGTCAGAGGTTATTGCCCAGGAGAAAGATCGGGGAGCCGCGCAGTGCAGGGATGGAAAGTTTCGGCGCGAAAATCGGTAGAGAAGTTATGATGACAGATACGAATTTTGGAACAAAATGATATTTTATTCCAAAATTGGGGGGCATGTGTTGACACCGGATTTTCGCACCTGACATGTTGAGTCAGATGGTGACATGGTAAAGTTGAGGCTGTGCGGTGGACCCATTGACTGGTCAAAGCCGAAGGTGACAGAGAAGGAAGCCGATACTAAGGAGGAGTCTGATGAAGCAAGAGTCCGATCTGATGACGAGTGCAAGAAGGAAGACGTGTCGGCTAAGGAAGAAGCGTATCAAATTCGGGGACTATTTCCTTTTCAGAGGACGTATGAGAGTCCCGTTGTATCTTAAGTTTAGTTTACCTTATTTAGTTAGTCTGGTCCGATCAGGACTCTCTATGACCAGGGTATAAATATGAACCCTCGTCCATTGTAAAGAATAATTCTCACAATTCAATACAACCCGGCTTCACGCCAAAACCCTAGTAGTAGTTACCGACGAAGCTCATTGGTGGACGGGCTGCATCAGTTCTGATCTCCGGCTTACCAGTAAGTTAGTCAATTTATCGAACTAGTATATGCTTTGAATTGAGGCGCATCGCCCTTTCTCGTTTATACTGTTCAACCGATTTATCTCTGGATAATCAAGATTGATATAGATTCCCTACGTCGGAGCTAGATCAATATTGATTATTCAACAGATTATCGTTTATCGGACTATACTTTAAGCCTAGATTCCCTACGTCGGAGCTAGGTATCAAGGTTAGTCTAGATTCCCTACGTCGGAGCTAGAATAATCTTGGTTACTAAAGATAGTCTTTGCGGTTTGTTGGAGTTGCTAGATTGGTTTAGATCTACGCCATGTGAATCAATTCTACTTCTTCAACGGCTTTGAGCACAGGTCTTGGTCCGATTTAAGCAATATTTATCTTACAGCATCGTTCTATGTCCGATCTTGCTTTGTGGTTTAATCTGGTTGTTCTTTGAGTATTGCACTGGTGTAGATTCCCTACGTCGGAGCTAGATTTCTCTGAAAAGGCTATAGTCCGATCAGTTGGTTAGATGGTCTGATAAGACGAGTCAAACTGGTAATTAGACAAGGTGGACAATGTATCGGCTTACACTTTGATTATTTAATATCTTGTTTCAAGACATAGCTGATCCATTATTTTACATATTGGCCTTGTTTTATGCTTTATTTCATTATTCAAAGGCTGGTCTGTTATATCAATCAAGGTCCGATCCTGATTGGTCCGATTCTGAGGTCCGATTTGGTGTCTGATTGAGGTCCGATTACTTGGTCCGATTGACGTCATCATTGAGGTCCGATTCTGAGGTCCGATCGGTATCGGCCGATGCGTGTCTGATTGGGTCTTGGCTAAAATTCGACGCTACTCCATCGTCTGAAATAGAGCCGGCACAATCATAGAGCAATTTAACTGTTTTATTCCCTTGTCAATTTCAGGTCAAATTGACTGGCACGCCGCAAACCTGAACTGGAGTATAGACTGGCACTGGAGCGAAGCTGATCTCCCCGGTCATTGTGTGCTGCACGCGGGAGATACGTCCGCCGATTTTCCGCGTCAACATCTATATTTTATGAA
Organism: Alloteropsis semialata; assembly: GCA_004135705.1. Lineage (NCBI taxonomy): Eukaryota > Viridiplantae > Streptophyta > Magnoliopsida > Poales > Poaceae > Alloteropsis > Alloteropsis semialata. The sequence continues at coordinate 2,662,761 of CM014272.1, forward strand.
CTCCTATTAAAATCAGATAATGTTTATTATTATATGTGGCTACATATATTTTTGGAAACTATGTGTTGCCATATAATGTAGCACATACTTTTGGAAACATCGTTAAAATCGTGGGATTCAATCTACTCCTATTAAAATCGGTCAATGTTTATTATTATACGTGGCTACATATATTTTTGGAAACTGTGTGTTGCCATATATTGTTTTCCATTACTTTTGGAAATGTCGTTAAAATCGTGGGATTCAATCAAATTTTTTCTCACAATTGATCACAGGGTAGGTACCACACCGCGGCAGTACACAGAAGTCTCGTTTCGTCGCGTCGATGTATTTGAAGTGGTCGAACCAAGTCGTGACGTTACATGTTTCGTCCATAGAATAGGTTAGCCCTAGCTATCTTCGTAATAAATAGGGTTTATCTTCTTTTAATAAATTTAATAAATATGATATGATTTTTGACGAGCTGTAAGATTTATGATGATTATATAATGCGTTTCATATTTCATATTTTATTTGGAAAATAATGACCTGATCTTGTCGGGTCCTGCCTCACCCACGACCATCGATCACATGCAATATTCACCTTGTCAAATACAAAGTTAGAGGACGTTCTATAAATATTGGTCACTTTTAAAAAAACAATTATATGTCTATTGGTATTCTTTTAAACGTGCCTGTGGCACGTGCACGTCCACTAGTGTATATAGATAAATACTCTCAGATGACCAAGAACAACATCACAAACAATATGGCCGACGAATTAAAGAAGACATGGCGCCATAAATCAAGCATACACTACTAGAAAATGGCCTATCGGTCACCCCCTTTAGTACCCGTTGCTTATGACCCGGTACCAAAGGGTCTGGACCCTTTGGTACCGGTTGGTAACACGACCCGGTACCAAAGGGGGGTCTTTGGTACCGGGTGGTGTTACGACCCGGTACCAAAGGCCCCTCCACGGGTTAATTCAAAAGGAAAGTATCTGGGACTTGGTCAGCTGTGGTGTGTAGGTGAGATGGTAAGGAAGCAACGCGCGAAGCCACAGGTCGTGGGTTCGAACCCCACGCGCCGCACGCGCGTATTTTCGCGTGAAAAATCGTGTGACTTGTGACTTGCGACGTGCGCGTGTGTGGGAGCTCTTTCATGAGATTATTACCATCAAGATTAGCAGCCCATCGATCAAATTGGCTGAAGCCATATATGCATATGGAAAAAATACTTAGCAAAAGCGTGCTTGAGAGGCTGAGACAAATGCCAAATGACAGATAGCTTGTCCAAGGAACAAAGAGTGTAATATGATCTACCTTATCTCTAAAAGTGTGCTGTTGATAGCACAACACGTTGTTGATAGCGCAACATAACTACATACACACACAGACCAAATAAGAGATGGACAAACATAATGGGGATGCATAAGCCTGTTACACTTAATGATAATGCAAAACATATATATTCTGAAGCATTTAACAAGCACCTGTTGGGCAAGTTGGTGTGGTACCTGATGGCATGAATCTAGAGTTTTTCCCACGAGAATAAGCCATGTGCAACGGGTTGACAGTTGACACCATGACTTAAGCCTCTCAACCCACATAATCTATTGTTTACATCATTAATTTGAGAACGAACTTTCAAACTTCTGAAATCTCAGGATGAAAAAAATAAGATACTGCAAATCATGTTTAAACCATCACATTTCTCCATACATCAAAGAAATCGAGATCCTACTCCACCTCCGGTATCCCGGGCTACATTTGTGAATGACGAATTAACAACGCATGGGCATTGTAACATGGTTGTAACAGATTAGGTTAAACCAAAACCAAGTGGAGAAGGGATGAAAATGGCACAAGCAAGTAAAATCTGTATAAAGGAGTTACAGTCGAGAAACAACGCATCCCGTGCTCGAGGTGTCGAGAAACAACGCATCCCGTGCTCGAGGTGGCCGCTAGCACCATGGCACACTCGCCGCTCAACCACCAGGTGCCGTCGTGCAAGCCCGAGAGCCCCTGGCCCCAGCGCGGCTCTAGTTGCCTTGTGCGCTCAGCCACCGCCTGCGGCCCTCCGCTGCTCCGCTAGCTGCCGGTGGGCCGCCCTCCGCTTCCTGCTCCCGCTGCACAATTTGGGTGACGACCGCGAGGCCGAGAAAATGAACAACGACGTGGCGAGGCCCGCGGAAGATGGAGGACCTGTCTTTATGTTAGTGCTGCAGCTATCATTATGGCTTAGTAACACGATAAGTATATATTATCAACCTTAATGCATTCAGACAGAATAAACTATGGTGGTGGATTTACGAACTGCATCTTAATGTCCATATCTTGTTTCTGGATTACAGTACTTGATTATTTAATCTTGTCTTAGGTGTTTTATTTCCCATTACCACTAGAAAATTGATGAGTTGTTCCTTTCCCATTTCTCTCTCTTGCACCTTGCAGCTTGGACAGGCATTGAGCACACGCCCTGATAAACTTCCCAGTGCATACTGTCAAGAGCTTGCAAAGCTACAGGTAACTCCTGTGCATTGTGTAGTTTTGCTTAATGGTTAAAACCAATTATTAAATCTATAAGAAACATGCCTTCTCAAGTTTAGGTGAACTCCTAGGATTATGAGGAGGTGAGAAAATAGGGATGGAATGAGGGTCTTAAAGTTGAGGCCTCAAAGTAGGGCCTCTGAAAAATTTAGCTATTCACATTTCAAAGCTAGATCCGACACAACCCCCGAGAATAGGAGCCGACACAGCTATGAAGCACGCTCGAGTGGTTTGAGCGTCCAGCCCCCGAGAGTAGGAGCCAGCAGAGCTATGAAGCACGCCCGAGTGGTTTTAGTACTTCCACCAAAAAAGGCGCAGTTAAAGCCGCAGTCAATGCTGGAGATGACAAAAACCGCGGGTTTTCCGTCTGGCGCCGTTAAATCTAAAAACCTAAAATCCGAAGCGATACAAAACCTAGGTCTTCCTCCACCATAGTGCGCCGCCACCGTCACATCCTGAATTACTCCCGACACCTTTTCCACCGCCGCGCATCACACAAAACCCGCCGGAGACGCCATTTCCGCCGCCGCGCATCCCACTGAGTCCACGTGAAACACCATTTCCGCCGCCGCGCATCCCACAGAGTCCACGTGAAACACAATTTCCGTCGCCACTGCTTGAACTCGCACTGCGTTTTCGCGTATGCGAGTGAAGCGCCGCGCGTTCATTCGCATGGCATCCTCCAGCCCCATCAGCCACCTCCATTCAAGCCATCGTCCTTATTCCTGAGTCGCAATGGGCGCCCTCAGTCATCACCGAAGATCGCTGGGATGGAGGAGCGCGGACTACTGGGTCTAAAGGGAATGCTAGGGTGGAAAGCTACTGATGGCAAATCATTCCCCTCCAAGGACACCACAAAAACCATCATCTTCACCTCGTGGTTTGAGCGAGGTTTTGGAGTACCAACAAGTGCATTCTTCCGCGGCCTTCTGCGCTTTTACGGGTTAGAACCCGTTCACTTGACCCCAATTCCATTGGCATCGTGTCTCATTTCATTCACGTTTGTGAGGGATGGCTGAGAATACCTCCACATTTCAATTTGTTCTGATTTGTGTGCTACTGCAAGCCATACCCAACCAATGCCAACCCCCGAGTGCTTGGCGGGGCCGGTTACACCAAGGCAGAGCAGCCCACTATTTTGATTTCAAGCAAAACGACTCAAACAAGGATGTAGGTCCGAATGGTTTATCATTGGTAACCATCAGCCTGCTCTTCCGTCTCGCACCGGCTATGCTCCCGTCCCACACCCCGAGTGGGACAACTTGCCAAACAGCGATGAAATGGACCAAGTGAATGACTTGTGCACGGTTATTGCCGATCTGAAGGATAGAAAACTGACGCCGGCTGTGGTTTTCCTGGACATGGCCAAACATCTCATTCAACCGATCAAAGATCGGGTTCATCCAGCATATGAATATGAAGGACTAGAAGATCCAACTCGAGAGCAACACCGGGTGGATCTCCACAAGGCAGTAGCTTGCAGGTTTCCTTGTGGGGCCGATTTTCGACAAATGGGCCCCACACTCGCACTCATTGACCCGATATAAGTGCCCAGACACCCTGCCTTTTGGCATTATGCGCCGAGTGGTTTGTCCATCATAATACGGTAACTTAGTACTCATGTATCTGATGTGCAGCATCTCGTGCAATCCCGTCTACAATTCTACTTTTCACCAGCCCCATTGCCGCAAGGGTCACCAGATGCCGAAACGAAACTGCAAACGGACAAGTATGTTCTGGAGAAACTGGCTCCAAACTTGGACGACTGGCTGTCAGGCTCGTCCTGGGACTTGTCTAATTCTGAGAAGGCTCCCGCCCAGAGAGGGACAACGACGAGCACGGCAGCTATTCCACAAAAGAGGGCACGTCGAGCCATATCCAAGAAGTCGACCGCCAAGGAAAAGACAATCAAGTAAAAATCTCGAGGCATCGGCAACATTGAGGCCACTCTCGACGATGGGGGGGGGGTGTATCAGTAACAATTATGAGGTCAAGTTTCAATGCAGGTTGTTGTCGGGGGTAGACCCCCAGGGGTGCCCAGCAGGCGGATTGGCCCAACCGGCAAGGGGCGGCCCAATCCGAGTGCAACTGGACCGGTTTGTCGGACTGGGTGGCCCACCAGTCGGAGGCCCACCAGTCGGGCGAACCGGATGGGCGCGACGGCGCGCGCGGCAAGGAAAGAAGACGGCGTATCCCGCAAGAAGCTCGGAGATCAAGATAAACTAGCCGGAATTATAGGGAAAGATATCTGTAATCGTTATAGGATCGAATCCTTGTATTTCGGGTAGGTTACGATCTCTAGCCGACTTGTAACTCCAGGCAGCCGGACTATATAAGGCGCCTTGAGACCTTCCTCCAGAACACGACATCTACAACCCACGCATTCATTCAACCTAGGACAGAACCCAACTACGGAGATCCTTCAGGAACTTCATACACAGCAATACAATCACCCCCAACACAGGACGTAGGGTATTACGTCATCTCGACGGCCCGAACCTGTTCAATCCTTGCGTCTTGTGTTACCATCGTCTTGTGATCCTCGATCTGTCCCTCATCAAATCAACCACGTAGGCTACCCTGTGTGGACTGCCGGGTCCAAACATCCGACAGTTGTAGGCTACAGAAGTAATAATAAATGGTAGATATCTAACAATTTAGGATACTGCATTTAAGCTAGTCTGTCAGAACACAAAATATAGAGTCCATTAAACATTTACCAAAATGTTGTGGAGAAGTCAGTGCACTGAAAAGTTGAAATATATCGTCCATAACAAAAATAAAAAGCTTGATCGGGGCGAGAAAATACGCAAAACTAAATCAGTGATGCGCTTTCAAATATGCAGTAACCAAAAGAAAAACATTAAAGAGAAATCATGTTTAAATAAGAAATGAGTTAATTAGCATTACCATTGAATTTTTTAGGTGTCATGTTTATCCTCCATGCCGGAATAGGCCACATAACAGATATGACACTGTTGTCCACCTCTCACCAGCCAAGGGAACAACAAACATTTACCATCAAAGACAAACTGATATGGTCAGGAATGCCAACCATTAGCACGGCAATAATTGCGTGAATTAGTAAGTGCACGTGCATATTTTACTTTCTTGAACAAATTATATGCAGTCTCAACTTTGTCCATCTCCAGCAGCTTGTTGTTCAATTTGCTGTAAACAACTCTACCAAGACAGAAGCCATTCCGAAGTGATTCCTCCACCACAGACACAGCAGCATCAACCTTACCCACATTGCAAAGCCCATTCACAATAAACTCGTATATCTCTTTATCGGATTGATAACCACACTCTTGCATCTCTTCTCATATGTTTAAAACAATTCTGCTCTTACCAAATTTAGCGTGCCTTTCAAGCAAAAGCTTATAAGCTTTCATGGATATTACACAACCAGCCTTCCTACTCTTTTTGTAAATCATCAAAGCAGCATGAGGTTGTCCAAATGTGCACAATGGCTCGATAAATGATGTTATCAACCCGGTATTTGGCAGAACTCCTTGATTTAACATGTCATCAAACACTTGGAGCGCATCAGCCACCCTGCGCTCTTTCAGGAAGGCTTTAATCATCTTGAAGTATGTGTCAATGTTTGGCGGACAATCATTGTCCAACATATCCTTGTAATACTTGATGCATCTGTCCAAATCCCGGTGGAGATAAAATTGAAAATAATTGCATTATAAGTCATCGTAGTTGGACCATATCTCTCATGCATATTCTCAAACACCTCGAGTGCGTCCTCAATCTGCCCTGCTCTCCCAAATGCCTCAATTAGATGGCAATGTGAAACCTCATCTGGCACCAGCCCATCCTCCTGCATCTTCGCCCAAACCTCGTGCAGTTTATCAACACTCCCGATCCTCGCCCAGCCACCGATCACCTCATTGTATGCATGATTATCAAGAGCAAGAGTTTCCTTGCGAGTAGCTTGCAAGAGCAAGCTAGCAAGACCTACATGTGACCTCCGGCAAAGGCACCTGGTGAGAACAGCAAATACCTCCTTTCTGTAGCAAGCTTTCCCAATTCCAAATTCAAACTGGTCGGTACTGATCATTTCAATTGCCTTGCTGACATGCCTGGCAGCAACTAGACTATCCACGATTATCTCCAGCGTGGTCAGATCTGGAAGGATGCTATTTCTGCGCATGATCTGTAGAGTGCTGTCAAGGAAGTCAAAGAATTTCTTCCTCCCCAATGCCCTGACAACAATGTTGCAGGTGTGGACGGACGGGGGAGGATTGGTGCTGGTGACCGCCCAGTCGAAGAAGGCGACAGTGGCGGCGCTGCCAAGGTCGCCGGAGTTGACGACATCTGCGAGCACCTCTGGGGAGAGTGCAGCGGCGACGCCGACATCCGTAGAGGAGAGCGCCCGGTGGAGCGCGCCGCGGCCGGGGGTCTTGCGGAGGAAGACCCCACGGAGGCGGTCTGCAGCGGAGAGGACAAAGGCGGTAGGCGGCGGAGGAGGAGAGGGAGGCGGTGGAGGGCAGGGTTCTTGAGGGGGATCGATGGATTGGAGATGAGTGAGGAGTCTAGGTGGATTGGTAAGGGGAATGGAGGAGGGTAGGAGGCGGAGGGAGGATATAACCATGTCCTCGGCGGCGGTGGCTGTGTAGCTGCGACCATGGAGGAGGAGGAGGCGGACTGCCATCCGTGCGCCTCCTCCGCGACCCGTGCCGCTCTTGAGCGGGGTAGGCCGTCCGCCGAGGGCTATGATACACCTTCCCGCGGACCACAAATCGATCGGCAGGCACCTTTGTCTCCGGCGACGACCTGGTAGCCGGTACTGGTGGCTGCGGTGGGTGGAGCCGTGGAGTGTGGCGGATAGACGAGGAAAGGCGAGAGAAGCGCAGAGAGAGAGAGACAAACTAATCAACTTTAGGGGAATCACCCCTGTGTTTGTTTCAGCAGTGTGGAGTTTGAAAGTTCCACCTAGGATACATTTCTTTTTGTGGCTTTTGTCAAAAAAACAAGGTTCTGACTAGAGATAATCTGAAGAAGAGGAGGGAAGTGGCTGATGACACTTGTCTCTTTTGTAGTGAAAAGGAAACATGCCAACATCTGTTCTTTGATGTGTGGTAGCCTCACAGCTTTGGATTATTGTTTCTGAGATTTTGAATTGTCAGTTAGGTAGAGATTTTGAAAGCATAGGAAAGTTTTGGCTTAGCAATAAGAAATATTTGATGATTAACTTGATTAGTTCTGCTGTGTTGTGGTCTATTTGGAAATTAAGGAATAGTTTCTGTTTCCAGTATGCAGCTTGGAGGAGTATGAAAGTCTTAATGATGATGGTGGCTGGTCTGATACAGAATTGGATAATTCTGTTACCAGACATCAAGAAGCAGGAGACAAAGATGTTCATCACAAATTTAAAGAAAATTGCAGGCGAACCCGAGAGACTTGCCTGAGGGAGTCTAAGTGGGATCCAAATTTCATGGACTTCCTGATGAAGTTTGGTGATGTCTGGGAAGAAGGAAATGACATTCCAGCTGAGTTCATGAACTGGCTGTCAATGCCGGATGACAAGAACAAGAATGAAGGGAAGAAGTGGGAGTACATCAAGACCACAACTGTTGCAGCGTTGCCGGAGGAGTCCCTGGTGGTGTAATGTTAGTTCTTTGTAGTTTGCTGCTTCTAGTCTGGTGGTGAGGTTTTGGGTGCTCTGTAATGGGTGCTTGGCCTATGGCCATGGTGTTTAAACCTTCTGGTCCCTGAACTGTAACCGTTGAACGGTCTTATGTTCCAATTAAGATGGGGGCTTTAGCCCTTAAACTCTAAAAAAAAGGCGCAGAGAGAGTAATTTATCCTTTAACTGATCAGCTAGATGCAGATACCCATTCCTTTCTCACTGTCTCTTATGTTATTTAGGATCCATGACCATACCCATTGCTAAAGTTGTCACTATCTAAAGAAATACAATATTTATGTAGTTAGTATAAAATGAAATGAACATTTATAAATAATATAGTTGAAAATATTACTTGTGCCGCTGCTTATTAGGCCTTGCAATGGAGCGTGCTCCTCATATAGTTTTGAAGAAGCCATCTGCAAGAAATACAAGTAGTGATTGATCAATGTTATCCATAAAAAAATGGTATGTTAAATTGAATATCAGCATTATATAGATAATCCAAAACGAGAAGGAGAACTCTAGAATACCATAAGCCCACCAAGCTTCTCAGCGTTGATCTTTTCTTAAAATATGATAATGCTGCTGATGCCTATGCGACTGCGTTGACAGTTATAAAACACTGGCCCGATCTTTCGTCAGGTAAAGATAACTCTCGATTTGACAGAGATATAACACACACGATCTGGCTTCTGATCAACAAGATCTAAACCTCACAATCGTAGCACCATGTCTCCTCTGGTTATCAACTATGCACGATACGATTGACCTCATCAAGAAGGCTTTTCCTGCAAGTGAATCGAACAACACAAGCAAGAATGGATAAACACACTATATGAAAGTATGAAACAAATATCAATGGGTTCAAGTTCTGATCACAAAAGGACTAATCGTCACAGTGGTGTAGAACAAGAACGGGGACCTGATTCACAGCAAAAGGACTTGTCGCCACATTGGCAATGAAGAATCTGTTCCTCAATGGAAAACTAGACACAAACAAAACACGAACCCTAATGTGGTGGTGGCTACTAAATATAGGAGGGTTAGGTCGTGCATGACCCCCCTCCCCCCAGACTCACCCCTGTGGGCTCCAACCCGATACACGGTCCAACGGCCCAGAAGATGGTGGCGCAGCACCCTAATAGATTCTGGACGTCCCCTTGTTTCGACGATACCCATTAACTCAGATGGAATTTTTTTGTGGGATCAGTCCCATTGGAAGTGTTATGAAATTCTCTTTCCATATGCAACCTGATCATCGTTTTTGGTGTGTGCTGCTCCTGGACTTCGAGGTGGGCTCAAGATGCTTGATGACAAAGGGGGAGCAAGGATTAAAGCTTAGATTTTTGTTTTAGTGTGCTGTCTCTAGGAGATCCGGTTTTACCGGTTTGGCAAACCGGTGAAACCGGCTTCTGCATGTGTTGCAGAAACTTTGATGTAATAATTCAAATCTATCGAATCTTTATCCTTTGTGGACTTGAGGAACTTGATTGTATGCTACTGTGTGTAATGAACCTGTATTTCAATTAAGTTATCCTTTGCTAGTGTGATATGCATGTTTGAGTAATGAATTGTTTTGTATGTGTGATGACTGGGAAGAACCGGTTACACCGGTTCATGAAACCGGTGAAACCGGTTTTGGTCTGGACAGCGCACATACACTTTCTTTGAGTTCTGTGATATGCATGTCAATTGTATTATTAAATGCTGTTTTTTTATTAATCTCATTATATTGTTTGATTCACATATGCTTAGATTTAGGGGGAGCTCCCATGCTTTTCTCTTAAATATGTGCATTTGGCATTTGAGGCCGAATTTTTGAAATTCCATTCAAAGCACATACTAAGGGGGAGCTCATAACTGATCTGAGAACTCTTTAATATTTATTCATATTATTTGTAAGCTTTAATCGGGTTGTCATCAATCACCAAAAAGGGGGAGATTGAAAGTGCATCTAGACCCTCAAGTGGATTTTGGTGAATTGAGTGACAAAACGATTAAAGGACTAACTTGTTTGCTTAAGATGATGAGCAGGGAATTACTCTTATGATTCATTATATTTGTTGTGCTCATCATGGTATATGGCTACTCATTGACATAAGCAAGCAAGTATGTGAAGAAATAATATTTATTGCTAAAGTTGAAGTGATGATAACTTGGCTCAGCCAGGTGGCACCTAGGTCAGCCAGGTTGAAATAAATTCAGGACAGAGAGGCTAACCCGGCTCAGCTAGGTCACACTCAGGTGACCCAGGTGTCATGTCAAAAAGAAGCAATGATGAATCAATAATTTGGGATATGCTATGTGGGTCTCCAATATTATGAGATGATCTATTTGACAAAGAAGAATGATATTGCAAGACTTCATGTGAGTATGATAATGATGACATGAGCAAAAATATGTGTTACATATTGGTCTTCTATTGGAAGCTTGCAATTATGTGAAATATTCTTTATTGATCAAGAACAAGCATTTGAAGAATCTTTCAAATAGAATTCATTCAATGGCAAAGCAAAGCTAACTTGATGATGCAAGGGTAAGTGGTGAAGAAACAAATCGAGATGACTAGAGCGAGGGATTAACCAAGCTTTGGTTAAGTGACGACTTATGACCATGTGCGAATTGCTAAGGTGAAGTATCTAGTATCCGGGGGATTTCGAAGTATCATATCCAAGTCTTGTCAAGAGAAGCAATGCAATGCATACTAAGATCCCTATCCCCGGTGAAATCTGGGGACAGGGAGGCTCGCTGCTACTGTGCAGGCGCGGAGGGGGCGATTTTCGTTGCTGGGCTGCCGGCCCATCTGGCGTTGTGCGAGCCCGTGTCCGGTGACGAAATTGGCCTCTTTAGGTTCCGTCCACGCCTAGGGCTCCTGTGCACGGTTCGCCCTTTCCTCCTCGTAGCCACAGCCGCTTCCCCTCCCCGCCCTCCACCGCCTTCCTTGAGACCTCCGATCGCGCGCCGTCGTCCGCGGCCCAGCTCTACTCGGCGCCGTCTCGGCTGCGGGCGAGGTCGTCAGGAGAACCACCCGGCCTGTGGTCCGAGGAGAGCGGCACCATCGCCGCGGCAGAGCACCGCGCGGGAGTAGCTGCAGTGGCCCACCACCATCCCGCGCTCCTCCACCATGGCCACCACCGCGGTGGAGCCCACGCGGTCGCACTTGTGTGCGCCGCCCTTGTGCGCACCGCTCCGGCAGCTGGCACAGGTGGCCGCACGCCCGCCAGCCGAGGTCACCTCGGCGTCCATCTGCGCAAAGCACCGCTCCATTGCGGCGGTCCAGGCCGTGGGCTCCCGCGATGCCTCAGCGGCGCCGTCAGCGGCCACCAGCTCCTCGGCGAGCAGCTCGTGCATCCGCTCCCAGCACGCCTCGGCGACGTTCGAGCAGCCGTGGCCGTCGAACACCCCGTAGCCCGCGTCCGGAAGCACGAGTCCCCGGATCTCCACCCGCCGGCGTACTACCTGGTATGTCTTGGTAATCATTCTCAAATCTCAATACATACCACCAGCCATGTGCGAATCTGAAAATCAACGACATGTACAAATCTGAAAATCAACGACACGGGGTACGGGTTAGACAAACTATGCTCAAAGATTGTATGCCCTGCTCATTTCAGTCTTGACTCTTGACTGTTGAGTAGTTCTCTGAACATGGTCTGTTGCATCTCTCAACATTTACAGGCATGCTTATTGCATCTATTAACATTAGTAGGCATGTTTAGGAAACCAAGATATAAAAGGGTCTGGTTTAGACTTTTAAGGCGTTCCCCAAAATGTATCCATGTAGGGGCTGTTTGTCCCATTTTTATGTTTTTCATTACTATGTTTTGTTTGTGCTTTTGGATTGGATTATTGTATGTACTGTTGAAGTGAACATGCCAGTGATGCCAGTGATTTTTTTTATGTGTCTAGAAGTTAGGAAAACACCTACATCTCATTTAAGCATGATGCAATGATCTATTTATCCAATGGTATCTTGAGTGCCTAAACTATAACGATGCAAACAACTATTTTACTATTCCAAGAAAAGAAAGATCAATGCCGTGTCACCAATGGTTTTTTTCAGCTCATTTTCAACAAGGTTTACCACCACAAGCAAAATGGACTCATGCCACAAAACAATGCAGCAGACTAGCATGGAAACAGAAATATTTCTGATCATACTTATTCAATCAATTCTTATCTCTCGGTAAGTGTTGACACCAGATTTTGACTCGGCTAGAGTTATGCGCGACGGAGCTGATACAGAGGCCGAGTCTGATTCTGAATGCCGTCCGATTCCAATCGGAGTTCGTCCGATAGGAGTCCCGATCGGACACGAGACAAAGAAGGCCAGAGCATGTACGACTTCTCAGGGGGACGCGTCTGGAAGCTTCTTCAGGGCCTAATTGTGCGTCAAGATTTGTAATAGTTTTAGTTGTTTAAGATTAGATTGCTTTAATTAAATTAGAGATATTGTCGTACTCGACAAGTTTTAGCTAGATTTTCAGGGTATAAATATGAACCCTGCGTCATTGTAAAAGATGTTCACACAACCATTCAATCAAACACAACTTTCGGCCTAACGTGCCACCCAAACCCTTTTCGTCGAGTTCTTCAGCAAGCAGGGCTGCATCATCTTGACCTCCGGTTTGTCTGTAAGTCCGACACCCTATCGAATTAATCTAGGCTTTAGATTGAGGCGTATCGCCCTTCTTCGTTTAGTTAATTCACCAATTTATCGAGTTATTCTAGGCTTTAGATTGAGGCGTATCGCCCTTCTTCGTTTAGATCGCTCACCCTTTACCGTATCTTGCTGTTTTATTTTATCGGCTTACATCTATCAGAGAAGATCTATCCTGTTTTATTATAATTTAAGCTTCATAATAGATCTGTTCTTATTGTTTATATAGCTGATTTGGATCTAATTCGCAAGTTACATAGATCTGATTTAAATAAGTTGTTTGATATAAATTGATCTATTGGAATAAATAGGCTGATCGGTGCCCTGCTAGCAACGCTGTCTCGAAATCGATCCGATTGTTAGTGACACGAGAATTAGTTTATTTATTACCTTTGAAAAGATGAATATTAAAGAACGAGTTTATATTAGATCTATCTCCGATTCGGTTTACATGATCGATGGTTTAACTTAATGTTGTACCTTCACGATTCGGTTTTTCATAGCCGATGGTCCGTTTTAATACTTGTTACATCTTCACAAATCGGACTCATAGCCGATGGTTTATGCTCTCAAATCGGACTTCCGTTTTACGCTGATCCGATCTGTTGGGACAAATCGGGGCCTTGGCCGATGAGTTCCTTGTTGTTTACTGATTAAACTCTACCTTGTCAATTTCAGGTCAAATTGACTGGCACGCCGCGAACCTCGAGATTTTGGACCTGCACTGAAGTGAAGCAAATCTTTCAGGCCACAGTGTTAATTTCTGAGAGTCAACGCCTGACTTTTTGGACGTCAACGGTAAGTAATAAGTGTTGATTACTGATCTCGTAATTTATTGATTGCGTCCCTCTGCATGTTGTTCTTCTGCTGATTGCCTGGGAGCTTGCCTTAGATCTGCTTGCTAGCCTCCCCAAATTTGTGTTCCAACGGTTGAAGGCTGGTTTTGGTTGTTTCAGTTCTGTAGAAATTGGGTCGTAGGTTTACTACTCTTAGAATTCTACCAAAATTGTTTTACTCTTTGGCTACCGATGCCTATGCCCCATGCACCCATGTGCTGATGTGATATGAACATATGCCCATAGCCTATTTGATGTTTTGATTCTTCCGTGAATGGTAATCATGGCAATGCAATCATACTGTCATTTGCAGGGGCTGTGAACTCCCAGCTGTTCTCCTTTGCCTCCCCATTCTAATTCCAATAACAGGGCAAAAAGAGAAGAACCCAGTCAACCAGGTGAGCTCCAAGCTACATCTGATCAGGAATCTTAAGAATAAATTACAATAGTTCCAGGAATGCTCAGGTTCACATGCGTTTATTTCAGTCAACCAAATGCTCTTTTACTCATCTGATTTGGAAGCTTAAGGCTGAAACATGATCATTTGTGTATTATTATGTTGTTTATATTTTCATGGTCCTCAGTTTGGC
>CM014272.1:2681832-2707309 GCA_004135705.1 Alloteropsis semialata
GACTAAAAGTTCTAAGTTTGGAAAATGGTCGCCTAATTGGGAAGGTCCCTATCGTGTGAATCGGTGTGTTCAAGGGAACGCGTATATTTTGGAAACATTAGAAGGAAAAGAGTTTTCCAAAGCACTTAATGGTAAATATTTGAAGAAGTACTATCCAAGTGTTTGGATCGATTCTTAAAAGCCGATATTCTAGGTAATATCGTCTAAGATAGCCGATACGATACGTATCGCCTTAAGGGCAAAAATATTTACACAAAACAAATGTTCATCGACGATCAACATCGTCGGAATCACCCAAGTTCATCGATGACTACTGTCATCGGAGTGATACAGCTAAAGAGTTTAACGATTACAGGAATTTTCGGATTGCTTCAATCGCGCTCAATCGGATGCTATCGATTTTTCGGATTTCTTCTAAGTCTTCCACATCGGAGCCTGGAATGTTCTTGATGCTCTTGTGAGTCTGGCGAACTTCTTCGAGGCGTTTGTTCAAGTTTTCCTGCGCTGATTTGATGGAAGCCGGGACTTGGTTGAGCTCGTTTTGGGTCTCCGACATTTCCTTGCGGGTTTCTTCGAGCCGTTTGAGCAAATCGGCTTCGACGCCTTTGAGATGCTGCATCCGATTCTCTAGTTGTATTGGTTTGGCTTCGAGGGTCTTAATCTGGGCCTGCATAATTTTCAATTCATCTTTGCCGTCATCACGCTTTTTGATCAGGTCCTGTTGGGTCAGCCGTTCAGATATTCTGTGGCGAGCAGCAAAGAACTTGGGGTTGATGACCCTCGATGAAGGCGGCCGGGATGATAGCATTCTCCAGCTCCGATGGCAGTTGACCCTTCAATTCCTTGTAAATTTGGCGAATCGGCTCGGCGTCTTCAACAAGGATGGCAATGCTTTTGTTCAGATGATTTAGCATTTCTTGAAGTTTTGCCTTGGCCTCATCGGGGATGGTAGAAGACGATTGTGCAGAGCTGACTTCTTCTTCTCCGATGGTGGCATCCAAGTCGAACGATGTAAAGCTCATTGCCGATGGATCGTGTGCCTGAAATAGAATGTCAATAAAATGTCATTTAAAAAAAATTAATATTGACACAAGGATATGAATCGGTACCAGTTTAAATTGTCCCTCACGGACGTAATCGGGGATTACTTGAGGCTGGGCAGTGCTCGTTTCAGGAGCAGCTATCTGAAGAGTCTGGGCTGGTTCAATCGGAGAGGACACTGGTGGGGTTGTTATTGCTGGTTGTTCAGGAGTGGCTTCTGATTGAACGTTTATAGCCGATTCTCCAGTTTGTTGACCGGGTATGGTCTCCGATTGAACGTTTGTAGCCGATTCTCCGATCTGCTGCCCGAAAATGGCCTCCGATTGAACATTTTGTTCAGTCTGTTGCTCAGGTGTTACCTCAGATTGAATGGTCGTACTTGGTTCCTCAATGATAGGTTGCAAATCGGGAGTCTATGATAGGATTGATCAGTTCATGCATTTATGTTTAAAAGTAATATGAATTGGATCAAATTTACCTGTTGGGCCGGTTCTGCTTGTGTGATTTGAGCTGGAATTGGTTGAGGATCGGGAAATTGGATATTTGTTTGCTAAAAAGAGAGACAGTATTATTGCCGATTTAATTTGCAAAAGAGTATGAATTAAGAGAAATCGGATTATTACCGATATTGCATCGAGTAGCATTCTTGCACCCTCAGCGGCCTTTTGTGCAGTCTCTTCGGCTTCTCTGGAAGTTGATTGGCCAAGGATTTTTTCGGGAGGCTGTGTATAAAGATTATTTGATTAAGGTGAATCGGAATTGAAAAGAAGAATCGGAAAAGAGAATCGGAAGGGTAAAAGATCGTACCACTTGGCTTTTCTTCGGTTTCTTTGGTGCAGAAACTTTTGTAGGAAAGGTTTTTCTCTTGCCCTTGCCATCCATAATATCCTTCAGGGTTGGAGCGGTAGAGCCGATTCTTGGATTTGGGGTCTTGATAAAATATTGAATCGGCCTTCCACTATTGCTCACTGCTGATGCGTTCTCTTCAACTGGCTGTTAAGAGAAAGGAATTCAAATTATGAAGAGTTCATCTAAATTAAAATAGATGAAGTAGATAGATTTCAAAAACTTATAGGATTTTCTATGGCCTCAAAATCGGAATCGATGAGTGTGCAATACGTAATGGCCGGAAGTCTGAATATGTGAAGACGCAATTCCTTCCACCAAATTCTGAAGAGCCTGGATGAGAAGCTAGTGCATAGCCATTCTGGTATTTCAAAGTCGGCTTGGGGGCAAGAGATAAAATCCTATCCATTTCCAGAGATGATGAAACCGATTCTCTGTGCTTGATTTTGTCAGAGAAGTAAAGGCCGATTGGGAGTTGACCAAAGCCCAACTGACGAGCTGCCACCGATGGATTGTAGAATTCGTATGATGTGGTCTTACGGCCAAAAGCGATGTTGCTGCCTAGAATAGTTGGCGTGATAAAAGTCTTGAGGATAGGCATGATCGACGCCAACTCATTCTGGATGTTGAATAAGGGCAGTTCATAGTCACGATTGGGATCATTGTAGGCGAAGTAGCTGAAATGCTCCGATGCGATCCCATGGTAAAAGCTTTCAAAGTATGTGGCCTTGTCCTTTGATTCAAGCCTTGATCCGGGGCAGACCGATGCTGCTTCTCCGAATGACATGCATCGGCGACTGGTTGCATTTTCTCCTTCTGCGTAATAGTTTGGGAATTGGTGTTCCTTGAAATTGTATCCAAAAGCAGATTGGAATTATGTTTGCAACCATAGCTGAATAAACCACCAGGGGCCTCCGATGTGACCAACTGCTTGGCCGTCTAGCAATCTGGCCGATACCTGGTGAAGAAGATGATAGACAGCTCCGAGAAGAAGACGGCCAAAGGGGACTGCTTCGCCGCGAGATAATGCTTCTGCGATTGCTTGCATGTTGGAGGTGGCACCAAGAGTTGGCCCGCAGAATATAAATCTTTCCAACCACATGTTAAGGAAAGCGACATGTTCCTTGTCTCCGATAGTGCCGGTTTTGCAGTGATCGGCAACATATTTCTTCGAACTTTTGGAGCCTGTGCCTACCAGTTTGTAATTCAGCTCATGGGACAGCTTTCTTGGGTTCATGGCATTGATGGTGTTGAGACCGGTCAGCATATGCACATCCATGAGTGTTGGCGTCATCGGACCATGACCGAATATGAAAGCATTTAGAGCATCGGACCAGAAAAGGGAGGAAGCGGCCAGTAGGTTCTCGTCCTTGACCATGTCAGCAAGAGAGAGTGTGAGACATTGGCCGATATCTTTCTCATCCCAAAAGGCGGACTTGGCAGTTTGCATTCTGAGAAACCAATCTCTCCATCCTGGGACACTGCCAGGCCACGATCGGAACGAGCCAGTCCAATCGGTAACTTGTAGATCCGATCCTTTGAAGGGGAGTCTCTCCGATTCCATATTGATTAGGTCCGTCGGATCGGGGTCGCCCATCGGACCTAGGTAGTATCCAGCTTCCACATGGGAGACGGGGATGACTAGGTTTTTCTTAAGATGCTACAATCGGAGAAATAAAATAATAAATGCGGAGATAGAGGCTCATAGATAGTTTCTGGAAAGGAAGATGCAGAGATTAAAATGGAGATTTTTGGGTGATTTTTACCTCAGGAACTTGATCAGTATCCGCCTTATCAAGGGGAGCCGCCATTGATGGAAGAAAATGGATCTACAATGAACAGTAGTGCAAAAAGGGGAAGACCTAAGAGATTGCAGAAGAGTGCAGTAAAATCCAAATGCGTGATATGAATCATCTGCGGAAGGATCCCTTACCTGGTTCGCGATGAAAAAGTGAAGCTTGAAGATCAGGTGTTTGCCGGGTAAGATCTCGCAGAGGTGACAATGGCGGACGTACGAGCGTAATAGCAGATGCGAGTTGAAGAAGATGACGGTTCGGGTCTGCATTTATAGGCTTATGGGAGAAGGAACCGCTCGAAGGCCACGGCGCCGAATCCGCACGGGATTCGAGGGTTGCAACAGTGAAGGGGGCGGGTTTCCATATGCTGTCAGCTGCCAGTGCCATCATGACTCGGAGAATTTTGGAACAAAATAATATTTTATCCCAAAAATAGGGGGCATGTGTTGACACCAGATTTTGACTCGGCTAGAGTTATGCGCGACGGAGCTGATACAGAGGCCGAGTCCGATTCTGAATGCCGTCCGATTCGATCGGAGTTCGTCCGATAGGAGTCCCGATCGGACACGAGACAAAGAAGGCCGGAGCATGTACGACTTCTCAGGGAGACGCGTCTGGAAGCTTCTTCAGGGCCTGATTGTGCGTCAAGATTTGTAATAGTTTTAGTAGTTTAAGATTAGATTGCTTTAATTAAATTAGAGATATTGTCATACCCGACAAGTTTTAGCTAGATTTCCAGGGTATAAATATGAACCCTGCGTCATTGTAAAAGATGTTCACACAACCATTCAATCAAACACAAGTTTCGGCCTAACGTGCCACCCAAACCCTTTTCGTCGAGTTCTTCAGCAAGCAGGGCTGCATCATCTTGACCTCCGGTTTGTCTGTAAGTCCGACACCCTTATCGAATTAATCTAAGCTTTAGATTGAGGCGTATCGCCCTTCTTCGTTTAGTTAATTCACCAATTTATCGAGTTATTCTAGGCTTTAGATTGAGGCGTATCGCCCTTCTTCGTTTAGATCGCTCACCCTTTACCGTATCTTGCTGTTTTATTTTATCGGCTTACATCTATCAGAGAAGATCTATCCTGTTTTATTATAATTTAAGCTTCATAATAGATCTGTTCTTATTGTTTATATAGCTGATTTGGATCTAATTCGCAAGTTACATAGATCTGATTTAAATAAGTTGTTTGATATAAATTGATCTATTGGAATAAATAGGCTGATCGGTGCCCTGCTAGCAACGCTGTCTCGAAATCGATCCGATTGTTAGTGACACGAGAATTAGTTTATTTATTACCTTTGAAAAGATGAATATTAAAGAACGAGTTTATATTAGATCTATCTCCGATTCGGTTTACATGATCGATGGTTTAACTTAATGTTGTACCTTCACGATTCGGTTTTTCATAGCCGATGGTCCGTTTTAATACTTGTTACATCTTCACAAATCGGACTCATAGCCGATGGTTTATGCTCTCAAATCGGACTTCCGTTTTACGCTGATCCGATCTGTTGGGACAAATCGGGGCCTTGGCCGATGAGTTCCTTGTTGTTTACTGATTAAACTCTACCTTGTCAATTTCAGGTCAAATTGACTGGCACGCCGCGAACCTCGAGATTTTGGACCTGCACTGAAGTGAAGCAAATCTTTCAGGCCACAGTGTTAATTTTCGAGAGTCAACGCCTGACTTTTTGGACGTCAACAGTAAATAATAAGTGTTGATTACTGATCTCGTAATTTATTGATTGCGTCCCTCTGCATGTTCTTCTTCTGCTGATTGCCTGGGAGCTTGCCTTAGATCTGCTTGCTAGCCTCCATTTGTGTTCCAACGGTTGAAGGCTGGTTTTGGTTGTTTCAGTTCTGTAGAAATTGGGTCGTAGGTTTACTACTCTTAGAATTCTACCAAAATTGTTTTACTCTTTGGCTACCGATGCCTATGCCCCATGCACCCATGTGCTGATGTGATATGAACATATGCCCATAGCCTATTTGATGTTTTGATTCTTCCGTGAATGGTAATCATGGCAATGCAATCATACTGTCATTTGCAGGGGCTGTGAACTCCCAGCTGTTCTCCTTTGCCTCCCCATTCTAATTCCAATAACAGGGCAAAAAGAGAAGAACCCAGTCAACCAGGTGAGCTCCAAGCTACATCTGATCAGGAATCTTAAGAATAAATTACAATAGTTCCAGGAATGCTCAGGTTCACATGCGTTTATTTCAGTCAACCAAATGCTCTTTTACTCATCTGATTTGGAAGCTTAAGGCTGAAACATGATCATTTGTGTATTATTATGTTGTTTATATTTTCATGGTCCTCAGTTTGGCAAGATATCAAATTGAATAAGCATTGCACTAATTTTTTAGCCTTCTAGAATTTTGCAGGCACCTGGGGTAGGACTGTAAGCATGGTTGCATCTGTACCAGTGAAGGCTACTACTTTCTATGGAGACACTATGTTCCTGCAGCCATCTTTGTGTTCATGCTTTGTTGATCCACATTGCAGATGCTTATTTGGAGAAATCACAAACATGCATCACTACTCTGATTGTTGTCAAACAGCGTATCCAAGGTATATTGTTGTTATGATGCGGTGATATCTCCATTTTCATGTTTGTTTTGTTGGAATTGTCCAATGCATTTGCTGATCTAGATGCAAGAATGGAGTATCAATTGCATACCATTGCCCATAGAGTTCACAACACCATATTTGTGGTATATGTTCTCCTATGTCCAGCTTCCTAAGTATATGTTTCATGGTCTAAACATATGCTACTATTTTTAGTGAACATGTTTTTATCATATTTTAAATGTTGCTTTCCACTATGGCCTGACTAGTTTTTCCTTTTATTAGGTTGGGCAGCCTCCCATGCACTTGGACTGATTTCATTGGCACAAACATGTGACGCTTGCAATTGAGTACTTGAGTTTCCACACTTACCATTGTACTGATATTTCTTTTGTCAATCTCAACCAAAAAGAATTCTAAAGAAGGACATGATTACATTATTTTCTGCCATCCCATTACCTGTAGGTTGGCCTTATGTACAGATATGTATATTGATCATGCATGTACTCTTGTGTTCAATTTTCTCTTTACCGATGATGATTACTGTATTCCATAAATTATTCGGTCGTGCGGATGTATTTATGGCTCTATATGGCTCATAGGGTTTTTTGTGTTTCGTGATTAGCAATAGCAATAGCGAGTGATCTGCAAGACTGCAAGGAATAAAAAGAAGAGCAGTAAAGACAAATACAAGTATACGGGCGCGGCGTAGCGCGCCGGCCGTCCTAGTATATGTTGTGATTGATGAAGGGAGTGGCCTAAGGATTAAAGTGAACTCAAATATAAGTTATGGAAAATCCTAAGTCACTAGCTCAAGGTGGATATGCTCAGTTGAAGATACAATGTTGAAAAGCCCTCAAACAAGTGATTGATCAAGTATTGGCATGATCATTGACATACAAGCTCAAGTGGTTGAATTAAGATTTATCTTATGTCTTGAGTATAGGTATGCCGTACTATCAAGAGGGATGCAACATTGATTGAATGACAATCTCCAAAAGTGCTCAAGTGAACCCATGTGAGTCTAACCATGAGAGTTTCTAACTTAGTGTGGGTTCCCTGGCAAACCGGTTTTGGGAACCGGTTAAACCGGTTTTGGTGGCCTCGAGCGTCTAACGGCTAGTTTCTTTGAAATCCGGTAAAACCGATTTTGTAACCGGTGGAACCGGTTTTCCTCTGACAGAAAAATGGCTAGTTTTTGGAATGGTGGGTATTTATACCCATGAGCTCCTCTTTGAGGGGCTGCTGGCTCATTTCGAGTTTAACACATTCTAGAGGCCAGCTGAGCTCTCCCCAACCTCTCTAAGTGAGACTTGTGCTCATAGTTTGAATCTTTGAGTTGGGTTGAGAGAGTGACTTGTGTGTGAGCATTGGAGAGCAATCCTAATCCTTGAGCACTTGTGGTTTCGTCAAGCAATCGTTGAAGCATTTGTTACTCTTGGAGGTTCTTCCTTCTAGACGGCTAGGCGTTGTCCGGTGAGCTACCGAAGTGTGTGGTGAGCCACGAGATCGTTTGTGAAGATTTCACCTCGCCTCCGCAAGGGAAGAGGTCACTTAGTGGAAGGAGGAGATAGCTTGACCTTGTGTGGTCGTATAAGCTTCCTCAACGGAGAGTAGGATTCACCGTGCCTTGGTGACTGCTTGGTTCTTGCGGTGAATCCGAACTTCGGGAGAAAAATCTCTTTGCCTCTTGGTTTGAGCTCTTTCCTCATATTGTCATTTCTAGCATATTACTTGTGCTTCCGCTTCGATCTACTTTGGTGTGTTGAGCTGTGTGCAGGGGCTCCATTGGAACATTTGGAAACATCGCTAGAAGTTTCACACCATTTGTGGTTTGTGCTAGAATTCGTAGAGGAGAAATATACTTGTTAGTGCAATCTGTGCAGAAACTGGTTTTACCGGTTTGGGAAACTGATAAAATCGATTTTGGTGCTGACAGTTGAAATTAGTTTTTGTAAACTGCAGATTCGTGTATTCACCCCCTCTAGGCGACGTAAGGTGTTTTCACACGGGCGTTGCCGACGGGCGGGTCGTGTTCTGGGACGGCCAGCGGTGGGTGTCGTTCGCGACGGCCTCCCCGCGCTGGACGCAGGAGCTCTGCGGTGGGCCCAAGGCGTCGCCGCTGGAGTACCTCCCCAACGAGCACATCTGCGGCCGCCCGCTCGGGCTCCGGTTCGAGAAGAAGACCGGGGATCTGTACATCGCCGACGCCTACTTCGGCTTGCTCAAGGTCGGGCCCGAGGGCGGGCTGGCCACGCCGCTGGCGACGGAGGCCGAGGGCGCGTGCTTCAACTTCACCAACGACCTCTTCCTATTGGATGCCGATTTTGGGTTTTTTTCGGTGTGTGGATCCCTCCAATGCCTTGGACTGCCTCTCCAGTTGGTGATAGTGCTCCTCGATTTTTTGGTCCCTTGTCCCTGTGTTCTTTGCGTTCTGCGCCTGCCTACAGAGGTCGTTTGAAGCGCTGCTTGCTCCAGCTCGAGTGTCCCGTTTGGGGGCGCCTGCAGTTGCCGGAGAACAAGGTGTTCCTGAGCCTGTCGAGCATGAGCCCTGTGCAACCCTGCAGCGTCCATTGCGGGCGACGGCACCTCTCGGTGGATGGTCCACCTCTCTCTCTCTCTCTCCGTGTGCTAGCTGTTAGTGCTGGCCCCGGCATCTACAGGCTCCAACTCAGAGTGCATAGGTTAGTTTGCCCTTGCATCCTAGGTGTTCAACGATATGTGTCTTTGGTGTGGTAGTTCATTTTGTCTGTACTTTCATTTTGTTTGCTTTGCAGGGACATTATCGTGCCATTTTAGTGCAATATGATGATGATTCCAATGCATAGGTAAGATTAGAAATATTGTTCTCTGCATAGATTGATGCAGCATCTGTATGCCATGGCAAGCAGCTAGGTGCCCTTCCACAGGTTTTGATTTAAAGACATGATCTAAGTGGTCCTTCTCACAAATTGTCCCCTGTTTTTACCAAGACCAAAATTGTTTTTCAAATAAGTACAGCCAGGCAAAGAGGTTTTATTACCAATCTAAATGTGAACTATTTTCACCTCATAATATTAATTAAAATGACAAGGTGATACTTATTTTGTTCTTGGTAAAACAATTTTCTGGGTTCAAAAAATAGGGCACTGAAAATTTGCATATAGAGTTGAAGGAGCCATTCTGAATTACTGATACTCCACCAGCCTCTCCTATATTTCATCATAATGAACATTCTCACTTTTTAAAGTGTCCCATTTTGAATGTTCCATCTTTGTTACCAGGTACCATGCCCATGACAAGTACAGCTCCATGGATATAGGTGTATGAAGATAACAACAAAAGTAGATGCCAGTGCAATGGATTCAAGCCCTTGCATTGGTACCTTAATGTTTTCATAAGATAATTTTTATTCACATTGTACCCAGCTTTTGTCGCCTTTATTATTAAACTGTCAACCGCTCTCTCAGACTTGCAAATGGAAGATTCTGTCAGTAATCATGAATGACCTACAAGCATGTGCTGACACATCAATTTACAGCTTTTGTATATTTCCTAAAGGTATACCTTTGGCTGCATGAAGCATACTCAAACAAGACTGATCTCTTTGTAATTTTGTAAGGAGCTACAATGTCCAAATGATCTATCATGGGGCGCTTGGTCACTTTCTATAAGCGATTGATTCATTTGGTGCTAACCAGAAGGCAGAAGCTGCTCAGGGTGCAGGCTTAACCCATTAACATGCATGTCATGTACAAAGGTTGCAAATAATCATATTGATCAAAGAAGTAGGAGAGCTTCATGATTGTGTAAGAATTAACTTTGAATATCATGTTTTCTTCTTGCAGAAGATTAAACCTTTTCTTTTGCAATTAAATGTCCACGTACATACAGCATTCTAATTCTACAACTGGTCAACTGCATTAGTTCTTCAGGCATTTTTTAGGGGAATCCCATTTCAGTTTTACCTTCTTTTTCTCACGTTCTTTTTTTTTTGGTGCAGCATCGTCTTCTTTCCATGCCCATTGCCCAGTAGAAGATTATTAGTCTAAAACATTGATTTGGAAAATACTTCTATATGACAACATCTTTCAAAAGGAAATTTTGTACATCTTTCTGCTATGCCTTTTTTCCATTGTACCTTTTGACCTTGATAGCCATTGATTGTTACGAAACTCGGTTAAATTTTGAGTTCTTATAGTATGTGTAAGGTTCCTGCTTAATTCCTACATAAATATGAGGTGTGGTTGTCCTATCTTGATGGGCTTTATTGGGCTTATGGCTACTGGTGTTTTTTTTTCCTAGGGTCTGATTTCTTTCTTATTTCACAAGGCTTGGTTTGGTTGTTTGATGAGAACATGCCCAGAAGAGTACGTAGTGATTTGGTGCTGCCGTTCTATTCTCAAATTCAAATGAAGGTGAGATGAAATTAGCTTTCCTCCATACAGCTCTGCTTCAAAGCCCATCGCATTTTATTTGATAGATCTGCTATAACATGTTTCCTTCTTTGCCAATTGTATTTATTCCGTGAGCAGCAAATTTTAGCTACCTGATTGCTTAATAAATGTGCATTTTACTGCATCCTGAATGCTTTTCCTGTTATATTTTCTAGAATAGTCATTTTTTTAGGAGTACAACATATTGATCATCCGTAACGGAAAGTTCAAGGATCATGGTGTTATATATCTGTGGAAAATTGGGTGTCATGCAGAGCTCTGTTAGCCCATTTAACCCGCAGCTACGCACATCTGGGTAATGGATACTGTCTGCTATTGGCATGAGAAAGAAACTTCTCATGCAGACCTAAAGGCAATCAGGTGCCTATCATTTCATATTTCACAGTTCACACCTTCTGTTCAAGCGATGACAGTTGTTTACTCTGTATGGTCAAGCGCTTATTGGCACTTTTCAGAAGAGTTTTTAAAAGCCTGACATCATACTGTCTATCTTTGGTTGCCATGACTAAACTGAACCTCTATTCTCCTTTTCAAGTTCTTTCTGGCCAGAACGAATTATACATAACTGCATGCAGGATTGCTCTGTACCAAAATTGGAAATTTGTTCTCTGCTTTTAGATGACATGCAGGGTATGCTGCCATGCTATAACTTACTGCGGCAAGATCTGTGTTTTCCTTGAAAGTCCAAACTGGTTTGTTGTATTGTATCGTTTTGGTAGCAAGACCATTGTGTCCCAGTAACATGATTGTGGTAATTACCGTAACATTTTTCAATTACAATAATCTCATTTGTTGGATATATACAACGATGGTGAATTTTTGTTTTGCATGACCTGACTATTACTACTGTTAGAAAAGCTGATTCTTACTATAAAAAAATGATAATGGAAATCTTTCCATCTCAAATAAAAAAATGGCTAATTCTTACCATAAAAAAATTACTCCCATTTTCTAATGTCAACCGCTGCGTAGCTCGGTTACCTACTTTTTTTATTGGGGAATCCATACCTTGCTCTATTTCTTTTCCTCCACCAATATCTCCATGACTTACGTGGCAAACGGAATGCTTGCTGTTGCTGGAAAAAAAAGACACGTAGTGGATACTGGCGCGGCGAAGCGCGCTGATCGTCCTAGTTTACATATCTATGGTGAAAAGTTTAGCGTTATGGGTCTATCTCCTTTTTCTTAGATTCCCAATTTATTCATTTGTTAATCTTTTTTGGTATAGACTCTGGGTGGTTTAATATAGGCCGTTGGATCTTCATAAAATCCAACGGTGCATATTTTTCTTTTTTTTTGGATTAACGTGGGAATTTCTAGACCCTTTCGGCGAACGTGGTGGCTTCTTTTAACACTATTGTATATATATAATAGATAGATTTCTTTTTTCTGTTTTATATTCTAATACAGTATTACCTTTACAATTTTTATTTTCAGGAACCAGCGGCCGTACCACTGATGGTTTCAAATGTGGCTTCGCAAGGGATATCAACACTGCAAATCTCGTCGTCATCTCTTACTTCACAAGAAGCAAATGTTGCAAATGATAGAGTGCAAGAACACAGACCTAGAACAAACCCTGGACCTCCTCAGCATGTGGCATAACATAGGGACCCCGATGGGACTGCCTAACATACTACCAAGTGGTGTGACATCAACACCTTCTGTCGCATCCTCTATGTCTGGACCTGGACAACCTATTTGTACTCAACAGATGGTACAGAACACAGTTCTTGGCTCCTTCTGCTCAAACAACACTTGTACTGTACCGGGCAATTCAAATATTGCTGCATCATCCTCTCAGTCTCAGCCTAACAGCGTGGGTATGTGTTGACAATCAAAAATTGGCACAAGACAGTCTGACTGAAGAAACCGGTGGAACCGGATTCAATAACCGGTGAAACCGATTTGGCTACTGTTACCCGTCTGACAGGACAAACCGGTGGAACCGGTTTTTCCCCGAGTCCTAGTAGGTTTGGACTCTTTTGTAGATTCATGTTGAGTACGACTTGTAAAAGGATTTCTTTACGGAGCAAGACCTCCCCACCCTATAAATATAAAGGGCCACGGCCGATTGAGGGGAATCCAATCGATCAAATATTTATTACATTTACTTTTTATCCCTTTCAAACTCTAACTTTTCCAACCTCCTCTGCTGTTTGTGCTTCGTCTCTACGGCGTTTGACGGCGTTCTGAGTGGCCTGCCGATCTCAAAACAACCCTAGGCGTGCCAGCCCTGACGGGGTCCCTCCCAGGCCGGCGATCTTAGGTCTAAGCAGCAATCCCCGAGGAACCGGTTTCACCGGATCTCAAAACCGGTTTCACCGGTTTTGTCTGGGCATGCTGCAGTCGACTGATCCGTTGCGGATCCGCGCGTTCTAGCGCAAACTAGGTGTGTTGACCGTGAAAGGCATCAACACATTTTTGGCGACTTCGCTGGGACAGAGATCTTGGTTTCTATAACCGGTCTACCTAACCCTATCCAGATGAGCTCTATTTCAGATCTGAACAAGAAAGACATTGTCATGCTCTCCATGAAGGAGCTTGACGAAGAGGAGCGTCAGAAGTTTGAAGCAGCCCGAGCGTACTTCGAGAATCAATTTCTGATGGGGCTGAGAAAAGATCGCCAGGGCACAGTATCAAGAACACAAGAATTTGTTATGCCCATGTTCAAGATGGATAATCGGAAGGTTGAGGTATTACCCACTGTAAGCAATCCACCGTCTACTCCGATTGTTCAACCTGCAATTACTTTTGATTCTGTACAAAAAAGATTAGATCTTTTGTCTACACTATCAAAAAGGATGGATAGAATAGAAAAGAATAAGTTGGTAGATTCATCTTATTATTCACATAATATACCAACTATGCAACATGAAAATACACATGCGAGTTTGTCGGCTACACCAGGACAAACACCTGAAAATCCATTGTATGGTATGCCGGCAAAATTTTATTCAGAACAAATACTGCCACCACAAAACGTTTCACCAGCCACGGTGAAACCAGTTTCACTAGTTCTAAAAACCGGTGGAACCGGTTTTGTCGCCACAGCTGGGCAGCAGCAAGGACCATACGATACGGCTCCTCTTTCGGTAGTCCCTAACCAAAATACAGAGGTGGCTAATCGTTCTGCTTATATTGAGACATGTGCATATACATCATCCCCTGTACCTTATCAAAACATTAATTCTAGAGATATTTCTAATGATGTGTATGACCAATATTTGCGACAAAGTCCTTATCGTATGCCTCATGTTGTTCAAACTCAAAGTACAGCCACAGAGCAATCTGATCTAGCTCGTTCAAATTTATATGCTGAATTCTATAAGATGAAGGACGAGTTCGATAGTATGATGCAGGATAAACAAACAATGCAAAGATCATTACAATTGCCGAATACGGCAAAAGCGATATTACCGGTTTCTGAAACCAGTATCACCGGTTTCTTGGTGGTACCTCCTGGACAGTCTGAAACAATGCATTGTGTCCCATTAAATTATATGCCTCATGTTACTCAGTCGGTTCCACATGTTGTTACAATGCATCAAAAATTAAAATTGACAGATTTGACATCGGTTAGACAACAAGATAATGAATCTATTTGTGATTATATTAAGAGATTCAAAGAAATAAGAAACCGTTGTTATGATGTGTCAATTTCTGATAAAAATCCTGCTCGTATTGCTTTTAATGGTTTAAGATCTTTTATTAAAGAAAAGATAGAAGGCTTTGAATATTTTTCGGTTAATCAAGTGCAAATAAGAGCTTTAGTTGCTGAAAACCGAATAAAAAAATGCTAAAGATACTTTTAAATCTCATCAGTCTAGTTTACATGTGAAAATAATAGTTTGAACGATGAGAGAAAAGGTGATTATGTTGCTGAATTAGTCTGGCCTTCAGAAGATAAAGCATATACATGTCCATCCCTTAAAAGAATCATATGCTACCAGTATCATGTTTGAAAGGCAGCTGGCCTACCTCAGTGGATGCGGTCTCCACAGCGAGACAAGGAACGCAAACGGTCCAATTAATTGGCCACTTGTAGTGAACAAAAAAATCGCCATGTCGTCATTGACAAGCATGCATGGCCTGCCGGTTGGACTATAAGAGGGGGAGGAGCGTCCACAAGGCTGTGCTTCTTCTTCCCGGCTGTAAGTCATCCTCTATCTTATTTGGTATGTGTTTCTCCAATAGCAGTAGTCTTGCTGCGATCAGTTTGTAGTACTTTTTTTTAACTACTCCTCACTCATTTCCATTTGTTTTACTGTACTAGCTTGCAGCAGACTGCTGGTGATTGGGGGATTTGGGGGCATGGAAGATCCAACATGGATAACTTGGGACTCTCGTTTGACCCATTGGGGCATGGAAGCCCCTGCTGCTGCAGGTGACTGGTTTCAGATGGCCACTACTGAACCAGCACCAGCAGTATGGCCGGCACCTGGCGTTCCTGTTGAGTATGAGTATCAGCAGTATGCAGCCACCGAGATATTTGGTAGCTGCCTCCAAATATCGCTCCCTACTAGCTCTAACGGAGGGCAGCTGGTTGAGTATGCAGAAGCCAAACATGACGGTCTGATTGAGGAAGCAAGAAGAGAAGAAGAGACTGATCAGAATGAAGACCAAAATCCAACTGGTGGGGAGTTCGTGGAAGCAGCCCGGGAGTTGAAGGTGGACATGGACGTTATGAGGATGAAGATCCATAGGTACCCTGCAAGCCTCCGAGCCTTCGACGAATGGTACACCGTCCCAAGGTTGGTGACCATCGGCCCCTACCACTACGACGCCCGAAGAGGCCCAGTGGAGAAGGCGAAGCACGCGGCTGCCCACCACTGCGTCAGGGAATCCGGCCGCCCACTCCAGGAGGTGTACGACGCCGTCGTCGCAGCCGCCCACCATGCCCGCCGCCTCTACGACAAGGACGTGATGGCAGGTATGGGCGACGGCGACTTCCTACCTATGATGTTCTACGACGCATGCTTCTTGGTGCAGTACATGCGCTGGTGCACTGACAGCATCGTCGAGGTGGACGCGTCCTTGTGCCGCTTCTTTGAGTTCAACCGCAAGGTCCTCCGCCATGACCTCATGCTGCTTCAGAACCAGCTACCCTGGCTGGTGGTCGAGACCCTCATGAGCTTCAGGCCTGTGGACTTGGCAGACTTCGTTGCTGATTGGATCTACTATCTGCAAGAGCGCAAGAAGGTTCTCGAGAAGCCCGTTGTCGTCTTGGATGATGGCTACCAACCACCGCATCTCCTTGGTCTCCTCCGGTTCTACATGGTGGGGAGAAGAAGCAGCAGCAACGGCACCAAGCTGCACAGTACTCGACCGAAAAAAATCGAGTGGATTTCAGTTTCTGCCAGTGCCGTCGAGCTTGCCGAGATCGGCATCACGCTCACTGCTGCCAAGAACACCGTAGAGCTCATTCACATGGGCGTCAACAAGAGGGGAATCCTCTCCGCCGAGCTCTCCCTGGTGCCGGTGTCTCTGGACGACGAGCGCGCAAGCTTTCTGCTCAACATGGCGGCCCTCGAGCTGTGCACGACCCCAAGTTTCGCGGCTGGTGAAGATGAAGACTCCGCCGTCTGCTCCTACATTCTCCTCCTCTCCATGTTGGTGAATAGGGAGGAGGACGTGCAAGAGCTACGGACAAGGCATCTCCTGCAAGGAGGAGCAGGGCTCATCAACAAGGACGCGCTGGACTTCCTCACCAAGCTTCAGAGCCTGCCCCTGGGCGGATCCTGCTATATCCGCGTCATGGTAGAGATTGAGAAATATAAGGTCAGAAGGTGGTTGTGGACTAAGGTGCACGCGTTTCTTTACAAGAACAAGAGAACCATCATCACGGTCTTCTCCATAATTGGTGTGCTTGTCAGTATCTTAGGGACGCTCAAGTCTTTAAAAGGCCGTACGTAAGCCATTGATGCTCCATGGTGTGTGGCCGCGTCAAAAAATTTGTATCAAGGAATCTCGCATGCATGGAGCCCTAAACGAAGTCAATTTACAAAACCTTTTCATAGATGAGTGTAACTTTGCACGACGAATCTAATGAGTCTAATTAAGCCATAATTTGCTACAGTAATGCTACAGTAATCATCCTCTAATCGTGCGGTCAAAGGCCTCATTAGATTCGTCTCGCGAATTTGCCAGGGGGTTGTGGAGGTAGTTTTGTAAACTGGCTTTATTTAATACCCCTAATTAGTGGTCAAAGTAGGGTGAAAAAAATTTACGCCCCCATCTGAACACTGCCGTAGTATCTCTATAGGTGGTATGGTTGCATAGCTCGAGGGCATAGCTCCACGGTGTATTAAATGGGATCTGAGACTAATTATATCATTAATTAGTCTCGGATCCAAACTGATAGTATCACTGCACGAGCCCATGGAGTTTTAATCGTGGGTTCAATTAACATACCCTTTTGTCCCGGTCGAACTCCTCAACTGAGATTAAAGGGACTACACGTACTGGGCAGTGGGACAGTACAAACACCTTTAGTTTTGGTTGGAGCTACCAATCTGGATTAAAGTTTTCAATGCATCTAAAATATCAAAGTCCCTTGTTTTCTCCCGCAAATCTACCCCCGTCTCTCCTCTCCTCTCCTCTCTATCCTATCCCTATCTCTCCAACAACTCTCTAACATCAACAGCGGCGGCGCCCCCTCTTTGGCACTAGCGAGCGGCGGAGTTCCCGGGCGGTCCAGCTAGCCGTGGCGCCACCTCCCCGACGCTGGCAAGCAGCGGCGCCCCCTCCCCCTCCCCTGCACCATCAGCGACACCCCTACCCTTACGACTCCGTGGTGAATCTGGCGGCGAGGCCTTCGCGGGGCAGCGCACAAGGATGGCGGCCAACGAGGTATGTGCGGAGCAGACGGCGCGGGCGTCCAATGAGGGGCAGGGGCGCGCGATGGGCCGGATTGGCTCCTGGTGTGTGTTCTTTCATTTTGTAAAATAGCCTTAAGTCCTTGATTACATACCCAAGACTAAAGGTTGGAGCCTTTAATCCTAGATTCCTAGTCCGGGATGGGAATCTGGGACTAAAGGCTCTCCCCATCCGGGTATATTGAAGCTTTGTTTTCTACTAATGAGCATGTGTGGATGACTTTATATGTCCAATAATGCAAAAGGCAATGATTAGATTTATCCAGTAAGTCTAGGATGTCCAACATGACACATTAACGCTGATTTAGTGTTAGGTTTTGCAGTACATGGGCAACATTCATCGCCCACATCGTCAAGTATGCAAACAACGGGCGAAGAATAAAGTTTGTCACCTGTCACTCGTTAATCGTTATAGGCGATGAGCATCTTTCCTTGTACCCCACCAATAATTTCATGCAAAACACTAGTAATGACTGTTTAGAAGATGAATTTCAGTTGTTGGCAATCACACCTAAACCATTACAGGTGACCCATCTTAGGTGATGTGGACACGAACACGACACTGCTACCTGCAATGCCAATGCATTTTTTTCCCTTCTAGTCCCTCTGTAGTCTGTAATGGGTTCATATTGTATAACTTTGGTTGGTGGTATACAGTCATGGAATGGTATGTACGATCAACCATACGAGTACATCCATGCATCAAGACCATCAGTATATTAACGAGGTCGTCGATCATAAGCTAATTGGGCAACATTAATTATGCATATGGAGGCTGCACTGATTCTTTTCTTACAAGTAGGATGAGCAGGTGAACTGATGAGTGAGACAGTTTACTGCTACAAAATTAAAAATCAGTGCTGCCTCAATCCTAATTGTAAGAAGAGAAAACTTTATGAGAACCAGTGGTGGCCACTCCTGAGTAATGAGCGATTGACAACATTGTGTGGATTGATGTGTCTCTTGGCTTGTGATGTGCAGGTGATGAATGCGACATATGGTGGTCGACAGAGCGTGGTGAAGGTCAAGCGAAAGGTTCATGCCAATGGACTGGGAGAGGGGAAGGGTGAACACGTGTTAGGGCGGAGTCATGGGTGGTTCACATGGTGCACAAAAGAGCAAGAGGACATCGTGATGATGAAGATGGTGTCGGTCGAGTCAAGCGGGACGGTAAAGTCGAGTAGGCTGCCTAGAGCGGGAGCAAAAGACTTGGTGTTGTCAAGGCTTAGGCGGAGGCCGAACACGCGTCGACATCGGGCTGTGTGGCGGCCAGGTTTGATGGTTTGGTCTTTGGAAAACCATCACCAGGTTTGGTGGTTTGGGCCTGCAAAAACCACTGGAGCAGGTTTCCCGGTTTGAGCCTCAAAACGCGGGGAAGGCTGGTGCGTCTGGAAGCTTCGAGAGGAAGGGCACATGGCATCATCTCGAAGTTTGAATCGAGACGAAGCAAAGTCGCAAAGGTGGCATGTCTGTCCGATGAGATTTACTACTACTTGGACTGTTTTACCCCTTAGTGGGTGTGTATTTTAATTTCTATAATAGGGGTAGTTTGGTAATCAGCCAGAGATCATATATAGGAGTAGATAGCTGGTTAGGGGTGTGTGCTTGGAACCCTAGTTCATTTGTTTAGAGGCTAGCCAAGTGCTTCAAGAGGAGAGGTGAGGGAAGTAAGAAATTGGCACCTCTACTTCCTAATCCTCCAATCTAAGTGGGTGGATGAAGGGAGGTGGCTAGTCCTCATCTTTGTAAAGAAGTTGATCTCGTGAATCAATTGATGTTTGAGTCTAATCTCTTGTCCCTTTTATTCCCGTGCTTTTTTTTTGGATTTTCAAGGTATTTTCATGGGGATTTTTGCACTTCAAGTTTGAGCCCGAATCCTGTGAGATTTGTCAGGAATATGTTGCTACGATCTTTGTGAGCATCTCTCATGTGATCCCACTTCAAAATTTCCTTAGATTTGGCTTGGATTTGGTTTTCTCCAAAATTCTCCTTCCCTTGTGTTCTTGATATAAATCATAAAATCCAAGGTGAAGTCTTGATCTTTTTGAGGATATCTTTTTGGCAAAGACTCACTAGGTTCTTGCGAACCTAAGAACCTACGGTTCAAATTTTGTGTTTTTTGGAGGTTGTTTGATCGAGTTTTGGATTTTCCTTCTTTCTTTTGTTGGCTATTTTCTGTGCTGCAGGAAGTTCCGATAAGAGTTTGGAAGTTCCGGTACCACGTTTTGAGCTCGGTTTCTGCCTTGATTCTTAATTTTTGTGTTTGTTTCCGAGTTGCTTCTGAGATTTCCTAACATTGTTTCTAAGGTTAATAGATCCGTTGTGACTACGTGATCTTAACGACTGCTAGAAGAGAAGCTTCTTGTGTGATTTGGGATTTGTACCTTTTTCTTTGAACAAGAATTTTTAAAGCCTCTAATTCACTCCCCCTCTCTGGTCGCATATGCGATCCTTCACTTCAGGGATAAAATATCCTACTTGGGGTTCCACGCAAATTAAGACTGCCTCACTTAACTGAATAAGGACGAGAAAGGCAAATTAATGTGTATACATGCGTGTTCGACAATACAGCCATGGGATAAAAATTTGCACACGGTTAGTCCTACCTCTTGGCGCCGGCACACTACATACGTGAATAAATTTCAATAGTGATGGATAATAAGTAGTAACCGTATAATAGCGACAGACATGCATCCATATTGAGAGGAGTCACTAGCTAGCTAGTAACATTAAAATGTGACACATCAAAATCATCACTATATTGTAATGACATGAAACACTCACTACTAGAGAACTCAACATCCCCAACGCCTCATCACCGACAGTTTTTTGGAACCGGCTGTGATGGCTCATCACCGCCGGTTCTAACGGCTACCCGCGGTAGTGCGAGTGTTAGAGAAAAGAACCGTTGGTGATGCCCCCCTTCACCAACGGTTCGTTTTCATTGTTCATGATGTTAAATAGGGCATTCGCTCAATATCGTAAGAAAAGCAAAATTCACAGAGAATTCTGGACTGACTTCAGTATTACTGAAAGTCAATTTATCCTAAGACAGTCGGTAACGATCATTGCGGGTTTTATGTTATGTATTGGATGCACCAATACAGTGAGGAAGCCTATGTAGCCGAAGCGGCGCATGTATGTTTCAAATGGCACCACCATAATTACCATTCATGACTTGCACTTAGTATTTGAACTTAATCGATACATCTTTGATTTGTTTTGCAGAGAGAAGGGACATCTGGTTCCGAGCTAAGGAAGGGCCAGCTAATAGCACTTCAAGAACAGCTAGCCGGGTTCATTCTCGATCATGTTGTCAATCCAAGGGGGAACTATTGCTTTATTATGGATGATAAATGAGTATCTTGTTGTTTGTCAAACCAACTTGTATCACTTGTTTTATGTGGACTTGTAATAATATGTTTTATTTGGAGTTGTAATAGTATGTTTTATTATGGATTTGTTATGGATGTTTCATTGTGGATTTGTTATAGATGTTTCATCGTGGACTTGTGTATGGATTACTGTATTCTATTGGTTTTGTGATTTTGTGGTTTGAACTGTTGGTGATGGTGGGCATCACCACCCGTTTGGAACTGTTGGTGATGCAAGTCCCTATCACCGCCGCCTGGCCCGAAACGGTTCCTAAAACCGGCGGTGATGAGGTTTGAAAACCGGCTGTGATGAGGCAATCTGTAGTAGTGACTTATCCTGCATCACTGTAGTGCATCACTAATAATATTGGTAGGTTCTTTATTAGCCAACACTATTGTACATGTGACAGGGTATATTCGGATCACCCAGGCCATCACCCAACACTAAAAATGCACGTCTTGTTCTTTGCCGAAAACTAGTAACTAAGCCCTATTAGGTAGCTCCTGTCTTTGCTTCTTTTCCAATCCCTAACTAGAAAATCCAACAGAAATGTTATGTCATGGTCATTTTAGACCTACTCGATAACCCAAAACCCAACCTCCGACCCACTGCACTCAATATGTAAGTTATTACTCCCTCCGTTCCAAATTGTAAATCGTTTGACTTTTTTGACCCCAAATTTTACCGCTTGTCTTCTTCAAAAAATTTGAGCAAACATTGTCAAATTTAAGTTATTATTGAAGTACTTTTATTAATAAAGCAAGCATAAAAGTGTGATATTTTGCAAATTTTTTTTGAATAAGACGAATGGCTAAAGTTGGGATAAAAAAAATCAAACAGCCTACAATTTGGAATAGAGGGAGTAGCTAGCTCTGCAAACTTGTCTAAAATCGCATATTGCCAGATGAACTATGCCAGAGCACAAGAATGTGACAATCTCTTATAAATAAGATCATGTATGGAGTCGCATATGGACAGGTCATGAGGCCTCAAGGCGCAATCTACTGAGAGAGCATTGAGGTCCATCCAAGGATTGTTGACCACGGCTTCCTTTTTTTCTATTCCTATTCCATGATGTAGGGCTTTTTTCTACCGCATCTAATTTATTTCTCTATTTCTTTGTTTAAGATAAGAAGTGTAAACTAATGGATGGGGATTATTTTGTTTTTGCCTCTAGGCTCGGCAAAAGGTTTAATAAATTGAAAATCAATCAGATGAAATCTAGTTCCAACATTTAATTTATTTGTAACTCCAAAGGCTAGTTTCAATAGGATTTATACAACTAAAATGATAACATGCATGTCAAAGCAAGTTCAATTTTGATTGAATTCAAACCAACAGTTTCCGCCACAGTTAAGCAGGTATATTTTTGCAAAAAAAGAAACAAAAAGAAAAAGTTATGTAGGTATATTCAATTCAGTGAGACAGATTACAAGTACAGAAATTCAAATACTGCATGGAAAGTAGGTGAGGTGCATTCTTAATTTATATATCCTCTAGTATGTTTGTCACAGTATTATTGTCTGTTGGTCGTGGAATTTTCAAACTGCATGTATAGTTACGGGATTTGTTACTCCATCGGTGTCACTAAGCTAATTTATAGCTACATGCACCCTGCTGCCTGCCATTGCATGCATTTTTGTTTGCTTTCAGCCACCTTGCGCGCATGCAGTGACTTCATTCGATATAACATGATGCATGGTTGGTAGCACCACGATGGAATGGTACCACCAACCATATATGTGTCTAATGGTACCACCAACCATATATGTGTCTACGTGCATGCATCATCAAGACCAAAGTATATTTAAACTATTTGGGCAACATTATTAATTAGCTGCTAGATAATCCCAAGCATCTTCCACAGTTTAATGAGTAGAATTATTGTTGTAGATAATCCCAAGCATCCTCCGGCGACGGGCCTCCGCTACGCTCCGTCAGAAGTTAGCCTTTTATCTGTGAATTTGGAACATAACTCAACAATTGTAAGGCAAGGGCCCCATATAACTAATTAACAAAAATGGTTCTTAAATTAATACATGCATGGGTTCGAATACGACGATTGTTCAAAGGACCATCTACTCTCCCTTCCAAATAATTGACGGACCATTGTGTATTCTTTACAGTTGGCTCAAATAAAACATAACAAAGACAAAATTAAAGCTAAGAACTTTAGGGCCGGAGAACAATGTGAAGATGCATGCTAAGAACTCTGTTTGCATGATGCATGAACATGTGAAAGAACTATGTGCTAACTAGTAATTTTAAGAGTAAGAAGGTCAGGTATTATTTTCGGACTAACTTGCTACCTAAAAGCCTGTACACCGGACATGATTGAGCCAACTAATTTGGGCCATGCTTGGATCAGCCTCAGCATGGAATTGGCCCGCTGACACGTTTTTACCAATGAATAATGGAAAATTACTACCCTCTAAAAAAAAGAACCCTCTCAAAAAAAATAATAATGGAAAATTACTGTTTGGGGCTGGGAAGGAGCTAAGGTGCATACCCATAAAAATTATGAGTTAGAAAATGTTTATGCCAAAAAGTTAATTCTTTTTTCACCTATCTCTTTTCTACCCACGGCTGTACCCGTACCGCGAAAAGTATTCATCCACCGCGACTGCTCCCTCAGTTTCTCACCGCACCACCCCTACTGCCGCCGTGCCGCGCAACCGTGCTCCAGCACTGTCCCCACGCTTTCCCCGCTCGCCGCTAGCTAGCGGTAGCTAGTGAGCCACCCAAATGCCCTCTGTGCGCCATCGCTCCCCAAATTCCTGGCAACTCCACCACCTACCGCGGGGCGCTCGTGCTTCAGTGCCTATAATCCACGTCCTCGCTCCGCTCCACCACGCCAATATCTTGCACGCCCTAGTGGAGTCCCCGGAGTCGGCGCAGTGCGCCTCCTCGAGGAGCTCGTCGACCACCGCCTGATGCTCGAGATTGCTGGCCGTGCGAGCTGAGGCGGTAGCTGCAGCTGCAGCTGCAAGAAGCAGGGCTCGACAACGGGCTCTTGGCACGGCGGCGGTGCAAGGAAGGGGTCAAAGGCGTCGACGACTTGGGCGTCGGTATCCATGATCCAGCATATAGGAAGCAGCTGTCCTGAGAAGTCAGCGCGTCGGCTGGTGGGGTGGCCATGTCACCGGGGAGGACAGCCTCCCAGTCCTCGGCACTGATTGTACGTATTAATACTAGATGATACCCCACGCGTTGCTGCAGAAATTTCTTAAATAAAAATTTAAGGTAAAATTTGAAAGTAGAAATACTAAGATGATTGCATGCATGGCAACATTCTTTTGCAAATGACATTATATATGAAAGTATGTTCATTTTGTAGCGTGGTACTGGCAAAGATTAATAGATTGCATGGATGCTATTATGCTATTAGTTACAGAAAATCAATGAAAGATATAAAATAGATGATCTTGGTGGATGGTGATGTGGTGTCGATGTAGATAGCTTGCATGTTGAGAAAAATAGAGCTGTGACTTTTAACGGGGTGCACTTATATATGCTATATAGATTTCGGAAAAAATCCGGAACGTTATAGCAAGATGGCCCACGCAAATAGCGCGGGTAGCTAGATTTTTTCAATATGTAACATTTAGATTGATTCTTACTTGAAAAAAAAAGATTTATTCAAATTATTTTGTATGAAATTTCACAGTTATAGTTTTCATAAAACAAAATACAAATATGGTTCTATTTTACTTCAGTTTGTAGTCATGCAAATTCTTTCTTCCATTACACGTGTCTCTTACTTCTTCTGTATTGTGTCCAATATAGATGTTTTTCCTATTTTAATATAACATTTAGTCATTAAGAAATAGGCTTTACATTAATAATTTGTTCAGGTCCTTTTCTTCCTAATACTACGGAAACTAACATGGTTTGTTTAGTTACGACTTGAAGTCGAACAGGCCTCTAGCTGAGTTGGTTAGGTGGCTCTTGTACCACTCCTCGGTCCTGAGTTTTGACTTCTGGTGTGAGCAAATTTTCAAAATGGAGTAAACAAATATCTTTATCTATCACCACGCCAAAACACGGGTTTAAAGTCTGGCCATGATCATTGGTTTTCTCACACATGAGCTACAATGTTGTTGCGTAATGGTGGGGCAGGAATTTGGGGATTTTCTCAGCCCACGTGGGAAGATCTTCTTTTCTTATCAAAATGCTCGGGGTGTTACCCCGGTCTGAGTTTTACTTAATTCCAAAGCTCTTATTTGATTAATTTAATTTTGCAGCCATAAGATAATCAAGCTGCTAATTTATGTACTATATAGTTTTATTTAATTTTGGTAATATTAATTAGGCCAGCCTAAGACTAACCGCAACGGTGTCCTCTAAATTTCACCACCCAAAGCAATATTTCAAGAACCCTCTAAAAAAATTCACCCTCTAAACAACATTGTGCTGCAGCAGTACCCTCAATGTATCACCCAAAAAAAATATTCTCTAGTATATCCCTATTCTTTCCCCACCCACCCACCCACTCCCTCTCCACCCACCCCAAAAGAAAGAAGAGAGTG
>CM014272.1:2721545-2762461 GCA_004135705.1 Alloteropsis semialata
CGCAATAGTCGGTCCTACGCAGAAAATCACCAACGGCTATATAACGGCTAGTTCCTTTGGTTGGGGCTATAAATACCCCTCCACCCGACCATTTGAGAGGTGTTAGAGCTTGAGGAAGCTATTGGGTGTTGAAGTTCACCAATTCATGTGCTCTATCCACCAAAGTGCTTAAGAGAAGATTAGGCAATTAGCAACAAGGCTTAGACTTTGATTAGTGCTAGTTTAGGCCGCTTAGTGCTTCATTTTAGGCTTTAATCTAGAGTTTAGGGAGGTTTGCATACATCTTTGCTATCGGTGCTTGCACGCACCAAGTTTTGTAAATCTAGGGCGTTGTAGTCTTGCTATACTCTCCGACAAAGCTTTGTGGAGAGGCTGCCGGTGCTTGTGCAAGGGAGGAGAGGCCCTTGGCGGTTTGCCGAAGCTCTACCATAGTGAAGACGGCGGAGGTCACCAGCGAGAGGCCAAGCAGAGACCCACTCGTGTTGTGGGTAGTCCCATTGGCTATCATGGAGTTTGCCCGCCACTGGAGTTTTGCCCTAAGGAAGGGGCATTTCCCAAGAAGGGGCTCCAACGAGGACTAGGGGGGTTAGTTAACTCCCCGATACCTCGGGAAAAATCACCGTGCTGAGAGTTTGCGTTCTCTACCATTTACACTTCCGCATTTACATTGTGTCCTTTACATTCCGCATTTACCTTTCCTAGAATTGCCTTGTGCAGTTGATAGGATTGGAACCTAGGGTGCAAAACTCTTTTACGGTAGAGATAGCAATACATAAAAAAGCCTAGTGCACATCTAAATAGAAATTGGAATATTTTTTTATATGTGCTTGGAGCTTTAGTTTTTAGACACCTAATTCACCTCCCCTTTTAGGGTGTCACGGTCCATTCATCCTTGATGTCCTGTTCACCTAAATTTAGGAGTTCTGTCTGAAAGCATGGCTATGTATGAGCAATATGTCTTTGTTTCTTCTCTTTTTTACATTAGATGTGCCCCTGTCTTAAATTATGATTTTATCTAGTACTAGACCACGATTTGTGAGCAATATAAAGTCACACCTTTCACATTTCTGAGTAAGATCTTATTTGTCTACTTTGTTGATTGTTCCTGCTCCTGTTAGATGGAGAGGATCTACCACCACCATCCTGGGACCCGGTACCATCTTCAAGAGGTACTGATCTTGACCCCCAATTGTTTGCTCTTTGTTGTCTATTTGGTGACAATTTATTTGAGAACAGTACTACATTAGTTTGTGCACTACTATTTCCCATGTCAATTAAATCCGGTACTGTTTGTGAGACTACTTGTCCATATCACCTAGTTATCTAATTACTTGATATGTTGTTTATGGCTGGGTGTTTACTTCTATTCTATGTTAATTTATTTTTATGTTTGTACTGCACAGTCGGTATTTGTTAGTTTCTTTCTAATTTGGTACTAGTCAAGCACATTTTAAGATTGTTCACATGGTTATGCATAAAGATCTGATTTAAAAACCGCCATTGCATAGGTATGCAGGTTTCCCATGAGTTCTTGATTTTCTAGTTTTACAAAGTGTCAACTTTTCATGTTCTGGATTGCAATAGACAAACAGTTTGTGGTATGCAAGTTAGTTATGTAGGGCATTTCTTATTGTTTGTCTGTATCCCTAGAAGAGGTAGTGAACTAATGTTTGACTGATCCATGCTACTACTGAATTTAGTTCTTTTCTAATTTGTTCTGCATTTTCCAAACAGAGCCATATTATGAGCCATTTGAGAGATGTTAAGGCTTTCCAAAAATATGCTATCTATTTTGCTTCATGCTCGCAATTTGACATGCATAATTGCTGACCATTTTAGTTCCTCTGAGCAATGCAGGACAAGAAGGTGGTTCGGGTGCTGGTGCAGAGGGATTGAGGGAGGCCAAGTCCTGAACAGAAGCAGGAGAAGCTGCAGGCTGCATTTAAACAAGCTAAATAAATTACGTGTAAACTGCAATCAGCAAAACATTGCTTATTTGCTCTTAGGCCCAGAACTGTTGTCTATTGGCCAGGTTTTGTGCAAGTATTATACTGTCATACGGCACTGGGCAATTTAATTGTGTGCAATTTACACGTCTGTTATAGCGTTTAATATTTTCTGCATACTCTAGTGCCTAAAGCTGTTGTGTTCAATCCTAGGTATAGCCGAACGCAGGATTTCTATGACAAGGATTAAGGGGAAGCAAGGGATTGTTCCCCAACTGGGTTTAAGTGACATGAGAGTGATCAACTTAAACCCTCCCTGGATAGGATCCCCTTGGAGATTAAAGACCTGCCTTGGGTGCTAGATCATCCGAACAAAAACAAGCAACAACATATTATACATGCCTAACTTATACGAGCTGCTGAAGACCTCGTCGTCCTCGGTGTCTAAAGAAATATAATAAACTCAAGAAGTCGTATTCAGCACAACTAACATGAATTCAATACTTTGTACCATCATCATTTTTACAACAATGCAACTTCAAATCATCCGAGATGTACAATCCATCAATTCAAAAAAGTGGCACTCTGTTAGAGCCAATCAATAAGACCAGCAGTATATTTGAATTTGATGAATTCAGAAGAACTGACTGCAAGGTTATCCATATTTTGCGACAACTATCACGTTACATGTCATACGGGGCAGTCATCTTTTCAAAGCAGCTATCACAACACTCTTGAGTTTACATCCCACAACCTGCAGTTGATTCAATATTTTGTACCGAACCATCTCACAACAACGATAGTAAAGGGCACCACATATATATACAATCCCAAATATTGGAACAAGGCAACGTATCAGGTGCAAACCAACCTTCCCGTGCAAACTATGCAAACCTCAATCTGGACCACATGATCTTGATCCAAGGGGGCGTGTAGAGAGAGGTGGGAGGGGGGATTTGCAAAAGTGATCTTGCTGTGATTAAGGGTGGGCGGTGATTTTGCAAATCCCCCCTCCCACCTCTCTCTACGTGCCCCCTTGGATCAAGATCATGTGGTCCAGATTGAGGTTTGCATAGTTTGCACGAAGAGGTTGGTTTGCACCTGATATGTTCCCTTGGAACAAAGTGGCTGACTAGCACTTATGTTACCTGATCAGATACGCTGGGATTTCTTGACTGAATCCTCCCGCAGCTGCTATGTCTTTTCTGATTAGGTTGCAGTTCTGATCTCTATCATCAATGAGCCGCCACAGGTAGCTCACTTTCGCCCTTGAGTTTTGCATTTTTTTTCCTCACAATCTGTTCGTAAATACTCACCATCTTCTCGAGTTCTTCACCTAAATCAAACGATTTAGAAATAATGTACTCCTCCTGCAAAATTCAGGTTGTTCCATTCTTTTCAACATAACCATGTTTGGTATTAATAATAAACCATCAACCTCCTAAAACAAAAAAAAGCCATCCCAAAATAACAAATAGTGATACATCATACCTTATCTTTTGGTACTATACGATCAATATGTGGCCTGCAACCACTCTCTACAAATCCACGTGCATGAGGATGATAATAGCTGGAACCACCACAG
Organism: Alloteropsis semialata; assembly: GCA_004135705.1. Taxonomy (NCBI): domain Eukaryota; kingdom Viridiplantae; phylum Streptophyta; class Magnoliopsida; order Poales; family Poaceae; genus Alloteropsis; species Alloteropsis semialata. Next base: position 2,725,077 of record CM014272.1, read on the forward strand.
GTGGATGTAGACGAGTGACTCTTCCCTGGAACCCCTGTTGAGAGATCAAAGCAGAATTAAATGATGGCTATTAAATCACAGAAAAAGAAAACCATAATAGGTTAACAACACTTACAGCCTAAAATTTCATCTACTGTCTTTGATCTAGGAATGAGATAAAAAGGCACTTCCTGCTCTGCTCCACAGCAGTCAATTGGGCTGCACAAGTTAGGCAACGCGTTAGAAAACCCACAAAAAGAAAATTTTGCATTTCTTTAGAACTTTTGGTACCTGTAGTCTGAAGAAACCTGGTTGTCTGGAGTCATCCTTGGGCTGCTTGGAGAGTAAGTGCTCGGAGAATACTTGGCAGACGAAGGATTGTAGCTAAGTGAACTTCGGCTGTAGTTTGGCGATGTAGGGCTGTAACCAGGAAATGTAGGGCTGTATCTACATGATGCTGGGCTGTATGAGTTTGACGAAGGACTGTATGAGGAAGATGTAGGGCTGTAGATTGGTGATGGGCTATATGAAGGTGCTGTGGGGCTGTATGCAGGAGATGTAGGGCGATATGTCGCGGCGGTTGGACTATAAACTGGCGAAATGGGACTGTAACTTGGAGAAGCAGAATTGTGGCTTGTTGTAGGGCTAAATCTAGGAGATATGGGATTGTAGCTTTGAGTTGTGGGCGAGTACGAAGGAATCTGTGTATAAACCGGGCTCGTCGGGGTGTAAATTGGAGTTGTGGGTGAGTAAATTGTTCTTGATGGACTAAAAGTATATGAATTTGAAGTAGGAGCATTAAGCAGTGATGCAGGAGTGCATCCTTGGGAAATAGGAGTATAAATTGGTGATACAGGGGTGTGCAATGAAGAAACGATGTTGTAGCTGTTTTCTGATCTAAGAAATAGAGATGAATTTGGATTGTATAGTTCTGAGTATTGAGAATAACCACCTTGTGAAGGAACCGGTGATAACGCCATATGCCTGACATATGGCGAGAACGAAGCATTTGTATCAGTGGGGGAACTCCTGGAGTCTGGACTCATAAGATAACTTCGCGACATCATCCCTTCATGATATGGTGTTTTAGAGAGGGGTGAAGGTGCTGGTGTCATGCCAAAGTTCAGACCTTCCACATAGCTTGGCAGCTGAAGTTCAATGCCCTGTTTCAGCATCTGGTCATTCAGAAACAGTGTGCAGCATCCAGTACCAATAGGAGCAAGCTGGCCAAGCATAATGTTCTCAGTGACACCTCTCAGGTAGTCAGATTCAGCATATACAGCGGCATCAAGCAAGGTATCCACAGTCTCTTCAAAAGAACATCTCACAAGAGGTCCTGTGCCATTGCAATAGATACCATGCCTTGTAATAGCCATCAGATGACCTCTGTTTGTCATTGTATCACAAAGAATGGCCAGATGCCTATAATTTACATAGGACCCATCAAAAGATATGACCACCCGAAGCTCATCCAAGAGAGCCCGGCGGACAGCCTCAATTCCAAGAACCTCAATCACTTCAATCAAATGGTTACACTTGTTGTTCTTGTAGCATCAACATCCTCATGGCACATGACAGCCAAGAGATTGATGCCATCTGTATCAAGCATCAATTCCGGAACTGGTTCAAAAGCACCATTTTCAAACTTACTAACCTTAACCTTTTTTTTATGAAGACCTTGTTAATGCCCGGAATGCCTCGAAGAGCCATCTCTGTCAGCATGTGACTCTCTATCTTCTTGAGGAAGACGTCATCCCCAGCACACTCATCTTGCATCTCTCCCTTTGAAGCTTTGTCATTTGTGATGCGCAGACGAAGGATAAGCTTATCTGCATTATCATCACTAAGTATGCATGATAAGTTATCATCAAACTCACGGTGGATCTTCTCTGCGATATCAGCCATGCTCAACTTCTTATCAACCATCATCTCACGATCAAGCTCAATACGCAGCAGCCAAGGAGAAATCTTATCCAGGTCAATATCCTCATCAGGCATTTCATAATATGACCGGACAAATTCCACATCCTCTTCGATGATGGTTCGCACAGGATCAGAATCATACCAAACCTCAGTAGCATGGGTCACACTGCGCAGTGTGGTGTACTCCAAAGCACATTGGACATTCTTAGCCAATTCTTTCTTCTTGTTCACCTCAGGCTTTAGGTAAACAGACAATGATGGAGTTTTTATGTTTTTGGCAACATTAATGATCTCTCTCAGCCTGGGAACTCCAAGAGTAACATTCTTGGCACTGATACCAGCATAATGGAAGGTATTCAGAGTCATTTGAGTTACCGGTTCCCCTATGGACTGTGCGGCCACACATCCAATCATTTCACCAGGGGCCACCAAAGACTCTGAAAACCTGGACACAATCTCCTCAGTAATCCATTCAAATGCTTCCCTTGTAAGCTTGTATTCGCTCAAGACCCTCTTACTAGCAAATGTGGCACGAAGATGGATATTAAAAAACAAAGTTGCATTCTTCTGTGCCTCAATGCTCACAGCATCATCACCAGGCAGAACTTTAAGTCTTTCTTGCAGCTTATGTATTGCTTCCACAATTTCCATTGGGTGCATGTCCGAACATGTTCTGGTGTCAATCTTGAATATCTTCTGGGCATTCCAGATAAGCCGCTTGAGGTTGACAGGCATAGGCCATGCATTAGCACCATTTGTAGCAATCTCAGTCCCAACATGGAACCGGTCAGCTTCTAGCTTCTGAACCTCCAAATCCAACACCATTCTGCATTTAATGTTGGTCTTCAAATCATCAACATGGACAGGCAGTAAGTAGATAGGCCTCCAGTTCTCGGCATCCAGTGCATAGCGGAATACATTATCAAACTCAGGCTTCTTCATCTGCAAAGAATCCAATTTCTGATCTTCAATCCAAACAGCATCCATGCCATCTTCCCCATATTGAGAACCTGGAATGGAAAGAGAATGGAATCAACTGAGAGTGATAATGCTCCTGTTCGTTGAATGACTTATAAAAATAAAAGAAATCTATAATCATGGAAGCAAACTACTACCTGATTTACTTTATTTTCAAATGACTCCATCATTGTGCGTCCTGGCTCAGCTTCCAACTGCTTGTTATGTGCTTGTTTAATAAGGTCCTTCACGTCATTCTTAGCTTTAGAAATTGTCTGATTAATCTTCTCCATGGTGGCCGCATCTGCCATCATATCCTCTATTCCAATACTGAAACCAATTTGAAGAAGCCAGTAGTTGACAAGCCACTGTGTATGACCTAAGAACTTGCGCGCACAATCTGGACCAACCTCTTCCCTGCAAATAAGTTAAAATGGAACTCACTAAGTATACAAATGAGGAATATTACTAAACCACGCAACATATGAATAAAAAAGTCGATTGAAGCATAATTACCAGATAACATGAATAAGACTTCCAGCGCCTGTTCCTAGGGTCTTTTTGCAAAGTGTACCAGATAGAAGCTCTCCCTTCTCTATCCTTACCACAGTATCACTGGGATTAATAAATAATGCTTCCTCTTCAGAATGCCAGGAAGAAAACCGAATTAAATTTATTTGCTTGGGGATAATAAGGTTCATAATTTGTTTCCCACTCCAAAGAGACTTTGGTTTCAGAATGGCAGGAGCAGGAATCATGCCATTAAAGTCTTCACACCACATCAATATATTCATAAATACATCCTGGAAGGAATTTCACAACATTGAACTTTAAAACTCAACAAGAAATACTACTGGAAAGGTAAGTAGTGCTTATCCTTATTAACCTTATCGATGAGGGTGTCCCTTTTGGTGATTTTGCGACACCCAAGCAGCGTGTCCTGGACAATACCCATCACAGGCCTATTTGACTGTGGAGAGACAATACATTTTGGAACCATCATCAACTCTAGAACTTCAGCTCTGGTCTCAATAGACTGGGGAACATGCATATTCATTTCATCGCCATCAAAATCAGCATTGTATGGTGAAGTGACAGACAAATTCAACCGGAAAGTTGAGTAGGGCATAATTTTGATACGATGCCCCATGATAGACATTTTGTGTAGACTTGGTTGCCGATTGAAAAGAACTAAATCTCCATCTTTGAGGTGCCTCTCCACCTGGGTGATCAAACACAAAATAGTAAAGACAAACATTCAGATGGGATTATAAAAAAACAACAGTGCTCAACTTGTAACCAAGCTCCAAATGCAGATCACTGCTCTGCTTCACATAACGAAGATCAAGCCTCTGACCGTCTTCCCTAATTATATAGCTGGCACCTGTCTTCTCTAGAGCTGGGTGAGGCCCATATTCTACGAGTTCTTTTAACCTGAGATCATTGGATTCGGTTGCAAGTAATCAGAAACATACAGTAGTTACATAACGTGTCTTGATAACAGTAAACTGGTTTACCTCTCAATGTTATATGGAGTGACAGTTTCTGGATATGTTAGGTTCAAAGCAATACTCCATGGCACACCTAATTCATCAATGTTAATATTTGGATCTGGAGTGATAACAGTGCGGGCTGAGAAATTAACTCGCTTGCCCATCATATTTCCTCTAACCCGGCCTTGTTTTGCTTTCAACCTGCTGCAAATTGATTTAATAGGCCTCCCAGAACACTGTGTGGCCTGAAGTTTTGGGGGAAAACAGAAAAGGATAACTTGGTATGATATCAAAGTAAAATGAAATGTGAAAATTGAATGGCTGAGCACTTGATTTAACAAGTAATATGCAGAACAAATTTTTAGACTACTAACCCTGGGTTGGCCAGAAAGGTCATTATCAAAGTATGTAGCAATGTGAAATTGCAACAGCTGAGCAAACTCCCTTATAATATGAGCTGGAGCTCCATTTCTCTCTTGCCTCCTCAAGTTCTCATTGTGCCGAATTATCATAGCTAATTGATGAGTCAAATCATCCTGTGAGAAGCAGATGAAAGGCCCAGAAGAATAACAGTGAGCTACAAAGGTGCATATGTGAGAGTGATCATATGTCAGCAGCTTTGGGGGTGCGTCGGTGAACATCTCACATCAGTGAGTGAGTGAGCCTCCACGCCGCGGTGATCCTGGCCGCGGGCCTGCTCGCCGCCGGGCGTCTCGCCACCGGGCTCATCGCCGCCGCGCTCATCGCCGCGGTTCTCCTCGCCGCGGCACTCCTGGCCGGTCGGCTTTCAGCCGTCGTGCTCATCGCCGCGCCCCTTGCCGATGGGACATGCCGGTGACCATCGCACCTTCAATTCGAGCCAAGCTTCGCAGCATCACGGCGAGGGACATTCATCCACCATCGCATGATCCGAAGTGGTTCAAGACAATGGCGGAGATGTTCACCTCGGCCGCCGTTCTTCGTCCTTCTTACGGGCGATTCTGGGAGTCTGACTCCGATTCGGAGTGTGAGGACCTCGGCGACGCAGAGGCGCACCGCCCAACGGTGTCATCATCGCCGGCGCCGACGCCAACGTCTCCAGCCGTGACTGCGCCGCCCCCAACTGGGCAGCGGCCGGCGAGTTCCACGTCTACGCCGCTGCGCCGTGCAAAGCCGCCATGGAGATCGGTGTGGAAGGGCCCTTTGCCACCCGCAAGGGTTTCGCCGGTGGCGACCCTTGGGGATTTCCTCCCGCCGGCGATCCTGGCAATGGGAGAGCAGGGTGCCGCCGCAGCGGGGGTCGAGATCCACGATCCGGTTATTGCGCCTGTTCAATTTTTGGACATCCGGAATTTTCGCGATCCATACCCGGCCCAGCAGAAACGGGCTGCGCTTGACCCGGAGAAAGGGCCGGTTTCCACCCTATCAACACGTCCGCCGCCGCCAGGTCCTTCTTCGCGTTCCGGCCACCGTCGACGCCTCGTCAACGCCACTGTGCCGCAGCACCTCCTCTCCCCCACGCCCTACCGCGACGCTCTGATGGCGGGGAGGGGGCGCTCGTTCCGCCGCCGGGGACAGGGAGGTCGCGGCCCTCAGGGAGGTCGCGGCCCTCCTGCTGCCGCCCAGCCGCGGGCCGCCGGCGACCAAGGCGACCAAGCGCGTGGTCGCGGGGGTCTGGCGCCGCGTGGCCGTGGGGCGACTGCCCTGCCCGCTCAACAGGGCGACGGAGACCGCAAGACGACGAGCGACCGCGGCGCGATCGCGCGAGGCGCCGGGCCTGGCCGTGGTCGTGGTCGCGGTGACCGTGACAACGCTGGTGGTGGCGGGACGCAGGGTGCTGGTGCCGGTGAACAGGAACAGCCACGTCGGGGGCGTGGCGAGGATGCTGCCACCCCCAACGTCCTTGACGTCGATGCAACGACGGAAGTTGCGGCAGCTGTTGGCGCCAAAGGGAAGCGCAAACGCACTGTGGAGTGCGTTATTTGCACAGATGATCATTACACCAACCAGTGCCCCCTTCTCCGTGGCCCGAAGCCGTCGGTCGCGTACTGTGCCGCCTCGGATGACAATGGAGGGTTTTTCCATATTCAAGCAGCAAATGAGCATGACATAGTCTCAACGGATTTCTCTCCCGCCGCCGCCCTCATCAAAGTGGAGTCTGGTGACGTCTCCAAACAGCTGCTATTGGCTACGCTAGCACGGATCGTTCCGGTCCCTTGGCGATGGGAAGCGCAAGAAGAAGGGCATAAGTGTTTTATTGTGCCCTTTCCTAGCAAGGAGGAGCTGACCCGTATGGTTGCTGTTGGAACAATCACGACAAAAAATAAGGAAGGTACTTTTTCGATTGAAGAATATGTTGATGATGTTCAGCCAATAAAAGTCCTGGATCAGGTTTGGGTGACTGTCACCAAGGTACCGCGAGCGCTTCGCTCTTTCCTTCCACTGTGGGCTGTTGGAACTATGATCGGGGCTACTCAGAAAGTGGATGTTTACCACCTACGGCGTACTGGGGAGGTACGAATCCTTGTAGCGGTTTTGGACATCAAACAAATACCAAAATTCGCTGATGTTTGTGTGAAGGGATGTATGTACCGCCTTTTTTTCAAGCCCGATGAGGAGGTGAAAAAAGTTGCAGACCAGGACGAAGATGAGGACCTGCTCACGGATGATGATAAAGGTAATGATGCGGATGGGGATAGGAAAATGGGGGATGCTAACCCCTCTACAAACCCTCAGGGTGGTGACAAGGGGTCTACTTCTGCAAACTCCCAGCCTTCTGCATCCCAGAGCGGGCAACCTCACAGGCAGGCTACTATGATCCAAGAGGCACTGGATATGGCATGTGAGCAGCTTTTTGATGAGATTAGCATCAAGGTCATGTTAGAGAAGGACTCAGTGGGTTGGAAACACTACAGCCCATTGACTGATGAAGAGCGGAGGATGTACAATGCCATGATGACACCTCCTATTAACCCTCACCCTTTTTTCTCTGATGAGTTTGAACAGGACCCTGGGTACTCTTGTGCCTTTGCTTCAGTGGGTGGAACCCCGTTCTTCTTCTACCCGGAGCCGCACCCCGTTCAGGAGGAGGGGGGCCTTGCGCCCACCCCTCTTCTTTCTTCGGCACAGGATGCAGGGGCTCCGGTGGGGCCAACCCTGCATCTCGCCGCTGGGGACCCTGCTGCGGCTACAATTCCCCTCCACGCCGGAGAGGGGGAGACGGACGCCGCGGGGGAGACGACCGCAGCCGCTTTGGAGGGGGCGCTCCCCCTTGAAGGGGCGGCCCATGCTGCAGCAGCTGGAGGGGATGTTTCCCTCCCCACTGCAGGCATGGAGGAGGTGGCCGCGGATGCTACGGAGGACAACGTCGCTGCCACCGCTGAGGGGGCCGTCCCCCTTGCTGTGGGGGAGCCACCGAGTGAGGTGGACAACCTCACTGCGCCCGTGCTGGATGCCAGGGCAGCACCACTGCTGGTGGCGTCTACTCCTACTCCTCCTGAGGTGGGCGCACCTAAGACACTACGTCGAAGCAGCAGGATTGCGGGAAAGGCTGATGAACATACCCTACTCAAGACGGAACGTTTGGCAAAGAAAAAGAACCTCGAAGGTAATTCCTTTTCTAGCTTTTCGGATTCCCACATTATTTCAAACCTTGGTAGGGTAGGCATCAACATAGCTACCTCAGATGTTGTTCTTATTAAAAACTTAGAGGTAGATAGATTAGTTCTGAGTGCTAATAAAAATATTAAAGTTAACACTACTAATCTCATAAGTGATGATGAAAGGGAAGAAAGACTGGAGGAAGTTCTCAACCACGCTTGTGGAAATTTAAATGAGAGCTTGCTTGATGCAGAGAATGATCATATTATAGATCTCTCTCCTATCAGTCGTAAGAAAAAATATAATAATGTCAAGAATCCAAGAAAAGGCAAACTTCCCAAAAAGCCAAAAACCCCTTCAAAGATTATTATAAAATGAAAGGGGTATTCTGGAATAGCAGAGGTCTTGCAGACTTGGCTAAACACAGATTTTTTGCTGAACTAGTTAAGGAGGAGCAGATTAATTTTATTGCTCTCTCTGAAACTGGTCGTGAATCCTTTCCCGATCATGTCCTCAAAAATTTATGTGCTGGACGTGATTTTCTTTGGCACGCTATGGCACCCCATGGTAGATCAGGTGGGATCTTGCTAGGGGTTGATCTTAGTGTGTTTGATATTGGTGCCATCGATGAGGGGGATTTCTATGTGAAATTCACCCTTAGATACAAGTCAACTGACTTCAAATTTGTCCTTTATTCTATTTATGGACCGGCCCAATTACAAAACAAAGGTGCTTTTCTAGCCGAACTCGCTAATACCTGCTCAAAGGAGAACCTACCATTTCTCATTGGTGGGGATTTTAATATTATGCGAAAGCCTGAGGACAAAAGCAGTGGAGACTTTGATCACAAATGGCCATCCCTTTTTAATGCTGTCATTGAGTCCCTTGATCTTAGGGAAATTGTCATGACAGGCCGCCAATATACCTGGGCGGGTTCGGGGGATAATCCGACTTACGAAAAACTTGATAGAGTTTTAGTTAGTACGGAATGGGAAAATCATTTCCCTATGACCATGGTCGAAGCAAGAGATCGGAACATTTCAGATCATACTCCACTAGTGGTGTCCACAGGTGCATCCACTCACCAGTCCGGAACCAGACCTTTTAGATTTGAAAGGGGATGGCTCCTAAGGGAGGGTTTTTATGATATGGTTGCAAATATTTGGCGATCAGAAAACTCTGGATCTTGTCCACTAGAGCGGTGGCAATCCAAGATCCGTAGGTTGAGACAACATCTTAGAGGATGGGCGTCTAATATCGCGGGGTCTTATAAAAAAGAGAAAAAAACTCTTCTAGCTCTTCTGCATAATCTTGATAAAAAGGCAGAAAATGATATGCTATCTGATCAGGAGATCAATTTAAAGCACTATCTTAAAGAGCGTTTAGTCTCGCTTTTGAGGGAGGAAGAGCTTAAGTGGTATGAGAGGGCTAAAGTCAAAACACTTTTGGAAGGTGATGCTAATACAAGGTTTTTTCACCTTGTGGCCAATGGCAAACACCGTAAACAACATATATATAGACTTGAAGATGACCAAGGTGTTGTTGTTAGTGTTAACCAGCTCAAGAGCCACATTACTAATTATTATAAAAATCTGTTTGGGACCCCAGATCAGACGGAAATCGCCTTGATGGAGGATCAGATTCTTGATATTCCACAAGTATCCCCTGAGGAAAATGAGATCCTCATTGCCGACTTCACTGAATATGAGGTGAGAGAGGCAATCTTCCAAATGGAGCATAATAAGGCTCCTGGACCAGATGGATTCCCGGCTGAATTCTATCAAGTGTTTTGGGGGGGTGATCAAAGAGGACCTATTGGCTCTGTTTCATGAGTTCCACAAGGAGACTCTAGATCTCTTTAGCCTCAATTTTGGGATCATTACTTTAATTCCAAAAATTGAGAACGCCACTAAGATTCAGCAATATAGACCCATTTGTGTCCTTAACGTTAGTTTCAAGATTTTTACAAAAGTTGGAACTAACAGGCTGAATAAAGTGGCAAAGACCGTGGTGAGCCCAACACAAACTGCCTTCATGCCTGGTAGAAATATTATGGAGGGTGTCGTTATTCTACACGAGACCATCCATGAACTTCATACCAAAAAAGCTAATGGAGTTATTTTTAAGATCGACTTTGAAAAGGCCTATGATAAAGTTAAGTGGTCCTTTCTCCAACAAACTTTACGCATGAAAGGTTTCTCACCTAAGTGGTGCAGATGGATTCAAAACATGGTTACGGGAGGGAGTGTGGGAATCAAAGTTAATGATGACATTGGCCCATACTTCCAAACGAAACGGGGGCTCAGACAAGGTGATCCTATGTCACCCATCTTATTTAACATTGTCGCTGATATGCTAGCTCTACTTATTAATAGAGCGAAAGCGGATGGACAAATAAGAGGGGTTATACCCCATCTAGTCGATGATGGTCTGTCTATTTTACAATATGCAGATGACACCATTATCTTTCTAGACCATGACCTTGAGCAAGCAAAAAATCTTAAGCTCCTTTTATGTGCTTTTGAGCAGCTATCAGGACTGAAGATTAATTTCCACAAGAGTGAAATCTTCTGCTATGGTGCAGCCAAAGAGATGGAGCCTTTCTATACTTCTCTCTTTGGATGTAATTCGGGGGCTTACCCTTTCAGGTATTTAGGTATCCCGATGCACCATAGACAACTCCTAAATTCTGAATGGAGTAAAGTTGAAGAACGCTTTCAGCAAAAGCTCTCGTGTTGGAAAGCAAAATACCTATCCTATGGGGGGAGATTGGTTCTGCTTAACTCTGTGCTAAGTAGTCTTCCAATGTTCATGATGTCCTTCTTTGAGATCCCTAAGGGAGTTCTTAAAAACCTCGATCATTTCAGATCAAGATTTTTCTGGCAAGGCTCTACTAAAAAACACAAATACAGGCTTGCTAGATGGGACATCTTGTGCCGTCCCAAGGATCAGGGTGGCCTTGGGATCTTGAATTTACAGCTTCAAAACAAATGCCTTTTGGCTAAATGGTTAGTTAACCTCTTGAATACCAATGGGACCTGGCAATCTTTGCTAAGGAATAAATATTTGAGAACGAAGACCCTGACGCAAGTATCATCCAAACCAAATGACTCTCACTTTTGGAGAGGCCTCATGCATATTAAAGATGAGGTTCTTGCTAAAGGTTCTTTCGTTATTAAAGATGGAACCAGCACAAGATTTTGGGATGATACCTGGATAGGTGATAAGCCACTCAAGGATGCATACCCAGCCTTATATCATATAGCGCGAGATAGGCAGGTAACGGTTTCTAAGGTTATGTCTTCTAGACCCCTAAATATATCCTTTAGACGGTCTCTGGTGGACAATAACCTAAGACAATGGCTTCACCTAGTAGCTCGGGTCTCTAATGTTGTTTTGGTGGATGGTAAAGATTATTTTCAATGGCTGCAGACAAAAAATGGTTTTTTTACTGTCCGGTCGATGTATCTTGATGCTATAGATACTCATCCACCTTTTCAGCATAGGAAGATCTGGAAGTGGAAATTACCTCTAAAAATCAAAATTTTTCTTTGGTTCCTTCAGAAGGGTGTCGTTTTGACAAAAGATAACCTTGCAAAGAAAAATTGGAAAGGAAGTCAGAAGTGTGTCTGCTGTAATATGAATGAAACTATACAGCACCTCTTTATAGATTGCCCTTTAGCAAAGATGATTTGGAGGTTTATTTTCTATGCCACTAATTTGAACCAACCTAGATCTATTAACCATATGTTTGGCAACTGGCTTAATAATCAACATAAGGATTTTAAGCAACTGATTTGGGTTGGTGTCGCTGCCATTTGCTGGGCTATTTGGAAATGCAGGAATGATATAGTTTTCAAAAAGACGAAGTTTAATTCGTTTTTGCAGGTTATTTTCAGGGGAGCTTACTGGTTACGCTTCTGGGCCCAGTTGCAGCGTGAGGAGCAGGCTAAGGACATCCTCATCGCTATGAGCAGGAAATTAGAAGTCATTGCTCTACAGATTGCCAATGGAGGATGGAATAATTTTTATCGTTTACCTTAGTTGGGTGCATGTTGCCCGTTGCTACATGTCTGCTCTTTTTGACATCTGTTGGAACTCTGTAATAATTGGCTGTGTACATCTTCGGATGTAGAGGCCGGATTTAATTATCCATTATCTAAAAAAGGTGCATATGTGATCCATCCGTGCATTAAACCATTGGACACAAAATAACTGTAGTGGTTTTAGGCTCACCTCACTTCTGGAAGAAGTATCCATCATGACAGATGGTCTAACAGTGGGTGGAGGAATTGGAAGAACCTGGAGTATCATCCAATCTGGACAGGCGAATTTTGGATTCAGGCCTAACAGAAGACAGTCCTCATCACTTATGTGCTTCAGAACATCAAGGACCTGGTCAAACAAGCCGCATGTAAGGAAAAAAACACATGATTTTAGTGACTTTATTAGAACAACTTGTTGAACTGACTACAAATCATATATATACCCTTTCAGCAGATAGAATCTGATTTGGTTCCACTGGCTCAGGGAGCTGCTCTATATCATTGGTTTTCTTCTTAGGTCTGTTGAACTGCACAAGCATCTGCGTACCATCAACTGTAATATTTGGCTGCCGAGCGCCACAACCACCTCTTTTCTTTACAAGCTCATCTATACCTTTTTGCTCCTCAATACAAAGGGCATTATTCCCGCCACATAACTTTTTGCTCTTGCAAGCATCATATATTCCCTTCAATCTATTCTTTGGATTCGTGATTTTCATAGCCTGCTCGAACTTGGTGCTATCCTGCAAGATGACCATTCATGTCAATGACTTGATGAAAATGCATAGTTGTGACGACAGCAAAATAAGAATTCCTTTCAGTTTCAGTATAGTCAGGTGATGGGCGAACACCCTTTGTGCATAGTAACCAAACCAAGGGATACCTGATCCGCGAGGATCTTGGAGCAGTTGAAGCAGACACAGCGCATAATGTAAAGTACAGTCTTGATGAAGCCAATGTGGAACATCGGTTTTGCAAGCTCAAGGTGGCCAAAGTGGCCTGGGCACTCTGCCATCATAGCCATGCATGTCTCGCACATGATTTTCCGGTCAACAGTCCCCATCCGAGGGTCACTTTAAGGGGCTGTTTGGATGGTGCCTCCAGGTGACCAGCAGTACAACTGAGTCCAATAAGGCAAACTGTTAAACCCATCATCAACAGGCCTTGATCGTAATGTAACATTAATGGTGTGTTTCAGCTGTACTGGAGTGGTTATAACCAAACATACCCATTTGACTGTACTTTCCAGTTCAGACTTTCCAGTTGCATTCAAACTTCAATCAAACTAATTAGTCAGTGGACTTAATTAACAGGAAAGCACATGACAAATACTTCTCTCCGATTGCTTAAACCCTAAACCTCCACTGACTAATTAGAAGGCGAGTGCTCTGATCAAAATTGATATTGCAAAAGCCTTTGACACGGTTAATTGGACGTTCCTCTTACGGATTTTGGAGCATATGGGTTTCACAAGAAGATGGATAAACTGGATCAGCATGTTACTATCCACGGCAAGCACTAGGATAATCCTGAACGGCATGCCTGGCCGACGGATTTGCCATGCTAGAGGACTACGTCAAGGGGATCCTCTTTCCCCAATGTTATTCGTCCTGGTGATGGAAGCACTTAATGCCCTCCTGAGGCTAGCAGATCAAGAGGGCCTTTTCAATCCTCTGGGCGACATCAGAATTAAAGAGCGAGCCTTCTTCTATGCAGATGATGCCGTCCTCTTTCTCACGCCGTCGCAGCAAGACTTGGTCGCAGCAGGTGTCATTCTAAGCCTGTTCGGGGGAGCCACTGGGCTGCATACTAATCTAGATAAATGCCTCATATCGCCGATTCAATGTGGGCTTGAGCAAACAGTCACGCTAGTGCAATTCTTCCCAGGCAAACTCAACCCCTTTCCATGCAAATACTTGGGCATCCCTATCTCCACCCGAAAATTGAGGAAAACTGATCTTATTCCTCTGGTGGACAAGATTAGTACAGCTCTTCCAACTTGGAAGGCCAAGCTGCTCACCAAAGCGGGAAGAGGGGTTCTGGTAAAAGTCAAATTGTCTTCCATTCCAATTCATACGGCCATAGCTGTCACCCTTTCTCCTTGGGCCATTGCTTGCATTGATAAGCGCAGAAGGGCCTTCCTTTGGAGAGGATCAGACAAGGTGGCAGGGGGACACTGCATGCTCGCCTGGCCACGGGTTTGTAGACCACCCGACCTGGGGGGGCTCGGCATCCCTAACCTGGAGCTGATGGGATTTGCCCTTAGATTACGTTGGTTATGGATCAAACGTACTGACAGTTCCAAACCTTGGGCAAATTTACCTGATGACATCGAACCACAAGTGCTTGCAATGTTCCATGCTTCTATCACGGTGCAAATTGGAGATGGTCGTCGCACTTTGTTTTGGACTGACAAATGGATCAATGGCCGGTCCATAGCCGACCTAGCTCCGTGCTTGCTGCAGACAGTGGGCCCTCGGGTACAGAAAACTCGAACGGTTTGGGCAGCCTTACAAGACAAGAAATGGGTAAGGGACATCAAAGGAGCGCTGACCGTCCAGGTTATTTTGGACTACCTAGACATCTGGGAGTTGTTACAAGAGGTGACGCTAGATGACACGGCTCAGGATAATTTCGTTTGGAAATGGACTTCAGATGGTCGCTTTACAACGGAATCGGCATACCGGGCGTTTTTCCTTGGGCAACAGGGGGTGCCGGGGACTAAACTTCTTTGGAAGACTAGGGCACCAGGCAAATGCAAATTCTTCGTATGGCTTGCCTTGCATGATAGGTGTTGGACAGCAGCCAGACGGAAGCATCACAATCTTCAAGACCATGATACCTGCATACTATGTGGTCAAGGCTCTGAAACGACCTCACACATGCTTCTTAGCTGTCCTTTTAGCCGGGAAGTCTGGAGCAGGATTTTGCAGCGGGTTAATGGGGCAGGCTTAACTCCAACGGCGACAGAAGCATCGTTGGCAACATGGTGGGAGCGATCACGTAAGAGGTTGGAAAAAGACATCAGGAAGGCCTTCGATTCCGCTGTGGTGTTAATCACCTGGTACCTCTGGTTGGAACGGAATGCACGCACTTTCAACAGGATACAGAGATCACCTGGCCAACTTGCAGAGCAGATCATCGAAGAGGCGAAGTTATGGTTGATGGCCCGGTACAAAAACTTAGCTCCAATAGCTATGCTTGCTCATCAGGGTACAGGGAGTAATGCCCAAGCTGTAATGTCAGGTCGCGGATTGATTAATGCTCATCAGTGACTTTTAGTATTAGAGTTAGAATTAGTTTTAGTAGTGTCTGGCCAGTCACCTATGGTTGACATGGCTGTTTCTCTTGTATTCTCCCGGTTTTTTCCTCCTTTTAATGAAATACGTGCCAAGGCACGCTCGCAAAAAAAAAAACTCCACAGTTACAGCAACAGTACAAATACTTTACGATACCCGAGATAGTTCGGTTGCAGGTACCCAAATTTACCAAAGGACAACTCAACCAAGCTACCGTCAATCTGAACCCACTCAAGCCCCTCACAGAGCCACAGATTACTACAGAAGTTCAATTTCATCGCCCCACCGACTCGCGAGCTAGCCACCCGTAAGCCCCCCACAATCCCCCACCGAAACGCACCCAGCACGCTCGAATTCGAAGAGCAAATTCAAGCAGAGAGATGAGAGAGGGAGCGAGCGAGAGGGGCCTTACGATCTCGTCGGGGCTGAGGACGCCGAGCTGCACGAGCTCCACCTTGGCCGTCTCGACCGGCGAGCGGGGCCACCTCGCGTCCATTTCGCCTCCCTCTTCACCCGCGCGAGCTGCAGTATTGTTGACGCTAAAACGCGCCGCGCCAAACACTCACACGCGCGGAGTCGCAAGATGCAGATCTGACTGCGCAGAAACCGGTGAAACCGGTTTGGGAAACCGGTGAAACCGGTTTGCTAGGGTTTCCTGCGAAGACCAACGAACGTACGCCCGGGAGGGACCCCGTCAGGGTGTGCGCACCTTGGGTTGTTCTAGGATCGGTCAGGCCACCTAGAACGCCCTCAATCGCCGTGGAGACGAAGGAAGAACAGCGATTAGGGTTTGGAGAAGTTAGGGTTTGAGAAACATAAAGTAAAGGCAAAAAGTAAAGACGAATAAAAGATAAATTGTGTTTGATCGATCGGATGATACTCAATCGGCCGCAACCCTTTATATTTATAGGGTGGGGAGGTCTTGCCCCGCAAGGAAAGTTCAAATACAAGTCGGATCTACAAAAAGAGTCCAAACCTATCACAACTCGGGGAAAACCGGTTCTACCGGTTTCTAAATCCGGTTCCACCGGTTTACGTTGTCAGACGCAGCACAGTGTAACAAAACCGGTTACACCGGTTAGCAAATCCGGTTCCACCGGTTTCCCTGCAGAAACTATTCCTTGCCAATTTTGATCGCTAACATATGCCCCCTGTTTTCTAGTAAACTTGTGCACTAGAAAACACTTCTAAGATCAAAATTGTTCTTCTGGACGATACTAAACATATAAAGCATCGGCCATGTCATGCGTCTCGCCTATGTTGAAGTTGAAGCAACTTGTTTTGGTCTCCACACCATCCTTGTAGGTGCCGCTGGTCTTTGTTCAACTTATGGCTCCATTGATTGCCTGCGCATTCTTTGTAATTTTCTCTTTTGAGTGCGAGTTAAGCCTGAGGGACACCACCTCGGCTGCATATATTTAGAATCTGATTTGCTACTATTCTCACACTGCTTAGAATCAGTACATGCATCTTTTCTAACCAGATTACCATTGTAAGCAATCGGTTGTTGAAAGACACCATAATTTGGATAAGAAATAATATGTGGTGGTATGTACATACTACCATAGTCACTAGGAGCATAATAACAAGGATATGGCCAAGACAAAGGCATATATGATCCACCAAAATAATATGGCGCAGCAGCATAATTACCTTGGTATTGGTGAGATTTTCGACTACCTTGATGTCTTGGTGGTGAATTTGCATTTCCAGTGCTATGTGATCGACTCCTTTGTTTCTGGGCAGCTCCCTTCTTCTTATACTTTTCAAAAAGCTCTTCGAAGGTCGGCCCTGCTTTCTTTTTTGAACCATCAGAGTCTCCAGGTGAAAACCGGTTATACCGGTTTGAGGAACCGGTTCCACCGGTTCTATCAGAACCAGCACACTTGCTCTTGGTTTGCCCCCCGAGTGTTGAATTCCTTTTTGCAACTTGAAGGTCTTTTTTCTGCCATACCTTCTTGCTCCTTTTCTGCTCTGGTCGTGCTTCACCAATGATTACATTTTTTCCTTTTGTTGTATCGGCTTGATTTGGCCGGATCAACACTTTAGGATTCTGTAATTCAATGGTATTGACAGAGAAATGTTTAGGAAAAGGATCAGAATCAACCTTCATTTCATGCAAAGTCAAATGGCCTTCATTAAGGGCCGATTGAATTCGCCTACGAAATACATTACAATCATTAGTTGCATGTGAAAAAGAATTATGAAATTTACAATATGCACGTCGCTTCAACTCATCAAGAGATGGTAAAGTATATGCACACTTGATGTATCCATTCTTATGTAACTCATCAAATATCCTATCACATTTGGACACATCAAAAGTAAATTTTATTTCTTCTTGCCGATTTTTGTGGATCGGCTTAAGTGAAGGGCAACTATATGATTGAGACTTGCTTGGCCATGTAAATTCAGCAGCACATACTTCTCCATTCTCATCGTCCACTAAATCATTATTTAACATATGCATGTTAGCACGATCAGATTTTGGCCTAGCATCTTTACTTCGGCTTTCTTGAACCAAAGCTTTTTGTAATACTTGATTAAGGGTAAGAAATTCATAGCCTTCTAATTTATCTTTGATATGAGATTTCAAACCTTTAAAAGCTAATTCGGCAAGATCTTTTTCAGAAATAATCAAACTATAACATCGGTTTTTTGTAATCAGCAACAGATTCATCATTCTTTTGAATAACCGATGTCAAGTGAGATAACCTTAATTCATTATCACCACTATAAAAGTGCTCATGGAATTTATGTTCTAATTGAGACCATGTATGAATAGAATTGGGAGATAATGCCGAAAACCATGAGAAAGTAACACCAGATAATGACAAAGGGAATAATCTAACTTTCAAATGATCAACACTACCATGAATACCCATTTGTGCATTAAATTGGCTAATATGCTCCCATGTAGTCCTATTGTCTTTCCCAGTAAATTTGACAAACTCTGGTACTTTAAAACCTTGAGGATAAGGCATAGTATCAAAAGCTGGAGGATAAGGTTTCTGATATACTAAAGTTTTATTCTTAACCTCTACGCCAAAAGTATCCTTAATCAAAATAGCCAAATCTTTTTTATATTCTTCCATCAGACTCTGAATATAAAGATCATTTGAGCTTTGCTGATCATTGACATTTGGCACATTTTGGTTCGGTGATGCATGTAATGGTTGTTGCAAATAACCCGAACTTTGGGAAGACATAGGATTTGAAGTATTTATCATTGGAATACATGTAGGTACATTACCAGAAACACCATTAACTCGGCCAGGATTAGCCTGAGCAATTGATGTACTAGTTATAAGCTCAGGTGTTGTCTGATATGTAGCAACAGGGTAAGAACCGGTAGGACCGGTTCCTGGAACCGGTTGAACTGGATTTTGGCCGTATTGAATATTAGGACTAAAACCGGTAGGACCGGTTACAGAAACCGGTTTTACCGGATTTGCCTGGCCAAATCCCTGAAAATTCTGTCCTGTCAAATGATTTAACGGCATCCCATATTGTGGATTTCTGGGTATTACTGCTGCCGATAAATTCTGAGGTACAATTGCGTGCTGTGAAGTACCCACTAGATCAGAATTAATAGCATTACTAATTACGGTCGAGGGTTGTTTTCCTACGGATTTATCAATCATGCCTTGAACAATCGCAAGAAGATTCTTTTGACCAGAAAGTAATAAGCCATTAATTTGCTCAAGGGTAACAGGCGCGGATGCAGCACTTACAGTGGGTGTTACCTCATCTTTTTCTTCTTCTCCTTCTGAAAGAATGACCACCTCCTTGTCCTTGGAGATAGCACCTTTTCGATCCTTGGAGAAGTGCGAGAGGAACCATTGCGCCTTATCTTCAAGTTTTTTCTTGGCCCGTTCCATCTCCTCCTTTTCTTGCAACAGGAGTTGCTCGAAAAGATGACGATCCTCAGCCGAAAGCTCATTGGCAGTCGGCCTTTGAATATTATCAGGATCCACCTCGCCTGGCTTCGGTAGACTCGACATGATAGTAGATCCCTTTTTTCTTGTCCCCAGCGGAGTCGCCAAAAAGTGTGTTGACGCTAAAACGTGCCGCGCCAAACACTCACACGCGCGGAGTCGCAAGATGCAGATCTGACTGCGCAGAAACCGGTGAAACCGGTTTGGGAAACCGGTGAAACCGGTTTGCTAGGGTTTCCTGCGAAGACCAACGAACGCACGCCCGGGAGGGACCCCGTCAGGGTGTGCGCACCTTGGGTTGTTCTAGGATCGGTCAGGCCACCTAGAACGCCCTCAATCGCCGTGGAGACGAAGGAAGAACAGCAATTAGGGTTTGGAGAAGCTAGGGTTTGAGAAACATAAAGTAAAGGCAAAAAGTAAAGACGAATAAAAGATAAATTGTGTTTGATCGATTGGATGATACTCAATCGGCCGCAACCCTTTATATTTATAGGGTGGGGAGGTCTTGCCCCGCAAGGAAAGTTCAAATACAAGTCGGATCTACAAAAAGAGTCCAAACCTATCACAACTCGGGAAAAACCGGTTCTACCGGTTTCTAAATCCGGTTCCACCGGTTTACGTTGTCAGACGCAGCACAGTGTAACAAAACCGGTTACACCGGTTAGCAAATCCGGTTCCACCGGTTTCCCTGCAGAAACTATTCCTTGCCAATTTTGATCGCTAACAAGTATCGCTTGGCCGACGGCGACAACCCGTTGATGCGAGGAGAGGACGAGCGAATCGAGGAACCGAGAGATGGCGTGGGGGAGGGGGAGAACCCAGAACCCCGCGACGCGAGTTTCTGAACTCTGCGAAGGACTGAACGACTCAGGCATGTTTAGTTGACATGAGAATTCAAACTTTTTTGAATTCGCAATTGTAAATCCAAGATTAGGAGAACTAAACATGAACTAATTATAAAACTAATTACACGGATGGACGAAAAATCGTGAGATGAATCTATTAAGCCTAATTAATCCGTCATTAGAGATTGTTTACTGTAGCACGACGTTGTCTAATCATGGCCTAATTAGGCTCATTAGATTCGTCTCGCGATGTTACTCGGGGTTATGGAATGAGTTTTGTCATTAACACACGTTTACTACTCTATGCATATAAGATTCTCTTTGATGAATAGTGAAATTTGAAATTTGGAGAGCCTGTTAAAGTTAAAGGTACGGGTGCGTGCCTATCGGGCCCCACGTTACAGCCTGCAGCCAACGGGGAGAGGCGTAGTGCTCTTTGGCCATGGGATTTGAGGCGGTGCGGGATGGTGCTCCCAGCTGGAATTGGGGACAACGAGATTAGGATTGGGGAGTGCATGGGGCGAATCGAGAGCACGGTGGAGGATTGGAGGCAGCGGCGAACAGGCGTGGCCGTGTGAGGATGGGGGGATTGGGATTTGGGAAGCGGCTGCTCTTCTCCGACTGTCCGTGCGTACTGCGTGCGAGAGAGAGCATGTGTTTGGGCGTGGCCGCGTGGGGGAGGGACGACGAGGCTCATCACTCATGGACATTGGCTCACACTGACGTGTGGACCCCAGCTGGTTTTTTCAAAACAAAACTCTAACTACCAGTGTTGTGCGATATTTTAACCTCAATCGAAAAACTAAATGATCAACGCCCACCAACTATTGAAACCATATGATTTACATTTATTGGTGGTTTTGACGGACAGTTTTTGCACCACATCAGCATCATACACAGTGGTAGCATCATGTTAGCGATGAGGAGTAAATTGAACCGCGTTTATATATATAGCTGAGGGGTCCACTAGACTTTATCAAAAAAAGTTATAAAAATTTCTTAAGAAACAAATAGAGGAGGAGTTGGGGATCTACTTTCCCCAAATAGTTATAATTCACCCCAACTCTCTCCAAATAGAGGAGGAGTTGTGACTCTCCCAATACGGTAGTTGGATTGGGACATGATTATTAGGGAACTGAAATGCAACTCTCCCAATAAACATGAAAGAGATATTGGGACATCCCTATTAGGTGATTATAGGAAAATGTTTATAGACGAACTGCTGGAGATGCTCTAAATAGAATCAAGTATGAGGCGGTGACATAAAACCTAGGCTAGACAAAAAAAAATTGCTAAAATGTCCCGTTAGTAAACAAAGGTGCTCTAATTATACACTCGTAGGATCATTGAGAAAATTCTTTTTATGCCATCAGAAATTATAGCCATCGCTTATATGCTATCAAAATTATAGTGATCTGCTTATATGCCATCAAAATTATAGTGATCTTTCAATACCACTTGTTTTCTTTCTTCGTCCGCACGTTGTTTCCTTGAGACCGGTGCTCGTGCCTCAACGTTCCAACCGCACACCAATCTCTGATCAATCCTAAAATCATTGCGCACACCTGAAGTACTGGGCGTCGCGTCTGGAGTCCGCTACTGAAGGTTCGTTATGTGTTGTGTCGCCTGTGACCTGAACCCTGCAGAGAAATTTTAAGATTTAGGTCACCATTTGTATACCTTTCAGAATTTGATACCTTGACCCACAAGTCACTGACTCAAAACGACCCCACATTTCGTTGTGTTAAGGATGTCAAATTCTAAAAAGCATGTGAATTGAGATCTAAATAATAAAATATCTATTATCACCAGTCGGCCATGTACTACTTCCTTGTCTGAATTTTTGCACTAAACAACACAAAAGCTTTGCTGCAATTAGAATCAAAGTTCACATCTATTATCACCGGTGGATTTTAGATAACTCTAATATTTTTGTTCTATCGGTGGAGTTCGATAGAATTGGATCGACATCCAAAAATATCGGTGTTTTAAATTCAGCCTGCCAGCAGCTAGTCTACCCTGTGAGAAAATAAGAGTTTGCAGCTATCCCTTAACCCTAGCCTATTATTAAGTATATAGTGTTTTATGTTACATGGTTTGAATATAATCTATGTTCATTTATAGGCAAAATAATAGTTTTTGTTTCTATATTTTATGAAAAAGATTCTCTATGGCTGTTTGTCACCAACCTTTGAAATATTTTAATCTATCGATAATGGAAACCTTGATTACAACTTTGAGTTCCTATAATAGTATAACTCACAGGTCAGATACATCATGATCCCATTCAGGGAGCATCTCCAAGAGATTTTTATATATTTTCTAACTTGCAGGAATAGAGATTTTGGTGAAAAAACACTCTCTAGTTGCCCCTTTAATTAGATATCTAAATATAGATATTCCCTATTCCAGATTTCTTGCTAGCCAAAGATGGAGAGCGAGAATAAAATCTAGACTGCGCACAACATATAAAAAAGTTGTTGGAGAGTATAAAGATATAGAAAATATTTTTTACTTAAATGACTCTCCAAATGATGATTTAGATAGTAGATTTTAGAAACACTCTTGAAGATGACATCTTGTGGACTCTAGAACCTCTATAATAAGATGCTTGAATTTACAAGCACGAGTACAACCAGTGTAAAAAAACGAAGCGAGAAGCTCGATTTTACTTTGTACGTCACAAAAGGTATGAGTATATTTATGTTCTAACAAGAGTAAAGGGCATGGTCGGTTCTTAAACTTGTCTCGCTATGTCATCCCGGTTCCTAAACTCTCAAAACGCAGAATTGGCTCTCTAAACTTCATTTGGGTCTCATTTGTGGTCCAATCGGGTCCAAACCCTGCAAACAAGCTTAGGCCTCTCCAATGGCTAGTTCTTGGGTGGTTCTATACCATTAATGCATGTATAGAACCAGGTCCTTCACATTGTGAGCCTGGATCGAAGGAGCAGGTCCAAACCATAGAACTAGGCCCCAAGCAATAGATTGTTAGATGATGAAGAGAGAGATAGAGTGGGAGAGAGATGGTGGGCCCTATTTATAGAACCAAACCCTGATTCTATACATCGGAGCCAATGAAACATGTAACATCAAATCATTGTGGACCCCATTTATAGAACCGGGGGTGGTTCTATACATTGGAGATGTCCTTACGTGGCAACCCACGTGGATCCATGTGCGTTGTTGTGTCCTCTAGTGTCGCACAGCGTCAGTGTGCCGCTCGCCCATGCCTCGCGGCATCCGACTCGAACTCGAGCGCCAGCTCCAGCCCAACCTCATCTTTGTTGACTTTCATCCTGATCCACTGACAGTATGGCTCACTGAAAGTGCATCTAGGCCCTCAAGTGGATTTTGGTGAATTGAATGACAAAGCGATTAAAGGACTAATGTGTTTGTTAAAGTTATGAGCAGGGATTAAAATGAATATTTTATGATACACTATTGTTCATGGGTTGAATGCAATGTGTATGGCTCATAATGTTGCATACCAACGAGTGTGTGGTCCCATTATGCAAGGATATGATAAATGGCAAGCTATGGTGAAATAAGAAAGGAGACATGTTGATATATGTGAGATATTGGTCTCTAAAATAATGAAGGCTTGTTGAACATATACATATGGGATATCTTGGATCATGGTTGATAAAGATTGCTAGATATTGCAAGATTAGTTGTCACTATTGAAATCTAAATGCAATACAAACCGATATGGAGCTACATGAGAAGCAATGATGAAGCAATAATTCGGGATATGTTATGTTGGTCTCCAATATTATGAGATGATCCAATTGTCAAAGAAGAATAATAGTGCAAGACTTCATGTATGAATGATAAAAATGACATGAGCATATGTGTTACATATTGGTCTTCAATTGGAAGCTTGCATTATGTGGGATATTCTTTGTCAATCGAGAACAAGCATTTGAAGATTCTTTCAAGTGGAATTCATTCAAAGGCAAAGCAAAGTCAACTTGATGATACAAGGGTAAGTGATGAAGAAGCAAATCGAGATGACTAGAGCGAGGGACTAAGCAAGCTAAGGTGCAAATTGCTAGGGTGAAGCATCTAGTATCCGGGGTGTGTTCGAAGTATCATATTCAAGTCTCATCAAGAAAAGCAATGCAATGCATATATATGTTATGATTGATAAAGAGGGTGACCTAAGGATTAAAGTGAACTCAAATATAAGTTATGGAAAATCCTAAGTCACTAGCTCAAGGTGGATATGCTCAGTTGAAGATACAATGTTGAAAAGCCTCAAAGAAGTGATTGATCAAGTAATGGCATGATCATTGACATACAAGCTCAAGTAGTTGAATTATGATTTATCTTATGTCTTGAGTATAGGTATGCCGTACTATCAAGAGGGATGCAACATTGGTTGAATGACAAACTCCAAAAGTGCTCAAGTGAACCCTTGTGAGTCTAACCATGAGAGTTTCTAACTTAGTGGGGTTCCCTGGGAAAAGCGGTTTTACCGGTTTTGGAAACCGGTTAAACCGGTTTTGTGGCCTGAGGTGTCTAACGGCTAGTTTGTTTGAATTCCGGTGAAACCGGTTTTGATAACCGGTGGAACGGGTTTTCTCTGACAGAAAAACGGCTAGTTTTTGGTGGGATGGGTATTTATACCCATGAGCTCCTCATTGAGGGGCTGCTGGTTCTTTGGCATCCCTTGCATATTCCTGAGGCCAGCTGAGCTCTCCCCAACCTCTCTTTGTGAGATTTGAGCTATCCTTGTGAGATTCTTGAGTTGGGTTGAGAGAGTGACTTGTGTGTGAGCATTGGAGAGCAATCCATTCCTTGAGCACTTGTGGTTTCGTCGATCAGCTGTTGAAGCATTTGTTACTCTTGGAGGTTCTTCCTCCTAGACGGCTAGGCGTCGCCCGGTGAGCTACCAAGTTGTGTGGTGAGCCACGGGATCGTTTGTGAAGGTTTCACCTCGCCTCCGCAAGGGAAGAGGTCACTTAGTGGAAGGAGGAGATAGCTTGACCTTGGGTGGTCGTATAAGCTTCCTCAACGGAGAGTAGGATTCACCGTGCCGTGGTGGCTGCTTGGTGCAAGCGGTGAATCCGAACTTCGGGAGAAAAATCTCTTGTCTCTTGGTTTGAGCTTTTTCCTCATATTGTCTTTTCTAGCATATTACTCGTGCTTCAGCTACGATCTACTTTGGTGTGTTGAGCTGTGTGCAGGAGCTTCATTGGAACACTTGGAAACATCCCTGGAAGCTTCACACCATTTGTGGTTTGTGCTAGAATTCGTAGAGGGGAATTATACTTGTTAGGGCAATCTGTATAGGAACCGGTTTTACCGGTTTGGGAAACCGGTAATACCGGTTTTGGTGCTGACAGTTGGAATTAGTTTTTGTAATTTGCAGATTCGCCTATTCACCCCCCCTCTAGTCGACATCAAGGTCCTTTCAATTGGTATCAAAGCCAGGTTTCACATCTAAGCTTAACCGCCGTGTAGAGAAGATGTCGATTGAGGTAAACTTTGAGCCTCTTAAGGTTGACTACTCAAACTATGTGTCGTGGGTTGGTAATGTTCATCATGCACTTAGAAAATTAGATCCAGTTGTTGAACATATTTTAGTTGAAAGCATTCTACCTCCTAAGTGTGATACTAACAATATTGATCAATCAAATATCACACTAGAGGAGTTAGCTTGCGTACAACTCAATACTTGTGTTACTAACTTCTTGCAAAGATCTGTGTGTAAACATATATGGTATGCCATCTCTCTTGATGAAGAAATTCAAAGAGATGCATATCGCATTTGGACTCTCATCACGAGTGCATATGAAGATATAGAAAGTGATGATGAAGAGCAAGAAGTCATGGAGTCACCTGAGAAATGCTCATCTACATCAACAATATCTTGTGAGTCTCAGGTGACCTCATCTATGGAGCAAAAGAGCAACAAAGTGCAAAACTTGGTTCCTGTGCAGGAACCGGTTTTACCGGTTTGCAACCCCGGAAAAACCGGTTCTGCCAAGGAGACCAAGTGCAGCTCTGCTCAAGGCACAAGCGACGACTCAAGCAAGGCATCCACGTCAACATGTTCATCTTCCAGTGATGAAAGCATAATGTGCTTGATGACCAAGAAGAAGGAGCAAAAGGAAGAAATAGCAGTCTGCCTGGAGGAACCGGTCCAACCGGTTTCTGGAACCGGTGTAACCGGTTCTGCCCAGGAAACTGCTCCCGAGTGTGCTCAAGACATTCCAGCTGCAAGCGTCACTCCGTCAACTTCCGGTACATCATTATTCAATGATAATAGGCCTAAATGTTTTATGGCTTGCAGAAAGAACAAGAAGACCAAGAGAGATGAATTCCATAGAGTTGGAACCATCAAGGCTCTAACTCAAGAACTTGAAAAGCTCAAGTTGTCACATGCCTCCTTGGTCAGTAAGTATGAAATCTTGTCAAAGGATTATGCTTGTGCTACTGATTTATCTACTTGTGTAGCATCCTTAGAACAAGAAAACAAGTGCTTGGTTCTCAACTTGAAAAGCTTAGTAGTGAGCATATGGCTTTGCAAGCAACTCACAAAGAACTTGAGTGTTCTCATGAGAAGCTTGTGGAATCATATGCTGTGCTAAACATTGCTCATGAGGTTGTACTAACATCGGTAAAACATCTTGAACCTCGTACACACATGCACATGCTCTCACATCAATTCTATTTTATTATGTGAAAAACCGTGTTGCTCCCAAGCAACCAAATATTGTGGTGAGCATGTTGTTGTAGAGTCTTGTGATGATCTCCTTGCTGAAGAATTGGAAGATTTGAAGCAAGAAAGAGAAAAGATCAAGAATGACTTGGTCAAGCTTAAGGGGAAGAGCCAAGTGCAACCTTCTCAAGATAACCGTGAACACATGGTGAATAAGCTTGAGAAGGGATCAATAGTCACTGGTTTAGTCCCTAAGCATGACAAGCAAGTCAACAAGAACAAGACTCAAGAAATGAGGAAAAAGGGGCTTGATCACATACAATGCTTTGAATGCTCAAACATGGGGCATTATGCATCCATGTGCCCCATCAGGCTAAAAATCAAGGCAAAGAAGCAGAGAGGATCCAAGAAGAGGGCATGCTACAAATGTAAGGAAGTTGGACACTTGATTGATGCATGTCCTTTGAAGAAGTTGGAGCTGCCTGTGCAAAACCGGTTTAACCGGTTACAGGAACCGGTGAAACCGGTTCTGGCTGGGGCAGTAGATCAACCTCTCAAGAAGTGTGATCAAGCTACATCCTCAAACATAAAGGCTAGCAAGGTACAAGTGATCAAAAAGAAGAGTAAATCACCAAGCAAGATCAAACACCGTATTTGCTACGTTTGTCGATCAAAAGGACACATGGGTAAGGATTGTCCAAATGGTAATATTCCAAAATCTGATCTTATCCATTATGATTTTGCTAAGCTTGGGAATGACAAAGTTGGTACTTATGCTACTAGAGTGATTAGTTCACCTCATACTAGCATAAGAGCCATTTGGGTTCCTAAGCATCTTGTAACTAACCTCAAAGGACCCAACAACATTTGGGTACCAAAGAGTGCTTGCTGAGCCTGCAGGATCGTCGAGAGGCATTGGACACTTGGCTTATAGAAAAGATACTAGAAATGAAGGAATTAGCCAAGTGACTAGCAAAGTGTTGAAATCACAAAACCAATGTCATCTCGGTAACTAGTGCTTAATGTCATGTCTTAGTCACTCTCAGTTCTATGTAAACACTCATGGGTCACAAGTGTGAGCTTGTGAAGCTTGGGAAAGTGACTTTGACATTTTTATTCTATTTATTCCCCGTATGCCATAAGATACTTTTAATGGCTCTTTAGCAGAGCATATTACTTTGAAGTGCAGGAAAATAAGAAATCAATGAAGAAGGAATTTCTTGGAACTTATAAAGGTGTATTTTCACTGATATGGAAGCTACCAGGAAAAACCGGTTTAACCGGTTTGGTAAACCGGTTTCACCGGTTTGCCCCAGTGGGCTTCACTTAAGTTCCGGCAGCCTCTGTCTCGTGCCAGAAATTTCCGACCCAAAAGTCCGGTAGCCTTTGTCCCGCATCAGAAGTTCCGGCAAGTCAATACCAGAAATTCCGGCAGAGTTTTATTTGTCAAAGCTTCATCTAAAGTGGAATATTGTAAGAAATTCTCTCAGCACTTCAATAGCATACAAATTCATATGCTATCCTTGTCGTAGTAAGTCTTCTTGGCACCATTTCAATAAATGCAATTTATTTATGTGCCGGGACCAAATTGTGAAATAAACTCCTCAAACCCATCAAATTGAACAAGTGCATGTGACAAGTGATTCAAACGCTTGATGCACCTATTGAGGGGGAGTTCATTCTACAATTTGTGTCTTTGAGACTAATAATTTCTTTTAGTGATCTTGTAGTCTCATTTGTGAGAGTTTGTCTCTCTTGAAGCAAGCTATGCTTTTTGTTCAAAATTGGTAAAAGTGTATCTATCTCTTTTTGGACAATGATTTATCTTGATAAATAGCTGCTTGCCATAATATAGATTAAATTCCTTTGCTTGGCTTTGTGACAAGATTGATGCATGTGAGCTTGCCTCCACCCATATACACATGTGCATCAAGAAAGAGGAATCTAACCTATATTGTGGGGTTTTATCTTTTAGTGATCCATTATGTCTTTCCAATCCAAAGGTCACTAAATGATGAAACTAGGTCTTGTGCCACTTAATGCATCTCTTCTCATGATGTATATAAGGAAAAATCACAAGTGAAAAGATGCATTTGGATTATATGGATAAAGCACAAGATTTGAGAAATCAATCTTCACCAATGTGAAGAAGAATGGGCTTATGGCAAAGGTATGTTTTCATGAACCTTCTATTATTATCTTTTGCATCTAGGCCTCATAATCCATGCTAGTGTGTGCATTCTTGCATGTAACTCTCTCAAGTCACTCTCTTTGTACCTATTAGATGTTTAGTAAATTCCTTCTTTAAAATTGACTAGGTGTCAAATGTTCCATAAAAACGGTGAAAGGAATATGCTAAACATTCTAATATGGTTCTTGACTTGACTTGGTTGCATGCTTGTGTGACATAGGATAGAGTTTGAAAAATCCAACTAGCATGATAGGACTTGTGTGTTTTTGAAAATATTTGGTTCTTGGTCTTTGTGACCTAATCATCTGTTTGTGACTATTGTTGCCCTTGATTGATTGATGGCTAGTCACAAATGGTGAGATTTTCCTCAAGTCCATAAAATTCTTTATCTTTCCCAACTCCCTTGGAAGAATCAAGGAGGTTTGTTGAATATTGGAAAATCTCAATCTATCAATACTAAATCAAGTTCCTTATGCTTTCCTAAACTTATCCATCTCATCAAATCAGGATTCAAGAGTAAAGGAGATCAAAATCAACTTTTTGGGTTTCCCAGTCCAAACCGGTATTACCGGTTTGGCAAACCGGTTTTACCGCTTTTGGCCGGGCCCGCAACCTTATCTCTTTAACTCAGCATCTCTTACCCTTTCACCCTCATTCTCACCTCTCCCGACCCAGGACCGACCCTCTCTCTCTTTCCCTGCTCGGGTGGCGACCGAACCTGGCGATTTGAAGTTCCCAAGCAAGAGAAGGTCGGCCCCCCTTTGATTCTTGAGGTGACATTGGAGGTCTAGGTCGGTTTCACCGGATTGGAAACCGCTTTGGATTCAAGAGCTCATGCGGCCTAGGTATTCCGAGGTATAAAATCTTCCCATCACCCGATCTATCTCCTCGGTGAATATCTATGAAAACCCTTTGAGGAATCATGTCCTAGTATGCTTAGGAAGCTTTCCCTTGACTGGTTTTGGATTTGGTGGGCTACATTTTGAGGATGAGCATTTTTAAGTATCATATGTTCCCATAGCCCGATCTATTTCCTCGTTGCATATCTATCAAAACCCTTCAAGTAATCATCTCCTAGTATGCCCAGGAAGCCTCCCTATGAATGGAATTGGATTTGGTGGGCTGCATTTTGAGGATGGGCGATTTAGGGTTCCACTGCCCAGGAACCGGTTTCACCGGTTTATGAAACCGGTTTCACCGGTTTGTGCTGGTCAGCCCCAAATAATCCATCTTGAACGTGTAGTCTTCACTATTAAGCTTGTAGGATTTTATTCATGGATATATTCTGTTGTTCCTACACTTTTATCCATTCACTTTGCTCAGCTAGAATTTTCTGTGAACTACCCATGCTTGGACTGTTGGTCATAGAATATATCACTTTGACATGGATTCAAGTTCTCTTGATAATATCTTTCAATTCCATCATTTATCCATGACCAAGAACCTGATCTTGTGTTCTGGGCAAAACCGGTTTCACCGGTTTGGGAAACCGGTTTCACCGGTTCTGCACAGAGCTGCTGCCAACTGATCTAAATTTTCCATCTTGTGATCTTTTTATCTTCAAATCAATCCTGTGTCCTGATCTTAGTGTTCACATCCTTTTTGACCAGGAAATTCTCACTTACGAGCGGAGAAAGAAGGAGATGGCCGATGAACAAGGTGGTTCTGGTTTTGGGGGGTTCGTTGATGATGATCCTCCTAGGCGCATTCTGAGGCCTAGGAAGAAGAGAGCAGCCTCGAGAGACATTGAGGATGTTCATGAGGAGGCTCTTGACACTTCAAGTGATGATGATGAGGCTAGTGATGAGAACTATCGAGTTGAGCCTCGACATGGCAAAGGAGTGGCTGTTGAGAGCAGCGAAGAAGAAGAAGAGGTTGGTGGAGGTGCTGGTGTTGATGAAGAAGAAGAAGGTGCTGCTGGTGAGGAAGAAGAAGAAGAAGAAGAAGAGGAAGATGATGATGAGACAATGCCTGAAATCAGAAAGCCTGTTGCTCCAAGAAGAGGAGAAAATTATCTTCTAGGTGGTATGACTGATGTGGCTAGGCAAAAGAGGAGAGAAAATTATATTGGCACTCCTAAGACAGCCACGGACTACAGGTTTCACACTTTATTCCATCAGGATTACTATTCTAGTGCTATCATTGGAAAGAAAGGTCACATTGAAGCCGAGTCAAAGTGGATTGACTGGGATTACATGGCAAGGTACAATGATCCTATATTCAATGAGATCTTAGAGGTGGTTGCCAACACTAGAATAAAAAGAATTATGAGCTTCAAGTGCTCTTGGAATAAAGAAATCATTGCTCAGTTCTATGCCACCTTGTATGTTGAGGAGGGAGTTAGTGTAAGGAGGATGCACTGGATGACAGAAGGAAGGCCTTATAGTATATCATTTACTTCCTTCTCTAGAAGGTTTGGACTTGGAGAAGAAGATGCATCCTTTCCCAAGTTACATAGAGCCGATGGTCCAATGCCCTCTAAGAACATGAAGTTTATGTATCCAAGGACCGAGCAAGGTAACTTTGGGAAGGTAAAGGGTCTCTACACCTATTATCAGACTTTGAACAATTTGTTTAGGGTAACCCTTACACCTAGAGGAGGTAATCAAACTGATGTGTCCAACTATGCTCGTGACTTGCTTGCTGCCATGAGACCTCCTGGAGTCAACTTTAGCATTGGGGAGTATCTATGGGAGGAGATCAGGATTATTTCAGAAAGTCCCCAAAGGCTTTGTGGTTTTGCTCCATATGTAATGTATTTGATTGAGAAAACCACCAAAAGGCAATTTTTGAAGGACACAAAGCATGAAGCATTGAGGTTAAATCCTGCCAAGAAGCCCAGGGTACCATCTCCTAACAGATATGGGCAAGGAGAGGCAGATCCGCAGCAGCAGCAGGAGCAGCCTGCTGGACAGCCAGAAACCGGTTTTACCGGTTCTGGAAACCGGTTTAACCGGTTTGAGGCTGACCAGCAGCAATCAACTTCATATCGGCCAAGTGAGAAGCCTTCATCTCCCATTCGTCGAATCTTGAGCTTTCTCACTGGGATATGCAAAAGTCAGAGGGACATAATGGTTGAACAGCAGAGGCAAAGGGTGGCAAACAAGAAAATAAATGATTCGATCAAATCTTTGCACAATGCTATGAACTTGCAGCCACCAAGGTCTCCACCCTCTCCAGAGCCTGTTGAAAGGGAGATTCCTTCTGTTGAGGACTTGGTGGCCACCTATCAGTCGAGTGGCTACTTTCAGCCAATTCAGCATCACCTTGGATATGATGTATATCAGCCACCACCTCCTCCACCTGCACCTGGCATGACTGGTATGGACTTCCCTGGAGCCTCATCTTCTGCAGCACCACCTCCACCTCCCACTCATGGTGAAGATTTTGCCTCAAGGGCAACAGCCGCTCTCTTTGGTCCTCCTACAGGTCCTCCTACTGGTCCTTCTCCTTATGGTATGTCTTGATCTACAACTTTCAAATCTTAAAGTCTGTCCTTCCATCTATTCTCTGAATGACTCAATAATTTAGGTCCTTCTTTTTGGCAAGAAGACTCCCCAAGCCACAATGGTGATGGACAATGATGGATGAACAGATCTGGTCAGCACTTCTCTTCTTCAGGCCCTTATTGGATGCTTGATGACAAAGGGGGAGAAGAGCAAGGGATTAAAGCTTAGCTTTTGTTTTTAGTGTGCTGTCTCTGGGAGATCCGGTTTTACCGGTTTGCCAAACCGGTGAAACCGGTTTCTGCTGTGTTGCAGAAACTTGTTGTAATAATTCAAATCTATCGAATCTTTATCTCTTGTGGATTTGAGGAACTTGATTGTGTGCTACTGTGTGTAATAAACCTGTATTTCAATTAAGTTATACTTTGCTAGTGTGATATGCTTGTTTGAGTGATGAATGTTTTTGTTTGTGTGTTGACTGGGTAGAACCGGTTACACCGGTTTGGAAAACCGGTGAAACCGGTTTTGGTCTGGACAACACACATGCACCTTCTTTGAGTTTTTGTGATTTGCATGTCATATTTTATTCCTATATGTTGTTGTTGTTTATCTCAGTATCTTTTTGTATCCATGATGCTTAGTTTTAGGGGGAGCTCCCATGCTTTTCTCTTAAAGATGTGCATTTGGCATTTGAGGCCAAATTTTTGAAATGCCATTCAAAGCACATATTAAGGGGGAGCTCATAACTGATCTGAGAATTCATTAATGTTTATTTATATTATTTGTAAGCTTTAATCGGGTTGTCATCAATCACCAAAAAGGGGGAGATTGAAAGTGCATCTAGGCCCTCAAGTGGATTTTGGTGAATTGAATGACAAAGCGATTAAAGGACTAATGTGTTTGTTAAAGTTATGAGCAGGGATTAAAATGAATATTTTATGATACACTATTGTTCATGGGTTGAATGCAATGTGTATGGCTCATAATGTTGCATACCAACGAGTGTGTGGTCCCATTATGCAAGGATATGATAAATGGCAAGCGATGGTGAAATAAGAAAGGAGACATGTTGACATATGTGAGATATTGGTCTCTAAAATAATGAAGGCTTGTTGAACATATACATATGGGATATCTTGGATCATGGTTGATAAAGATTGCTAGATATTGCAAGATTAGTTGTCACTATTGAAATCTAAATGCAATACAAACCGATATGGAGCTACATGAGAAGCAATGATGAAGCAATAATTCGGGATATGTTATGTTGGTCTCCAATATTATGAGATGATCCAATTGTCAAAGAAGAATGATAGTGCAAGACTTCATGTATGAATGATAAAAATGACATGAGCATATGTGTTACATATTGGTCTTCAATTGGAAGCTTGCATTATGTGGGATATTCTTTGTCAATCAAGAACAAGCATTTGAAGATTCTTTCAAGTGGAATTCATTCAAAGGCAAAGCAAAGTCAACTTGATGATACAAGGGTAAGTGATGAAGAAGCAAATCGAGATGACTAGAGCGAGGGACTAAGCAAGCTAAGGTGCAAATTGCTAGGGTGAAGCATCTAGTATCCGGGGTGTGTTCGAAGTATCATATTCAAGTCTCATCAAGAAAAGCAATGCAATGCATATATATGTTATGATTGATAAAGAGGGTGACCTAAGGATTAAAGTGAACTCAAATATAAGTTATGGAAAATCCTAAGTCACTAGCTCAAGGTGGATATGCTCAGTTGAAGATACAATGTTGAAAAGCCCTCAAAGAAGTGATTGATCAAGTAATGGCATGATCATTGACATACAAGCTCAACTAGTTGAATTATGATTTATCTTATGTCTTGAGTATAGGTATGCCGTACTATCAAGAGGGATGCAACATTGGTTAAATGACAAACTCCAAAAGTGCTCAAGTGAACCCTTGTGAGTCTAACCATGAGAGTTTCTAACTTAGTGGGGGTTCCCTGGGAAAAGCGGTTTTACCGGTTTTGGAAACCGGTTAAACCGGTTTTGTGGCCTGAGGTGTCTAACGGCTAGTTTGTTTGAATTCCGGTGAAACCGGTTTTGATAACCGGTGGAACCGGTTTTCACTGACAGAATAACGGCTAGTTTTTGGAGGGATGGGTATTTATACCCATGAGCTCCTCTTGGAGGGGCTGCTGGTTCCTGGCGTCCCTAACATCTTTCAGAGGCCAGCAGAGCTCTCCCCAACCTCTCTTTGTGAGATTTGAGCTATCCTTGTGAGATTCTTGAGTTGGGTTGAGAGAGTGACTTGTGTGTGAGCATTGGAGAGCAATCCATTCCTTGAGCACTTGTGGTTTCGTCGATCAGCTGTTGAAGCATTTGTTACTCTTGGAGGTTCTTTCTCCTAGACGGCTAGGCGTCGCCCGGTGAGCTACCAAGTTGTGTGGTGAGCCACGGGATCGTTTGTGAAGGTTTCACCTCGCCTCCGCAAGGGAAGAGGTCACTTAGTGGAAGGAGGAGATAGCTTGACCTTGGGTGGTCGTATAAGCTTCCTCAACGGAGAGTAGGATTCACCGTGCCGTGGTGGCTGCTTGGTGCGAGCGGTGAATCCGAACTTCGGGAGAAAAATCTCTTGTCCCTTGGTTTGAGCGTTTTCCTCATATTGTCTTTTCTAGCATATTACTTGTGCTTCCGCTACGATCTACTTTGGTGTGTTGAGCTGTGTGCAGGAGCTTCATTGGAACACTTGGAAACATCCCTGGAAGCTTCACACCATTTGTGGTTTGTGCTAGATTTCGTAGAGGGGAATTATACTTGTTAGGGCAACCTGTATAGGAACCGGTTTTACCAGTTTGGGAAACCGGTAATACCGGTTTTGGTGCTGACAGTTGGAATTAGTTTTTGTAATTTGCAGATTCGCCTATTCACCCCCCTCTAGTCGACATCAAGGTCCTTTCAACACTGGAAGATGTACTTTGACGGCTCCCTGATGATCGATGGAGGAGGGGCCGGGGTGCTCTTCATCTCGCCAAAAGGGGAACAGCTCCGATACGTCCTCCAAATTCGTTTCCCTGTCACCAACAACGCCGCCGAGTACGAAGCGATTCTCCACGGGCTCCGCATCGCCACTTCACTAGGCATAAAGAGGCTCCTGATCTATGGCGACTCTGCTGTTGTCATAAATCAGGTGAACAAAGAGTGGGATCGCCACAGCGAGCGGATGAACGCCTATTGCGAGGCAGTGCATAAGCAGGAGGGGAAATTCTACGGAGTTGAGTACCACCACGTCCCACGGGAAAACAACCTCGCCGCTGATGCACTCGCCAAGCTGGGATCCACCCGCGCAGAAGTTCCAGGGGGAGTGTTCGTGCAAGGCCTCCTCAAACCCTCGGTCAAAGAGTTGGGCGACGAGCCAGAGCCTGCCCCGGAACTCTGCGAGGTGCTGGCCATTAACGCCGAAGAAGAAGACTGGATGGCCGAGTTCATAGATTTCCTCGCCCACAACAAAGTGCCAAAGGACCCCACGGAGCGAAAGATTCTGGAACGCCGAAGCAAAAATTACGTGGTGGTCGGTGGCGCCTTGTACAGACGAGCCGCCACAAATCAAGTATTCATCAAATGCGTCACGAAAGAAGTCGGCCTCCAGATCCTTGATGACATCCACTCGGGAAGTTGTGGAAGCCACGCCGCCGCAGGGACACTAGTCGGGAAAGCATATCGAGCAGGGTTCTTTTGGCCCACCGCTGTCTCCGACGCCAAAGCACTCGTCCGCCGATGCCAGGGGTGCCAATTCTTCGCCAAGCAGAAACACCTCCCGGCCCAAGCTCTGCGCACCATTCCGCCTTCGTGGCCATTCGCCTGTTGGGGGTTGGACATGGTGGGACCATTCAGAGCAGCCCCGGGAGGTTACACACACATCCTCGTCGCCATCGATAAATTCTCCAAATGGATAGAGTACAAGGCCATCGTCGGAACTCCAACATCAAAGCAGGCCGCCGCCTTCGTCGAAGAAATTACACACCGGTTCGGAGTCCCTAACAGGATCATCACCGACTTAGGGACGCAGTTCACTGGATCCGCCTTCTGGGACTTTTGCGAGAACAGCTGTATCGGTGTATACTACGCCTCCGTCGCCCATCCCAGATGTAACGGACAGGTGGAACGGGCCAACGCCATGATACTCCAAGGACTAAAAGCAAGAGTCTTCGACCCACTGAAGAAATTCGCCGGACGGTGGCACCAAGAGCTACCACAAGTCATTTGGGGACTCAGGACTCAGCCGAGTCGTGCAACAGGTCATACTCCATTCTTCCTCGTCTACGGCTCCGAGGCAATCCTCCCCACCGACATTGCTTTTGGATCTCCGCGCATCGATAACTACGACGAAGGTGAAGCAGAGGCAGCTCGCGAGGTGGACCTAGACTCCATCGAAGAACACTGACTTAACGCGCTCATACAGCACGCGCGCTATCAGCAACAACTCTGACGCTACCACGACAAGAACGTCCAGGAACGGGACTTCAACATCGGTGACCTCGTCCTACGACGAGTGCAATCCACTGCAGGGGTTCACAAACTCTCCGCTCCATGGGAAGGCCCGTTCATCGTGACTCAGGTCATATGTCCGGGTACTTTTCGTCTCCAATACGAGGATGGCACCGAGGTCCCACACCCGTGGAACATAGAGCATTTACGCCGATTCTACCCATGAAAAGCTATGTATCACAAAGTTCAATAATACTATATGCTTTTTTTGTATATTTATTCTCCTTGCAAAACTTCTCAGAATCACTCCGTTCCCGAGTAGCTCTTAACTAAATGCTGTGTAACCGGGCCTGGAACGACGCCTAAGCCTTCTACACGTGCACGGGATCTGCTCTCGACGTTATGAACTTAGGATAAGTGAAGCAAAGGGAAAAGCACATTTCAGCCAAAAGCTACTCGGGCAACAATAAAATACGAAACAAAGTCTCCAACACTCTTGTTTTACTTGTTTCTAATTACTTGTATATACAAAGGTTTACACTACTCTGCTACAGAATACAGGACTC
>CM014272.1:2763098-2773700 GCA_004135705.1 Alloteropsis semialata
GATAGTATACATTGCCTGGAGCATCGTCATGTCCGCACCTTTCCGGAACTCCTGCTCCGTCTTGAGCTTCCCCGCCAACACCTCCTCCGACTGCTGCAGAGTTGCGTTCGCAAAACGCAACTCCTTCAGCTCCTTGATGTGGCGGTCCCTCTCCATCTCCTTCTCTGAAAAAGCAGGGAAGCACTCGGTCAGGATGAAAGGAACAAGGCGAAATCTGACGACTCAACAACTACTCGGGAAATACAAGGAGAAGGCCTTACGGTGAAGACTGGATCGATGCTCCACAATGGCGTCGTTCAGGCTCTTCTTGGCGGCGTCACGCTGACGCTTGACCCGTTTGAGCTCCGCCTCCATCTCCGCCGCGCGCCGGAGCGCCGACGCCACATCCTGGGTCTGCCCAAGACGCGACTGCCGGAGCGTGGCCAACTTCTACAACCACTCGTAAAGTAAAGAATTCAGACAACTCATAACGAAGAAGAAAAGACAAACGTGACAATCGAGGAGACAAACCGTTGCACAGCGCCGAGCGTGGTCGACAGCAATCTGAAGCTCGGCAATAACCGACCCCTCCTTCTCCGCAATAGCGTCAACCCCGGGGACAGTGATAGTTCCTGAGGTGTCCGACTGCTTTTGGAGACCCTCCTCCTGGGTTTCTCCTCGAGCAGTGTCGCCCGCGCTTACGGGCGAAGCCTGGATCACCGGGTCCACGTCAGGATCCCCAGCGCCGCCACTTGGAGTGATCGCCGTATCACCTCCACCGCCCTGCACGTCGTCGGCCGCCAGCGTCTCCACATCACCTCCGGGTCACGCCCGGCTGGTACTTCCTCCGTTTGCACCGCCGCTGACCCCTCGGCCGAGTTCCCCACCTCAGGCGTAGCTCCTGAGGACGACTGGCCAACAGGTTCGGCCGGAGGAGGACTCGGGCCTTGCGGGACATCGGTTGAAGGAGCCTTCCCGCTGGCCGCTTCACCGTCAAGATCGGAGGCTTTGCTGAAAAAAGCACTCGGAAATTAAAACAAGAACTCGGAGATAATGATACGTACAAGAAATGCGAAGACCGAAAACTTACTGAGTACTCTTCACCACCGCGACTCGGGGCCGGAAGACAGGGAGCTTGGGACGCCGCTGCGCCGAGGCCGTCATAAGGATTGGCCTGGTCCCCAAATCGGAGACCGGCCTTGCGTCCGCGGCGGCCTGCACAATCGTCTCCGCCATCCTGCGCCGCCTCTCCTCCACCGAGACGCCCATGGCCCGGGCGTGCTCCTGCTCCTGGAACGCGGAGTCGGACATCGCCTCGTCCTTCTCCTCTTCCTCCACGACGGCCGGGGAAGGACGTCCCGGCTCGTCAACATCAGCCTCCGAACCTGCAGTCGGCTGCTGAGCCGGCTGCGCGTCCGACTTCTTCGCCACGACCTTCTTCGTGCGCCTCCGCTCGGGAGGCGGTGGCGGCGTGCGCGCCACTGCATCTCGGACGGAGGGCGCTTCATCCGACAACATCGCCGAGTCGTCGTCGGCCGCCTCACCGTCAACGGACGCCGCCCGCTTGGAAACGCCGGCCCTGCGAGTATTCCGTTTCGCCACGGCCGCTCGGCGCTTCGGCGGACGGTCCTCCACCACTTCTTCGTCCGAAGGGCTCATAGAACCCTCCGTATCACTGGGCGCCCATACACGAGGGGGAGGAGGATCCACCGCCTCCTCTACCGGAGTGTCGCCCTGATCAGCCGGAGGCGCATCCTCCAGCAACACCTTCCTCGGGAAGTCTTCTGGGAGTGGGGCAGCAGAAAAATACTCGAAGACCCGATCCTGCGCCAAAGAAAACGCAAAATCAGACGGCCAACGGACGAAACCAAAAAATTACATCAAGAAGAACATTCAAAAGCACTCGGAACAGCAACTTACCGGTGGTGGAGGCCTCTTCAATGAAAAGGGGCGCGGCTGGTGCTTCTCCGACACGTGGCCGAGGAAGAACCCGCCCACGCGCGCCTTCATCTCCTC
Source organism: Alloteropsis semialata (assembly GCA_004135705.1). NCBI lineage: Eukaryota > Viridiplantae > Streptophyta > Magnoliopsida > Poales > Poaceae > Alloteropsis > Alloteropsis semialata. Next base: position 2,765,094 of record CM014272.1, read on the forward strand.
CTTGCTTACGGTGCGGTTGGCACCCCGAGTGGGATCATCCCGGCCCGAGTACTCGTAGCCCGGGTGCTTCCGCTCCTGGATTGGCTGAATCAGCCGCCTGCTAAAGTTGCAGGCGACGCCAATCGCCGTCAAGCCACCGACGTCCTTCAGCTCCTTGATCAACTCAAGGAGCTCGTCCACCTCCTGCATCTGGGAAGCATCAGGGAGCTCGTTCCAGCAGTCCCTGATCTTCGGCCGCTCTCCAGTGTGGCAGGGGATCGCCGGCGCGTGGTTCCCAACGTAAAACCACTCGGCTTTCCAGCCCTTGTTGGAGGTGTTGAGGGCGATGTCGAAGTACTCGTCCTTCCGCCCTTGACGCAGCATGAACCCGGCGCCTCCCACTACCACCATCTTTTCTTCGCTCGGCTGGGGCTTCAGCCAATACAGGTATCTCCACAGGTCGAAATGGGGAGAGATCCCCAGATAGGCCTCACAGAGATGGATAAAGACAGAAATCGCCATGATGGAGTTGGGGTTGAGGTTGATGGCCTCGATCCCATAGAAGTGAAGCAAACCTTAGAAAAACGCCCCCGTTGGCAAGCCAAGTCCCGCCTCAAAGAACGGCTTGAACAGGACCAGCTCGCCGGAGTTCTCCGACGGGAAGTCCTCCCCGGCGCTCGGCCGCCACTCCGCCACGGCCTGAGACGGGAGGATGCTCCGCTCCACCATCTCCTCTAGCATCTTCGTGGTGACTCTCCCCCGCGCCCATACGGCGCCGGAGGAGGAAACCTTGCTTGACTTGGGGGCGCCGGTATTCTTCTTCTTCGGTGCCATGGATCTAAGGGCAGGAGTCTTCGTTCGCATCAACGAGGCTACACTCCCCGTGGTGGCTAAGACCGCGGAACGGATCTACGAGCAGAATGAGCTCTGGTGGCAGCGGGATGAAGAATGAAGAAAGGGGAGAATGGATCTGGGAACGGGGAGATTTCCTCTCCAGACCTAACCCTCACCTTTTATATCGTGCCTGGATGCCCGAAATTACCGCGAGATGGCGCGATTAACGGACGCGGGCGAAACGGTAAAAAGAGCCGTTGGGCGTTCCGCCTTCCGTTACGCGCCGGGCGCCAATGGTAAAAAAGGGGCCCGAGCACTCGGGCAGGGCACAGAAGTCGGCGTGCCACTAAGGTTCGACCAGCATTCGGACTCGGGGGCTGGCGCCGCATCCAAGACAGTGTGCCTCTCGGGCTCGATTGGCCTCGAACTACTCGGGAGCCAACACTGCGAATCAAGTGGTGTGCCACTAAGGCTCGAACAGCGCTCGCACTCGGGGCCTGGCGCCGCGATTAAGTCAGTGCGCCTCTCGGGCTCGATTGGTCCCGAACTACTCGGGAGCCAACACTGCAAATCAAGTGGTGTGCCGCTAAGGCTCGAACAGCGCTCGCACTCAGGGGCTGGCGCCGCATTCAAGTCAGTGCGCCTCTCGGGCTCGATTGGCTCCGAGCCACTCGGAAGCCGACACTGCAGAGCAAAAGGCGTGCCGCTAAGGTTCGACCGGCACTCGGACTCGGGGGCTGGCGCCATATCAAAAACAGCGTGCCTCTCGGGCTCGATCAGCCCCGAAACGCTCGGGGGCTGACGCTGCGAACATGTTACAATGGTTGGAGAAGCGCGGCCAAGCCTTGACAGCTCGGGGCTAGCGCTGCCGAGAAGCTTCCTCCTCAAGACTATTATGCAATGAAATCCTTTTGCAGGTTATACAATTACAATGAAGCCGGTCATACGCCGGTTACAAAGACCAAACACATCAGCCGCCAAGATGACGGCCTGGGGCACTCGTCCCTGCGCCTAGTGCTACATCCGGAGCAAGCTTGGCCCATATGAGCTCCTCGCAAGCTCTCTTGTAGCACCACTGCAGCCGTCGACGGGACAGCACCAACAGAGGGTTGTTAGCGAATGCCTTCAGGTATCCCTTGCTCTACAAAGCATTTCACCCCACATGGCCCTCGTCACACGGGAATGCGGGGGTGAACGGGACAGCACTCAGACGCTAATCAACACCTCAGAACCTTCGCAAGCACTCTTCTAGCACCATACCTTGGAGACTCCATGAACTTTCCCCGGTGGATGAACCCAGCAATGAGCCTCCGGCATGTTGACTGCAAGGATCCTATACCTACTCGCTCCTGGGTGGCAGCTCTCGCTCCCCGGCGGGTATTTATAGCCTAGGATTGCCGGGGGACGGGAGACTTCTCCACGTCGACAGGCGCCTGAGCTCCGAGCCACGCGTCCCTCTTTCTGCCCAAGCTGCACAGGTCACCCTTATCGCCTTTGGCTTCACTCGACCACGGGAACGTCCTGTGCGACCACGGGAATACTGTTCCTGACGCCGCCTGCCAGAAGCGACACCTCTCCGCCTGCCTCCTCTTTGCCATATCTGACAAAGAAGGAATCGTCCGGGACTCGATCTTTTCGCCAAGCTAAGTATTAATCGATTAACTTCATCAATTCCGTGAGCTTTAAAGTGAGTCGCTAAAGTACTCGGGGAGCACATGCCTTAATCCGTGAAACCTCGGCTCTTCCGTACGCCTACGCTCCTACGCGTGCATGCGGCCCAGCTCCCTGCGCTATGGACTACGGCTGTCGGGGATCAGGTGCATAAACGTAACAGGCTAACTGCCCGGAGAAATTAAAAGACTTCAAAGCAGGAAGTGGAGTTCATTAACATTACATATCGCCGAATATTTTCTCCTCTCGAATTTGTGCTTCGTTGCAGGGTATGGATGACCACTCGGCGTGCTCAGCCCTCACGCTCGGGGGCTGGCGCCGGGACGACCACTCGGCGTGCTCAGCCTTCACGCTCGGGGGCTGGCGCCGAGATGATCACTCGGCGAGCCCAGCCCTCGCGCTCGGGGGCTGGCGCCGGGGCGACTGTCGGCGTGTCCCGCGGGACTCCACCGGTTCTCACGCTCGGGGATTGGACGCCGAAATTAATGTCAGATGATCTAGCCAGATGCTCCTTGACTAACCCTTGGACCGATTCCTACGGAATCGCTTCAAGGCTCGGGGGCTACGGCCAACGGACGCACCTCGCGGCGCATCCGTTGATTGTCTGACGACCTCAGAAGAAGGCTATTAACCCTTGGACCGATTCCTTCGGAATCGCTTCAAGGCTCGGGGGCTACGGCCAACGGACGCACCTCGCGGCGCATCCGTTGGGAAACGGCTCTCTTTTCTCTCCAGTATCACGCGGTTTCGTTTCCAACTGCAGCAAGCTCGAAGCTCATCAGTGGCACGACCTCGCCGACTTGTCTCTCAACCACGTACTACTCGGGGGCTTGTCGGGGGTAGACCCCAGGGGTACCCAGAAGGCGGATTGGCCCAACCATCAAGGGGCGGCCCAGTCCGAGTGCTATCGGGCCGGGTTGTCAGACTGGGTGGCCCACCACTCGGAGGCCCACCAGTCGGACGAGCCGGATGGGCGCGACGGCGCACGTAGCAAGAAACAAGACGGCGTATCCCGCAAGAAGCTCGGAGATCAAGATAAACTAGCCGGAATTATAGGGAAGGATATCTGTAATCGTTATAGGATCGCATCCTTGTATTTCGGGTAGGTTATGATCTCTAGCCGACTTGTAACTCAAGGCAGCCGGACTATATAAGGCGCCTTGAGACCCCCCTCCAGAACACGACGATTACAACCCACGCATTCATTCAACCTAGGACAGAACCCAACTACGGAGATCCTTCAGGAACTTCATATACAGCAATCCATACACCCAACACAGGACGTAGGGTATTACGTCATCTTGACGGCCCGAACCTGTTCAATCCTCGCGTCTTGTGTTACCATCGTCTTGTGATCCTCGATCTGTCCCTCGACTAATCAACCACGCGGACTACCCTGTGTGGACTGCCGGGTCCATAAATCTGACAGAGAGCGAGCGAGCGAGTGAGAAATGATGAGCGGATAAGGTTCTGGATCGATTTTTACGAGTTCGGGCGGACTGTCCGCGAGAAAAAGGCGGACTGTCCGCTAGTCCCAAATTGGTTCGTTACAGCGGGTCTTCCTTTTCTATGTCTGGGAGTTCGGGGGAGGACACGGCATCATCCGTGGACTGGTACTTCTCTGTCCGGGCGATGCGGACGTCATGGGAATCCAGGCGCTTGGTAATCGTGGAGAGCTGCCCAAGGATTCGATCCAATTTGAGCGAATCCGTTAGCGGAGGATCGTCATCGCCGGGGCTGGCCATGGGCGCCGGTTCTTCTGGCGCTGCGGGTGGAGGCGATGCCCCAGAAGGCGTCCCTGATACCAAATTGATCTGGCGCCGGGGTCTAGGAGTGCGAGACAGAGGAGAGCGCAAGAACAGAGTCGCTTGTGAATGAGAACGCAGCAGATGGAGCGGTGGCGAGCCTATCTCGTCGGCCGACGAGGTCTCCTTCCTCGCCACCGTCGAAGATTGACTCGCCCCCGTAAGGAGAGTCTTATTTCTTCGATGATCCTAATACAAACTATCGGGTCTTCTTTATAGTTCAGAAGCCCTGACCTTTCCTAACAAATCTTAACCAATCTAAACTCTTGATTACTAAACAAAACCCTAAAGCCTCTACTTAACAAAAATAGGCCGGCGGCTACCTAAGCAACCTTTGGGCCTGCCTTGGGTCGGCGCCTATACCGGCGGCCCACAAAAGCATCGACAACACATAACATTCATGTCAACCTCAAGACCATTTGAACTTCTCCGCATGGACTTGTTTGGGCCAGCAACAAATATATTGTCTTATGGTGATTGATGACTAGTCAAGATTCACATAGGTGGTCTTTCTTCAAATCAAGAGTGAATTGGCAGACTACTAGATTTGCAAGAGTGGCCGAGAGTGTTCCATAAATGGCCGACGGGAAGAATACCTAGTACTGTCATTTGTGGCCATTGCCGAAGGTAATTAACTCATACATCTGGCTTTGGCAAGGGTGAAAAAAAATCACCAACAAAGCATTCACCGACCACACTATAATCAGTAGAAAAAGTGACTGGTCACCCTCGGCCATCTGATGAAAACTCTAGGCAATAGCTACTAATCTAGAAGATGCACTCAACAAGTTTGCCAATGCAAGAAATCCTAAAATAAGTTTCATGTGAATATATGACTGATAATAGGAAATATATTAGAAGCAGTGGAAGATAAATCCATATAATCTTCACACAGAGCAGTACATGGGTTGCCTAGTCTATTCTAAAATGGATAGAAGGACTTATATATAATTTGAACACAGGGAGTGCAAGATTTGTTGATGTAAATCAACATCCAAATTACAAGAAGTCTGACCTTCACAATTATTTACATGAGCCATATTATAATTTAACATTACAACTTCCCCGCCTTAGATAATTAATACAACATGCATCATTTGAATGGATAGAACCAACGATAAATGCAGTAAATGGAGTGATGAGTAAAACTAAAACACATTTACAATGAAATTTAATAACAAGCATAATATTCTATTACATGTTCATAGAGTTAAACTATTTCACAACTTATTAGCACCTTTTGGTTCAGAAGGTTGTCAATGGATTCCATGGGTCTTGTAATAAGCTAAGAGACTGAGAATTATTATGTAAGGCCACAGTGCCCATACAGCAAGGACTAGGATCACAGCCGCAACGCGTAGCCATGCGCGGGCACCGAGCCTTTTGAGCAGCACCAACTGCACCACCGCTAGTGTGCATGCGAGCCAAGCGACATCAAGGGAGGAGAACGACATACCCAACCATGTCAGAACAGCAGTCGCTCGAGCAACCGGAGCTAGGGCAGCATACGTTCCAAACGCAAATGCTGCAGCCAAGCTTCGAGCAGAGCCATGGAGGAAGAAGATGGAGGCGCCGAAGGTAGCCATTCGTGTGCGGATGTCGACGTTGGTCACGCCGGCGTATGCGAGGCTGATGGTGGCCAAGGCGGAGCAAAGCAGCGCCAAGTTGTTGGCCACGACAAAGCCCTGGAAGGAGTAGGTCGCGGCGAGCACCGGCGTGCCCGGAGCACTACCGGATTTAGTGTCATCGCCGGCTCGGTACCCACCAGGGATGGCAAAAGCCGCCGCAAATGAAACCGTCACCAATAGCGCTGATATGACGCCAACAATCGGTACGGAGTCAGAGATCATCTTTGCTTCCTTCTCCTCATCTATATGAGGATAGCCATTGTGGTGATCTCCATATTCAGCACCGGCAGCCTCTAGTAGAGACCACATCAGAAGTCGTGGATGCTGCATCAAGTTAAAGAAAATCAATTATTAGGCCACTGCTAAAATTTGGCTTCACATTTGTTTTTTTACGAATCACTTGGTTGTTGACTCCAAAATTTTTGCAATAATGCAAAGTTGGTGAGGCATGCAAATAATGTTTAGTAATACTAAATGCAAATTTGGCGACAATCTTACTATTATTAATTGGAGGCTCCATATTAATCCTAATGAGAGACACACTATAAAAAATAGAAATTCTCATAAAAAACAAACATCCGATCATCGATCCCATGAATGCCTGTTTGGGTATTAACTAATAATTATCTACCTAAGAATTAATAGTTGCTAATTATTAGCTAGCTAACTATTAGCAGGATGGTGTTTGGATCCACCTGCTAACAGATTGATTTTATACTATTAGTAGTATCTATTAGAACTCTCCAACCCAGCTGCTAATTTTAGTTGCTAACCATTTGTTCTAATGGATCCAAATAGGCCCGAAGTCTAATCATCATAGATCTTATGATTTCTCAGAAATTACCCATCGTTGCCATTAGTGCAATAGTTTAAAATATTCCCTAACATATTACATATGTCAAATTTACCCACCTCTGCCATTATGTAAAATAACCTAAGTTAACCCTTTAGTCTTGATCTAAATTACTCACATATGCTATTATAAAATAGTTTAAAGTAACTCCCTAAATTTGTATCTATATTACTCAGCTATGTTATTTTTAAAAATAATCGAATGTAACCACTTAAATTTACATCTAAATTACACATATATCTATCATTATTAAAAATAACCTAAAGGCAAACCCTCTAAATCTGTATCAAAATTATCTACATCTATCATTATAAAAATTATTATGTTGAACACTAATATGGTTTTACTATTTTCATGTATGGAATAAGCAATGAGTACACTAATTTCCATGTTAAACACATGAATGAAATTAAGGGTTCAATTAAATATATACAAAGATGTGGTGCAAGGTGAATAAATACGGATATGGATAAAAGAATATATAGGATACCAGGAAAGTATAGAAAAGCCAAAAAAAAACTTGTAATTTGGGACGAAGGAAGTACTACTTAACAAATTAAAGGATTGGTAGACTCTCCATAAGCACGTACCAACCAAAAATTAAAACCAACGGGCTTCTCCAGAATATCCAGCGCAGTCCTGCCCATGTTATCTCGAAAGTTCAACTGGATCCCCTTGTTCCACAGCAAGCAGTAGAAAACCTCCAAACTCGTGGTCTTGACCGCAAGGTGTAGCCCGGTGTTGCCGTCGCCGTCCCGCATGTTCATGATCGTCTCAAACCTCTCCGCCCGGTGAGGACGCCCGTGGTGCCCTCGGAAGTAGCGGTAGGCGTTGAGAACCAGGGTGGAGTTCCTGCTGGCGATGGCGACGTGGAGGAAGGTTCTGCCCATGGCGTCCCGTGCCTCGGCGCAGCCGGGGCACTCGTCCAGGAAGACGCGCACGACGTCGCCCTTGTTCTCCTTGGCCGCCACATGTATGGGGAGCGAGCCCTCGTCGTCGTACTGGTACGCGGAGGATCTGTCGGCCTTTAGCAACGCCATGACCGTTCCGGGAACCCCGCGTGAGGCGGCGAAGTGCAGAGGCGTGCTGCCATGGGCTCGGTCCCCTTGCTTGATGAGCTCATGCTTTCCCCATTCCATCAGCATATCTGTCATACCTACATACGGTTGGTTCAATAGAAATCAGCCAAAAAATCCAAAGGAGTTACTCTCCCGCCATTTTCTGTTTTGTAATACAAGGCATTCAATACAAATCAAGAGGGCGAACAAAAGATGCATGTAACCTCCAATTAAAATCTTCATGTTTAGCAGCTGTAATTAAAGTTATTTATAAGATTAAATAGTGGAGGAAGATATAGAAAAAATAATTATGCAACGGAAAGAGAAAAAAAATCAAATGATTTTCTTTAATATTTGTCTAAAAATTTTAGAATAACTTGTATTTTAAAATAATATTTTAATTTTAGAATGTCTTATGTTTGAGAACAGAGCAGTTTCTATAGCGTTTGGTCGTGGAACTTACGTGTGTTGTTGTGGAGAACCGCAGCATGCCAGACGTTCTGTCCATCCGGTCCACTGTAGGAGAGCTCCTCGTCCTTGCTATGCAGCAGCTCTGCAAGGGCGTCATGTCCCAGTGAGACGGCCAGGTACAAGGGCGAGGCGCCGTCCACCTCCGGCAGCCGAGCGAGCCGCGGATCCGCCGACATCAACCTCTCCACCATCCCCTTGTCGTCCAGGCGGACGGCCTCGTGCAGCGCCGTCTCTCTCCGCTTGTTCTGCTTCCTCAGCGCCGCCCACACCCTCTCGTCGCCGGCCTCGGCTCTCGCCAGGCGGACGAG
>CM014272.1:2788002-2823002 GCA_004135705.1 Alloteropsis semialata
GATGAAACGAGAATATGGCAAGTCCTCGAGCAAATAGATCACGATCACGTTACCTTGCTTGTCATTCGGCATTGATGAACTCCAGCCAGACATCAGAGAACCCATCCCCTACTATTTATCGGTCTGCGACCAACTCTCTTCTATTTCTCCTGCAAGACGTACGTACGTTACGTACGTGTCCGAGGAGAGATCGATAGTGATAGCGATGGCTCTCTCAGCTGATGGCCATTTTATAGACGAGCCAGCGAAAGAAACCGCTTTCTTTTCAAGTTTAATGTTCGACCAATATACGGCTGCCTCTGTCCTCCGAACCTCATATGGAATTTCGTGCCAAGAAAAAACCGCATATGGAATTTCCAAATACTGTAATTCCTAGAAAGTTCAGATACTCTGTCTCTGTGTGTCTCGTCCTTAAACATATCTGTCCCTCGAGCAAGCATGCAGCTGCCTGTCGACGATGCACAGTTTGCACACGCGTCGTTGCCCAGAGTCGCCATTGGCCCCTTGCATGCATGCGGGCGAGCGCCCATGCCGGCCTCGATCGAAAGCCTAGCCATCGTCCTTCCGGCAAAGGCGTTGGTGCACTGCACTGCAGCAGCTCGTCTTATTTAAAATGTTGTTCATATTATTTTATAACTGTTTGTTTTACTTTTCTTATATTGTTGTTTTTACATAATAACATAAGAATAATATAACAAATAGTAATAAAATAGTATAAAGACCATTTTAAAAGATAAAGCTCACCGTTATGAACGCGTGACCGTAAAAATCACCTAAATCGGAGGTACAGACAAAAAGTAATAATCATTTTAAGATCTAAGGACTAAATTGTAAATAAAAAAATTTAAAACCACTCACCAAAACAGACAAAACCGGGTCGGGGTGGTTATGTGTCCGGTTTTAGGAATCCGAGGAGACAGAATGGACGGTTTTCGAGTTCGAGGAGGAAAGATGGACTCGGCTCATAATCCAGGGAGGTAAATAGGACTTTTTCCTTTCCTAAACCATGTCTCTAGTGGGAGCTAAGACGTACTGCTGGCTGTCACGCGAGGCCGGGTTGGTCCGCACGAAGGGAATTTTTTACGATTTTGCAGAAATAACTCCCCACTGTAGTGAAATATTTACAGAACTAGTCACCTACCACCGTTTCAAATGGCGACTGCCAAATCACATGGATGTTTTTCTAAAAAACCGCTGTTCCAAACGGCGGTTGACGCGGCGGTATTGACCGTCACGGCCCTAAACGTCGTGCCGTTTGGTGGTTTTAGCAGAAACCGCCGTATGATTCGACGGCCGCCATCATACGGCGTTTGGTGGCCATTCTTGCAAATATGTCACAGGGAGTTTATTTCTACAAAAAAGTAAAAAAAATCACACGAAGCCGAGCTGCAGAAACTCCTTGACAAGCTGGCAGTCGCCGTCGTGCTCGGGCACGGGTCCTACTGCAGGTGGTAGATGATAGGTGGGTCCCAATTATAAGAGACAAAAAGATAAGAACAGCAGGAAGACTAGCAAAGGGCATTGGTGCAACAGGGGCTGTTGTCTGGTCGTCTGGGATACGGTGCAACACCCTATTGACCTTGGAGGTCTTGGAATACATAATATTGAGGTCATGGGTTGAGCTCTACAAATGAGATGGCAATAGCTGAAGAAAACAAGAGCTGATCGTCCCTGAGTGGATCTGGACCTGCCTTGCCATGCCAACACTTTGGAATTGGTAATGGTAACAATACTTTGTTTTGGACAGATAGATGGATTCATGGGTGTTCCATTGCTGATTTAGCGCCTGCTTTGGTCACATGTGTTAGATAGCGTATTAAATCCAAGAGAACGGTGGCTGAGGCTTTAGAAAATGATGCTTGGATTGATGATACTAGGAAGATAGGCGCGCTATCGCCGTGCACGCACAGTAAATTAAAGTGCGGGAAAACATCATTAATTAATTAATTATCCGCCAGCACTTGTTTCAAAAAAAAAACTGTCAATAGACTTTAACTTGTATAGAACATTAGCCCTCGCCACTACATTAACATGCACATATGGCTACGGAAGCATATACACATCCACCGAATCTTTCAGGAAAAAGAATATTTATAAGTGCGATTTGCATGACGATTACTTCACTAAGTACCGCGTTAGTTAGTCTCGTACACGTTTTTAGCCCAAAATAAAATAGGGCATTGTCCTGCTTGTCTAACATCAACGCTGTAGTTATCTTGTCTCCATCTAAGCCTTGTTTAACCTGAAGCATGGAAAATGGATAAAAGCTTAGATACTGCGCTGCCCTTTTTTACAAAAGAAAAATCAAAGCATGTGTAGCTTCAAAGAACATGAATTAGAACTAAATTTAGTCACATATTGACATATGGCAAAGTTTTTTAACTAACAAACAAATAGCTAACACTGGCAATTATAGTTATCAATTTGAAGGAATATAGAAGACTAAATCAAGCTCAATATGAGCCAAATATTGCGGCAAAGGATGTACCATGTACGCAATTCGGAGAGGGTGGAAAGGAAAAGTGCATGCCTAGAAATGAATGGAGACAAAGGATAAGGGTGCCCCTTTACTATCACTCCACATCTTTGTTTCTACTGAGCAGGAACATGAAAAGCCACCTTGATTGGGCTTGCTCACCTACAGATCAGTTTTGAACAAATCAGATATCATCACTTAAGTATCAGTTTTGGCAGAAAGGTTATAGTATGGCGGCCAGACATGAAAAGTTGTGCTAAAATCTATAAAATATTTCTGGCATCTAGTAACAAATAAACAACACGAATATCAAGAAAAAGTTGTAGTTGTTCCTAAAAAAACTGTAGTGCAGAATAACACATGAAATCTATATGATCCACTCGACCAACTGTGATTAGCAAATACCAGAATAGAATTCACAAGATTTACAAAAGGTGTCAACATCATTAGCTAAAAGAGGAACAATGGTAAAGGCATTCACAGGAGGCAATATATGTTAGGCAGGTGCATTTAGATGTAGCATGCGAGGAGGCTGGGAAGCCATGAGACTGCCTTCGATAATCGTAATCAAAGCATGTATATGCAAAAAAAACAAAGGAGATTGCCATAGCAAATAAACGTTATAGAGCTTTAGAAATCAGCTATAAAGCTGTTTTTTAATTTCTTACAAAGCTGTTTATTTGCTAGCGCAAGGCAACCATTCTGTAATTTTGAAAGCGAAGATACACAGTTAGGAGCAGATAATCAAGACCATACCTATGGGTAGGCATGAAATTAAAGGCAGGAGCAGATCGTCAAAACAACACCTATGGCCAAGCATCATGAAAGAAAGACAAAAAACATGTCTATTCTCTGCATTATACATCCAGCAGTTCATAGTGGAGAAAATTAATCCAGCAGACCTTTCATATATAATTGAATGAATAATGATGAGTCACTGTTTTCCAGGGCAGGGGATGGAGCATTAACCATGGAATTATTAAAACTGTGAGGCACACCACCAACAGTCCCACACCTATATATGTTTACCTTACCCCTACAATACAGTCAACAATAATAGTTCAGTTTTTGTCTTGAGCAATATACCTGTTTTGTAGAGTGGCATTTTAACTTAAATTGCCAGTAGAGCTACCCGCCTACCCTGAAAAGGGAGACCACGTGCAAGAGGAAAGATTCAGAATAAGGCCACATGCATTTTATGAAGACAGATGAAGAACATTTAAACATCATTCCACATTGCTGAAATGAACTCCTTAGCCGAGAGAGTGAAATAGATATATTCAATTGCCCAGTGGTAAAGAATTAAAACAACTCTTGGCAGTGGCAGTCCTTGGATCTGCAGAGAAATAAAGGCTAGCCAGCAATTACACAATACCTCTCACCTTGAGATGATAAACAATTTTGAAAAAACAAAACACAAAATTGAATTGAATCATCCTGAAGGAAGAGAGATGCATAGAAGTCACTTGTTGTGAAAGATATATGGCATAGGGATTATCACCCAAGCAACACCAATGAGATCAATTTTCATTGCGCCTCCTTTTCGCATATGCGAAGTCAATACTTGCCACTATTTTGGTTTGCTCACAAATCACAAGAAAAGCAATGACTTGGGTTTAGGAAAAAGGCACGCAGGAAAGGCAACAACAAACAGATGTACCTGGTTTCCTTCACCTAGAGGCCTCACCGCCTGGCCTGAGGACTTCACCGCAAGGGGAAAACGGATGGCTATGGAGGGCGAGCCGAACACCGAGGGCAAGCTGCAGTTTCCGAGGAAGAAAAGAAGTGCCAGTAGGCGACGTACTCGAGAGGAGAGTCGGCAACCGACAACAGGCGGGAAACAGCGGCGGCTCCGCCGCTCCGCTGGGCGAGAGCGTAGGGAAGCCGGGCAGCTGTTTGGGCCAGCGATAGGAGACCCAAATGTTGGGCAAGCACCGATGACGCCCATGGGAAACTACGGGCCAACAACACCCAAGGACAAAGACGAAGGCCACGACTCAAGCAGCCTGGCACAGAATCGATCCATATATGGGACACAAGCCGCGGAACGGAGGTGGCGAGGGAGGAGGAGGTGCCGTACCTGGCGACGACGACGACGATGCGACCGAGGCCTGGCACAGAATCGATCCGTATATGGGGCACAAGCCGCAAAACGGAGGCGGCGAGGGAGGAGGAGGTGCCGTACCTGGCGATGACGACGCGACCGAGGAAGAGCGGCGGGCGAGGGGAAAACGATGACGACCACGCAGTGGCAACAGAAAACCTAAATGCCCTCAACCGAACCAGCGGCCTTTGGGCCAACATGCAAGGCCCAAAATCTCGACGGGACACTGGCTCAGAAGAGGCCACACGGGCCGACGGAAGAAGAAATGCGGACGCGTCGCGGCCCAATGAAAAAAATCACTCTACAGTAGATCGCTGCCTCTCTGCGTCTGGAATTCACCGGGGATATGAGGTTAGTTATTATTCAGGGAGGCCTGACCATGATTGTTCTTTCAGAATACATACGGCTAGCTGCTGGCCTTAGTGGCATTGTACTCTCCCAGAATAAGGACCAGCATATCTGGAGATTTGAGGCCTTGGGTTTATACTCTGCTAAGTCCAACTACAGTGCCTATTTTTGTGGTGCAGTGACCTTTGAACCATGGCGTCGACTATGGAAATCATAGGACTCGGGAAAATGTAAGCTGTTTATTTGGCTGGCCATCAGAAATAGATGCCGGACTGCTGATCGGCTTGTTCGTAGAGGACTGCCTCACCGGCAGAAATGTCCCTTATGTGACCAAGAAGATGAGACAGTCCAACACTCCTCACTAATTGTGTATTCTCATGTCAAATCTGGTTCAACATCCTCACTCCATTAGATTTAAGAGGAGCAGCACCACAACTGAATGAACTCTCCTTTGCGGATTGGTCGGCCAAGTGCATAAGAAAGGTCAAGAAGGAATTCAAAAAAGAGGTTAGTTCTCTCATCATCCTGACTGCTTGGCTGATTTGGAAGCATCGTAATTCTGTGTATTTGATGGTGCTTCGCCATCTGTTAATTAGGTTTCGAGACACTTCAGAGATGAGTGTAAACTGTGGTCCTTAGCTGGAGCAAGAAGCTTCAGGCACTGCAGCTAGATGAAGTAGGAACATCTTTTTAGAAGGTGTCTGGTCTGGGGTTGTCCAGTAGTTATGATAGTCTATTGTCTATCCTACCGTTCTCATGTATGGCTCCGGCATGAGCTGGGCTTATAAAAGGGCCATTTTTACCTCTCTATAATACAAAGATACGCAACTCTCCTACGTATTCGAGAAAAAAAGGCATTGGTAGATTAGTCATTTCCCATGTTCGATCCATGTTGGTATGGTGAGTTGTCTCATGTCGGATAAAAGGACAAATTTACGAGTCAAACTTTTTTTTGACAAATTTGTAGGTTACATTCTTATAATGACATCTCAAGAAGCGTCATTTTTACTCTACTCCCTCTATCCCAAAAAGAATGCAATTCTAGCACAGTGACACGTTTTAGTATCTCAAGTTTGACCAATTATAGATTAAAAAATATAAATATTTATGAGATGAAATAAATATCATTAGATTAGTTACAAAATGCATTTTCATAATAAATTTATTTAAAACCATAAATATGAATATAACTCGCTAGAGACTTGGTCAAACGTGAACCATTTTAAGTGGCACGTAACACGTAGTTGCATTCTTTTTGGGACGGAGGGAGTAACAATTAATTAAATAACCCAAAATCAGAAGGCAGAAGAGTCGGAGGCAGACTGAAATGTACATAAAGATCAGGATGTAAATAGTAACAAATATGCCAGCGTTCTGGACATCAATGTCATTGCGGTTTCTTTCAGGAGGCTTAGCATAAAAGATGGATAGTCGATCACATCGTGTTCCTTCCTTTCTGGTTTCTTTCAGGGGCCTTAGCATAAAAAAATGGATAGTCGATCACATCCTGTCCCTTCCTTTCTGGTCAATAGCCTTGATCTTCTCGTAGCATGGTAGCATCCATGTGCCCCGTCGTATCTGTTCTCCCCCTGACCGGTTGGATCCACATACAGTATACAGGCTCAAAGCACCCTAATACATCTCTCTACTGAGAAAACGCCTTAGTCACGAATACGCCTTCTTCACTTGGTAGACACCCTCACCGTCGGTGGGGCCGGGTGACTCCTTTCCGGTCCAGAGACCGGTGTAGAAGCAATGCTCTGCCGGAGCCACGCCATCTGCCGCCACCTGCTCTCCTATGTACTCCGCCAGGCCCCCACCATGAGTGCACTTCCTCGCGAGGCGTCGAGCCGCACCGCCGCCACCATCGCGCCATCCCCTCCACCTCCTCCATCCACCGCCTCACCTCCACGAGCCACGCGCCCCACATCGCCGCCTCCAACTCGTCCATTCACCGCCTCGCCACTGCGCCCCTCATCGCCGCCTCCGCCTCTTGGGTACAATGCCTCCACTCCTCTCACCAGACTCCTCTCACCACCGCGGTTCACCCCTTCCATCCGCTCTAGCATTTTTGCTCTCTCTCTCTCTCTCTCTCTCTCTCTCTCTCTCCTGTCACAAGGCTCACCAATACTACCCCACTCATCCATCGAAGGCACCATGGATGGATGGGAGCAGCGTTTTCAAGCATACTTAGATGAGCTGATGTCTACAAAGAGGAGTGAGTTGAGGTTGTTGAGTTCTTGGAGTATGCAGATATCTTATCTGATTCATTATCAAACAAGCTCAATCGTGAAATAGCAGGCAACGTCTTTGGGATTTTCCATCTTGCAGAGCAAATTGGTATCTCCCCAGACCATTTGTCTTTTTCTTCTGGTTCTTGAAAACAACAACAAAGGTTATTGCATCAAAAAGTCACTAAGGATTGATAACCTCTTGTCCGAGGCTGAACCTGTTTAGGATAAAAAAAACATTAGCACTACTAGTCTGGATCTAGATTGCACCTCCTGTGATAAGAATCGGGCATCCTCGTACATGGCTGCTGGTAAAACATTGCACAACATGCTCGAAAAAGGTTATGGACACAACATCTTTTCCAGGTTGCCCCCCGAGACCAAGGACTTGCTCCTGAAGTTGCTTCGGCCAATTGATGAAATGCTCGTCATTTACCATCCTTCTCTGTTGTTGTCACATGGAAGGGTTGTCCTGTGCGACAGGATTTACTATTTGCTATTCACCCATTATTCCTGTTATAAGAAGGAGAAAAAGAGTCGGAGTCAGAAATGAAAGGTTGTTCAGTTGCTGTCTGAAATGGCCTACGTTCAGGGCATGCCAAATGTGGTTGGAATTATTGGTAAGCACCCGTTACTCACATCCATGAATAACCCACCTCAAAAATGGGGCGGTTCAACCCCCACAGCAGCTTCTCCAACCCGTGTAGCAGCTTCTCCAACCCCTGCAGCGGGCTCTAAAGCTTTTCAACTAGTACAGTAGGATCTTCAAGCTCATCAACTACCATAGCAACTACTCCAGCTTCTAAAGCGAGCACTAGGGCTGCGAAAAAAGTATTGATGAAGAAAAAACATACTGCTCTTGGAAAAAAAATTATCTCCATGCATAGACATTCAATCCATCATGCTTAATTTGGATGGGCATTGTCTGAAGGTGAAGAGCCGCAAGTTCAAGGGGAACTCAAATGAGCCACTTCTTTTGTGGTCTTACACAAGGGAGATGGTTGTTGGCCTACTTAAAACTATTTTTCCATTGTATCTGGTGCAAGCACAGGAGAAGTTTTTGGCCCAAGATCTATGGGATGACTTGTGTATCGAAAATCGCTAGGCGCAGAATCTGAGCGGGATTGGTGGTGTCCCCCGATCAACTAAAGCAGAAGATGAAGCTATCAAACAGGCTAGGATGTATGCTCAAATGAGGTACCGGTTCTCGAAGTTGTAAGTCATGCGCTGTTATTGAATCACAAAACTACAATTTGTGAAAGCTAGGGTTTGAGTTGTATGCCAATCAACTTGAGAGAAATGCACGATATTTTATTTAGTTTTCTTATTTGTTATGTATCAAGTTTTGGTAGTCCTATCGTGCTTACAGTTTTATATGTCGAATGTCTATGCATTGTGATTGAATCATAAATCTACAATTTGTGAAAGTCGAGATTTGAGTTGTATGCCAAACAACTTGAGAGAAATGTGTGATGTTTTATTCAGTTTTCTTATTTGCTATGTATCAAGTTTTGGTAGTACTACCATGCATGGTTACATTTTTAGTGAATCTGATCCTGTTAAATTGTTTGGTTGAAGTCAAATAAGTGTGCGGGACCCTGATGATACATATTAATATTTTATGGTTAGCTCCCTGTATCTAACCACATTTAGGCTATCATCATTCCATCTATTATTTTACTGGCAGCTGTTGTAGTTGTTATTCTGTACTACAGGAATTTTGGAGGTAGTAGCAGCAGGCTTCTCAGGTGGTGTATAACACTATGGAGTACTCATATAACGCTTGTTGAGGCAATTGGGGGAAACACTATATGTTATTGTTGAGAAATCGGCGCCCCGACCTTGACACCGATTTGTTAGAAGCGGTACCAAGCTGGTGTGATACCACTTCTACAGTGGACCTATACCCACACTAATTCAAGGAGACCTTCACACTCACACCAACACGGGAAACCAACACTATGTGGAACTCAACTCTTTATTGAAAACACAAGGACTTTACACTTTTTATGTGGCTACCGTACATACTCTACTCTTCCATGGTGGTTCCCTATGCCATCTTCCAAATGGCATCTACTTAGCATTGCTTGATATCTTCGGGTGGAGGGCACCCTTATCTATAGTGTTAAATGACCGTTGGATTGGTGCCAAGTGGCAACCATCCAAAGCACCAGATACAAATATCTCTATTCTAGAATATTCCATACTTTACCACAAAGCACGGTTACCTAAAATATCTAACTTCTACACTCTTTCATATTTTACCATGATCTTATCCATATGCATGGCAAAATAGTGTCTTGATATATCTCAAACCTTCTAGAATATTCCAAATATGCATTGCATATTATCAACAATTATTATTCGTCTACATGCATTTTTTGTCATTGTAATTTAGAATATCTGTTTTATATTTTTGATTAGATGTGTCAGGCTCTAGCCTATCCCAACTTGTAGGGAGTGAAATGTAGGCTGTTGTACCATTCTTGATCCAGCATCCCTTTTTCCCTGTGAATAATACTTTTCATTGACTTGCAGTCATTTCTTCCTCAACTGTATGCGTGGTTCAGAAGTACTCTAGTATTTTTTTTGTCATGTTTGTATTTGCCAGGATATGCAGGGTTAATGGGCATTTAAAGGTATGTCATACCTAGGCACTTGTTTGGGGTCCTTTCTACGTATGAAAGCCCCCCGGTGTTGGCGGCCTGCCAGGGGTTGCTCACTTGCTCTGCCCGGTTGCCCAACTGCCGCAAAATATTTCCTGCACCCCCTTGTGAAACATCAACCCGCGCTGCCTACCTTTTACTATTTCCATGATGCTGGTCAGGTCTAATTTACTGCTGTGTTCGGCCTCTCTTTTTTTCGTGGTATTTTTGTCAACACACTTTGTTATCTTCAATTCTCTGCATTCTTGCAGTGCCATGTTCTCGGGAGAGGTCCTGGTGGTCTCCACTGAGATTGAATATCTTTGGTGAGTGGCGCTGTATTTTGTCATCTCGATTCATTCTAACACGCTGTTGCATCTCTGTGTTTCACATTTGCCTTTGTTATCCCTTGTCTAATTATACATAATATTTGTTAGCAGGTTCGGTTTGATCCGTGGACCTTTTGCTCTGTACTCAAGATCCAGACTCCTGTGAAGATTCTACTCTCTTATTTAGTGCTTATTACAGCATCTTGGTAAGGTTATTGGTTTCCTTCTCTCTTATTTAGTGCTTATTACTGCATTCTACTCCACTGTCCTATGTTGTTGCGATTGCGAGGTTGGGACGTGCAGATACATATTTCGGTTACTACATTCTAGCTTTGCCTTGTGTAGATGACTGTGTGGGGATGCACTATGTTCAGTTTAGTTTACTGTGTTTGATCCTATAATTGTATAATACATGTCATATAATGAAGATGTGCTCAGTGCATATACATGGGGACGCACTCAGTGCATATATATGTATGGTTCTCTATTAAGCAGTTCTCTAGGAAGTTCATGGTTCACAATAGTTGATTTTGCCCTGGCGTTTGCTTATATGTTCCAAATGGTTTTCAATACGAGCAAAAGAAAATTGCTCACATGTTAGCCAATGAAAATATAAAATTCTAGCTATGCCTGCCTTTACTTTGATGTAACGAGTAGAATTTTAACTATTTGAATGGGCTTATGCTTTCAGTTAATACAAACATTACCACCGAAATGTGGAAATAAATCACAGAACAGTAATTATAAACCAAGTTGTCTATTTAGTTTTCTTGTTTTTCTCATGTACCCTAGTTTATCTGAGCTATATTATATCCTATACAGGAAACTCACATGTTCCATAAATTGTGATATAGCCTGCAAGCCTCATATTTTCTGAATTAACCATTTGCAAATATTTCCATTTCACATTTCAAAATACTTGAAAGGGATAACTCATAATGATTTTTTTAATGCAAATTCATAATGCTTATTAAGCTTAAATGGTGTTAGAACGTTCCTTTCTGAGACTTCTCAAGTATTTATGCATATGGTATTATTTTCAAGTCCAGGGTTTAATTGCTCTTTGAAAAGATGCATATTTCTAATGGATTGTGAAACCATATTTGTAGTTCCATTGAAGATTGATGCTTTCTTTATAACGGAAAGGGCAATACAAATGAAGCCCTTATGTCGTTACTGAACAATCTGATCTGGAGGATCAGGATGACACCGTGTGTGCGTGAGTACAATTTCCAGATTCATTACAAAATAGCATGCCCATGTAAGCTGAGAATGTGCATGGAGCTCAAGGAGCAGAAGCGTCTTCCGGCACTCTTTTGTCCACCTCACCGTCAAGCCTCTTTTGCCCACCTCCGGCACTCTACTCACAGCTTCTTCCTGATGAGAGCTTGTGGCGGCTCTTGGGACCAAGCGAGTGAGAGTGAAAGGAAGAGCGAGTGTGAGAGGAAGGAGATCATGCGGTCAATGCGTGCCATACTGAGTCTCCCATAATGAATGCTATGTAGCTTCTGGGCTTCTGAAAACTACATAGAATTCCTAGGCTGGGTTGGCATGTTATACGAGCCAGGTTCAGACCGGTACGCAGCGCGACTTTGATCGTCGTCGAAGCGCAAATTATTCATGTTGTTTTCATTATGGGCTTCCCTATATTGCTAGGAATTTGTTTAAGTTTTGGCCCAGCATGTTGTCTAAGGGCAAGTACATTGGTGTCGTCTAATAGGCGGTATTATGTAGTGACACGTAATATTGAGACGGTTTAACAGTACAACGTCTATAATAGGTTGTTTCATAGTAATTAATAATTCCATCATTTGTAGATATAAAAATAATTATTTATGAGTTGCATGGCAACAACAACTCGTACAATGGTAATTGAGTGATCTGGTAGTCCTAAATTCACCTTATTCTCTGACCTCCCTCTCTTTCTTCCACATCATAAAAAATTCTACGTGAAACTGTATGAGATAACCTATAAAACCGACTAAGTGTAGCTTGCAATGTAGTTGCCCTAATGATCTGGACATGCAGGCTAGCATGCTTCCTCCTATTTATGTTTTCCTTTTTTTTCCTTTTTTCTTAAAGTTAAGGGTTTCATTTTTCCTTTTTTCTTTGATGTATTTATTTTTTTTCCCAAAATACCTCAACTAGTTGCAAATATTTGTTTTATGTGATTATAATGTGTTTTATTCCACGTGGTGACTACGTTTGTTCCATTAGTTCAAACAGTTGTTCAAAAAAAATGTTCATGATCTGCGTCAAAAAAAAATGTGCTTTTTTTCCGAGGATTTTTCCTATGCTTGAAAATTTTAGAAGCCGTCGGTTGGGCTAGATCTAATGGTTCCAGAGTTAAAAGAAGAATTTTTTTTAATTTTTTTACGATTTTTCAAAAAGAACGGTCGGATGACAGAATTTGCAAATCTGTCATCCAACCGCCGTATCATATGGCTGCCGCCATATGATACGGCGGTAAGAGCCAGTAACCGCCGGATCATATGGCGGTTAGAAAAACCGCCAAATAAACCGGCACTTAACACTAACCGCTAGTTCATTTGGTGGTTAAGCCTAACCGCCATTTTAACCGGTGGTTCCTCCAACCGCCGGCCTGCGGTTCATGCAACCACCGTTTCATTCGGTGGTTACGCTTACCGCCAAATGGAATGGCGGTATCCGGTTTTTTTCATTTTTGTATTGAAAAAGTGATGTAATTTGTACCGTAAATTTTTTAAAATGCTTGCGAATGAAAGGAAATTATAACATCGAACGGAATAATACCATAAACAAGAAACTAGTGAACATGAAAAGTATAATACAACATCCAGTACGATACATAATCACTCGAGCGTAAAAAATAAAAAACTAAATGCGGCCTCGCTTGGCCACCTTAGGACTAACCCTCCTGGCCGCCTGCTGCGCGGCCCTCGGTTGGTGCGCGGAGTACGTGAGGGTCAGGTGGCGATGCCTGCCAACTCGGGCGCCCTGCATCCGCAGGAGGCGGTGTCGCGAACGGTGGCTACGAGAACTGAGTAGCAGGTGGTACAGGGGCGCTACCTAACTGCGAACCACCAATCTCATCCTGCGACCCCTGCCCCTGTCGGTACCACCGGTCAATCTTGGAGGGGACCGTCCACTGGGTCGGCGCTGGGTGCTGCTCCTCGACTGGGTCGTAGGGTGTCCCGCCTGAAGTGTATGCTGTATTATACACAATCACGTTAGTATGCAAGTCAAAGCATGTAGTCATATCGTTTGGTCAATTATGTACCTAAGCCGTGGACGGCGTGCCCTGCCGACGTGGACACGCCGCCTGTGGTCATCGCCGGTTGCCCTGTCACATAAAACGTTAGTCGAAAACGTAATTACACAATGCTAGGATGTTACGAACAAAACGTGGATACTATGGTGTACTTGTGCTATAGAAAGCTACTGGCCTTGGCGTGTACATGGGTATCCCCGAGGGAGCGCTCTGAGCCGAGAGAGGAGTGCTGAGCGCGGGGGGTACCGTCGACGGACCTGCTCCCATAGGAGGGTAGGGTGGCCGCGAGGAGCTGGACGGCGCGTGGTACGAACGTCCAGTGGACGCCGAGCTCGAGGACGAGGCGGGGTGGCGTGGAATCGCCGGAGCGTCGTCGTGCCGGCACGAAACCGCCTACCCGAACCTCGTGAGGAGGCCGAGAATGCAGTCGTACGTGGCCACGTGGTCAGCGGGGGTCATGAAATCCGCCCTCGCTCGGCTCCTCGAAAGCTGTAGCGTCGATCTCCGCGAGCACGTCGTACTGTTCAATTATGTTAATTAAAATGCGTACCGTACGAATGTGTTATAGCAGTAAAGACGTAGTACTTACCCCAATCGTATAGTTATGATTGCGTCGTACCAGGTACGTAGTCGTGACCTCCGCCGGGGGGAAAGTGGCCTGGGGCGGAACGCGGAGGACCCGACCGCAGGTCCGAGGCCAGTACCACTGCAGGTACGCTGCGAAGGCCTCCTCGGAGTGCGGTCGGTGCTCGTCGACGACGTCGTTCAACGCCTGTGCCCAACCCACCACGTAGGGCGCCACCGTGGGCTACCACTGTGTGCCAGCTGTGTGTCCCTTCCTCGTCCACCTATTCAACGATTGACCACGTAATTTAAGAAATATAGAAAACTTGCGGGACAGAAATACGACACACGTACCTGTGATGGGTCGGCTCGACGGAGTGGACGACCGGCAGCGGTGACTCCTGGTAGAGGTGGAACTGTCTCATCACCCTGTGCACCGCGTACTCCTCCACGTGGACGTCGAAGACCAGGGGCTTTCCTCGTCATCCAGTAGTCCTGGTCGCGCTGGCACAAGGAGGACAGGCCCTGCGGTGCCCGAGCGTGGATCGCGTCAGGCGAGTAGAGGGTCCAACACACGTCCGCGTCAACGAGCCCGTCGAACTGCCCGACGAAGTCTGCGTACGACTTCCTCGTCTGCTGGCCCACCCAGCTCGGCTGCACAAGTAATACAAATAATATAGCAAGTCCCAACAATAAAAGGATGTTAGAAATAAAAAATATTTGAACACATACCTTCCGGAGGCACCACAAAGACCCCATGGTGGGGTAGTCGCGCGGGTCCGTTCCAGGAGCCTGCGCGTCGTACGGCTCGGGGCTCATCACTGGTTTGCCCACTGGGAACCGCTCGTACGACCACAGCTGCAGAAGCATGGGACAGCCGACGAAGATAGGGTCTCCCTTCTTAACCTTGTGCACGCCCTGTGCACAGGCCCCTGTATGTGGCGGCCAACACCGCTGAGCCCCAGCTGACCTGGGGAATCTGCTCGAGCGGGAACGTCGCGACAGCCGTCGCGTAAGGGATCAGGACCTTGGGACACGAGTCCCCCTGTGAGCTGCAGAACATCACCCACCCAAAGAGCCAGAGCAGGTACGCTTCCAAGTGACGCTGGACGGTCTCGTCGTCAGCGCCTGCCCTCATGTAGTCCGCTTGCAATAAGTGGAATAAGTCATTACTCTAATATAAACCCTAATTTAAACTCTAATATAAGAAGATATAAACTCTAATATAAACTCTAATTTAAACTCTAATATAAAGTCTAATAGAAACTCTAATTTTAACTCTAATATAAACTCTAATTCAAACTCAAATTTAAACTCAAATTTTAACTCTAATGTAAACTCTAATTTAAACTCTTTAATATAAGAAGATATAAACTCTAATATAAACTCTAATTTAAACTCTAATATAAAGTCTAATTCAAACTCTAATATAAACTCTAATTTAAACTCTAATATAAAGTCTAATATAAACTCTAATTTTAACTCAAATTTTAACTCTAATATAAAGTCTAATTTAAACTCTAATTTAAACTCAAATTTTAACTCTAATACAAACTCTAATTTAAAATCTAGTTTAAACTCAAATTTAAACTCTAATATAAGAAGATATAAACTCTATATAAACTGTAATTTAAACTCTAATACAAAGTCTAATTTAAACTCTAATTTTAACTCTAATTTAAACTCTAATTTAAACTCAAATTTTAAATCTAATATAAACTCTAATTTCAACTCTAATTTAAACTCAAATTTAATTTTAAATCTAATATAAACTCTAATTTCAACTCAAATTTTAACTCTAATTTAAAATCTAATATAAACTCTAATATAAACTCAAATTTAAACTCTAATATAAACTCTAATTTTAACTCTAATTTAAACTCTAATTTAAACTCAAATTTTAAACTCTAATATAAGAAGATATAAACTGTAATTTAAACTCTAATATAAAGTCTAATTTAAACTCTAATTTAAACTCTAATTTTAACTCTAATTTAAACTCAAATTTTAAATCTAATATAAACTCTAATTTCAACTCTAATTTAAACTCAAATTTTAATTCTAATATAAACTCTAATTTAAACTCTAATTTAAACTCTAATTTAAACTCAAATTGTAAATCTAATATAAACTCTAATTTCAACTCTAATTTAAACTCAAATTTTAACTCTAATTTAAACTCTAATATAAACTCTAATTAAAACTCTAATTTAAACTCAAATTTAAACTCTAATATAAACTCTAATATAAAAAGATATAAACTCGAATATAAAAAGATATAAAACTCAAACAGAACGGTGTAGGTACTTACGCTGAACTGAAGCAACCACTTCTTGGTGGGGCCGTGCGTGCTGGTGAACTCCTGGTAGCCCACCGCGCGCTCGTTCCGCTGAAGGCCCGCGAACCTTTCGAGGAGGTCCCGCCGCCAAGTGATCGGAGGGTCGATCGCCCCCATGGCGTCGCCTGCTAGTGGCAGGCCAAGCAGGAAGGCCACGTCCTGCAGAGTGGGCGCCATCTCCCCCACGGTGAGGTGGAAGGTGTGCGTCTCTGGCCGCCACCTGTCGAGGAG
This sequence comes from Alloteropsis semialata, assembly GCA_004135705.1. NCBI lineage: Eukaryota > Viridiplantae > Streptophyta > Magnoliopsida > Poales > Poaceae > Alloteropsis > Alloteropsis semialata. The sequence goes on from CM014272.1 coordinate 2,804,519, forward strand.
AGCCGCTAGCAAGGAGTAGTCGAACTGAAACCGTGTCATGCGGTCCGGTGGTCGAACGTGCGACCGGTCTATGTCGCCCTCCACCAGACGCGCGAGAGGCAAAAGGCCTGCTGCGCGTAACCTGCAACGTAAAGTAGTGCTCGCATTAGATATAAATTTTTAACATATCATAAATGTTGACAATTTGAAGTGACGGCTTACCTCGGAACAAAGCAGGGGTGTAGTGGCATGTAGGTCATGCCGACACGAGAGCGAAAGCTGCTCCCGACGTCGACCCCCAGCACGGCGGAGTGGTACGAACGGTGCTGCAGGTCGAGTCGCCTGTCGAGCAACTCAGGAGTCACGTACGCTCTTGCAGAAGGGTCCGCCATAGCTGCAGGGAATTTGTGAAAAAAAAGAATAAGGTAAACATTGACTTAGAAAAAATAATAGTAACAAAATAATATTAAAAACATAACTTGTATTAAAAACAATAATATTAAATAAACCTTATTCAGAACTTACATTACATAATAATTCAGAACTTACATTACATAACTAATATTACACAACTTATATTACCGAACTTATATTACAGAACTTACATTACATAACTAATGCGTCAGAACTTACATTACACAACTTATATTACCGAACTAATAATTCAGAACTTACATTACATAACTAATAATACAATAAAGTGAACAATGGTAAAGTAGTTCTATATGAGGCCCTCATTGGTGCCACGGCCACGACCAGCGCCCTTTGATGGAGGATTTGAGACCACATTTGATGACCCGCCTGCACCGCTTGGATCATAATAAACGTCGCAGTGCACTTCTTGTATGTGTGCCCAACCTCATTGCACTTAGAGCAGATACGCACGTCTGGACCAGCTTCAGATCGATCCATGTTATTCCTAATGCACTTCTTCTTTCATCGCCCACGGCCTTGCTTCATTTCTGGATCTGGATCGGGGATATATATTGCATATTTCCCTGGGTTGTTGGTGAAGGAGCCAAATATCCCATAGCCATACACCTCAAAACTCCAGGTAGCCATAATGGTTTGCTTGAAGAAGTAGGGAGAGACATATATACGGGGCTACAGTCCCCCAGCTTCATAGCAGGCAGCAATCACATGGGAGCAAGGCTTGTGCGGCAGCTGAGGCTTCTGGCACGAGCAAATGCAACTATCGTTCCTGAGAACACACTCTTGTCTGACCCTTTCCCGTCCGGCCACCGTCCTCCCTTTGTCCTTGCAAAGAACCTCGAACCGCCGTTCAGCTGAACCCTGTGGATACGCATGGTGCAATAGAGCCTTCTTCTGCTTCTCGTCCATATACTCAGACATCTTATAGCCGTACATCAATTGGTTGCTTTCCATGGCAGCCGCAGCCTTTCCATACCGGTCATGGAAATATTTGATTGTGCGGTACATGAAGAACTCGATGATTCCCACTAGGGGGAGGCCCCTAGCTCCACGAAGCACCCAATTGTAAACCTCGGCATAGTTTGTAGTCTTTATACCATGCCGAGCACCTCCTTCATCATAGATCAATGCCCATTTTTCTTTGGGCTCATTCTCAATCCACTGGCTGAAAGTCTTAACTGCACGACCTCTTCTCCTTCTAGTCTGGCTAGTGTCCAACCCCACATCCTCAAGAGACTTGGGCTCGTCTGCTTCATTTGTCACGGGTTTCTTTGCGAGCTCTTCTGATTGTTTCTTCGTAAGGTCATCTAGTTTCTTCCAGATTTGTTTGAACTTCCTCTCTTGACTCTGGCTGCATAAGCGCTTGAATAGCTTCATCAGTGTCTTGTTCTTGAACTGGCTATGGAAATTTGCCCCCATGTGACGGATGCACCACCTGCTCACGACGTTGGGCCATCGTGTTAATGTCTGCCGCTCGGTGCTGCCATTCTTCATTTCTTCAATTGCCTGCATAATACCTTTGTGCCTATCGTGTATGATACACACGTTTGGCACATCCCCACAACCATACTCTTCAGCCTCTCCAGAAACCAATACCAGGTGTCTCCGCTCTCTTTCTCCACAAAAGCAAAGGCCGAAGGCACTAATTGATTGTTACTGTCGCAGGCAATGGCGGTGAGGATTGTGCCTTTGTACCTTCCTGTCAGGAAGGTCCCATCAATGTATATGACTAGCCTACAGTGTCGAAAAGCCTTAATGCATGGCCCCAATGCCAGGAATGCCCGCTGCAGCACTTGCTTCCCTGGCCTTAAGACAGAGGGGAAGTCTTAAGGTCATAAAAACTCCCTTCATTTCGCTGGCATATGGCGTGGAGCAAAGCAGGAAGGTTGTCATATGATGCTTCATAAGTCCCCCACTTCATCTCGAATACCTTCTGTCTCGCTCTATATGCCTTGCCGTAGCTAATTTTGTACTTGAATTTCTCCTCGATGGCACATATTATAGACTTGGGCTCGTAGCTTGGATTATTAATGATCTGTGCATACATGAAGTTAGCCACAAAACCGGATGTGAGGTTCCGGTGATCTGTGTCCAACTGCTCAAGCACACATGTGTGATCCTCGATTCTGCTCACCTTCCAGTAAGTATTCCACTTCCCACAGAATGCGTGAACCCGAAAAGGACACCCTTCTGTGACGCAGCATATGTCATAGACTTGTTTGCTGCTCTTAACAACCCTGAACTCTCTTTGCAAACACAAAGTGGACCACTGTTTTATTGCATCCTTCATTTCTTCTGCAGTCTTGTAGCACGAACCGAGGCAAACCTCGTTGCACCTGTACTCCCAGGGGACTTGTTGGCCTCCATTTATCGTAAGCTGTGAGAAGTCATAGTTGTCCCAGTTCCTTGGCACCTGCACCTCCTCGCCGTCGTCATCATCCGACCAGTCCTCCTCAAAGTACTGCTCATGCTCTGTGCCCTCCCTCTCTGCCTCCAAAACCATCTCAGGAAAATTTTCAGCTTCATCAAGCTCCCCCAATGGTTCAGGGGGTGCGTAATAATCTTGTCCGGCTGCCCCTTCTTCCACTTCTTCACCTTCCTCCCCAGTAACATCTTGAAGATTTTCCCCTCCAGCATCTTCAACTTCTTCGTGCACTTCACTGCTGGACCCAGCCTTGTGGAAGGCTCGCACAAACAACACCAGCGGCATACCATGCTGCGTACAAAGTGTCACAAATGACCTCCAATTCTGGGTTCCTTGAAGCGCAACAAGTTCTCAATACGTAGTTGAACTTCTGTTCATCACTGCCATCACTGACAGGTCATGCTGGGCCTCATCAAGTCCAAATGAATGATAAAGCCACTCTGTTATTGAAACCCAGTTTCTCTATGCGGCTCTAGCATCTTGTCGTACAACTAAATTCTGACAGGTCTATCCCTTTAGGACCATATCTAACTTCCCCCGATCCATAGATCAATTGGAACCATAAGGGTTCAGACATGCGTAAAACCAAACCAGGACAATAAGAAGAATTAATACGATTTTCTACTCATAAAAAACTTACGCATAATACTCTACTATAAACTATAATATAAACTCGTATATAGAATCTAATATAAATAAAACTCTACTGTAAACTCTACTATAAACTCTAATATAAACTCTAATATGAAGTCATTACTCTAATATAAAGTCTAATATAAACTCTAATATAAAGTCATAACTCTAATATAAAGTCTAATATAAAGGCATTACTCTAATATAAACTCTAATATAAAGTCATTACTCTAATATAAAGTCTAAATTTAAATTCTAATATAAAGTCATTACTCTAATATAAAGTCTAATATAAACTCTAATATAAACTCTAATATAAAGTCATTATTCTAATATAAACTCTAATTTAAACTCTTATATAAATTCTAATATGCATAAAACTGTAACAGAAACTCTACTATAAAAAGATATAAACTGTAATGTAAACTCTAAAACGCATAATTACAGTATATATAAAATTATGGGATAAACTCTAATATCAGTGCATCTAATATAAAAAGATACATTAATAAAGATCTAATATCAATAAAAGTAATGACTCTAACTATCTCTAATGTCACTAAATATAAGGTAACTCAAATTAATATCACTAAATCTAATATCAGTAACTGCCCCTAATAGTTATTTCAGTAACTAAGTCTAATATGAGTAACTCAAAAATAATACTACGATTTCATACTGTGTAAACTAAATACTAAAATAACTACAAAGTCATACATGTACCAAATTGAAGTTACAACTACGAGATCGGATTTTACCTGAAACCGAAGCGCAGAACCGGCAGGGCATCGCCGCTGATTCTTCCACTCCCTAACCCTCCTCTCTAACCCTAGTTTTTCTTTTCTCTGATTTAGAATGAATTTTTCAACTAGATTTTGGCTTATATAGACGGCAGCACCCTAACCACCGAATGATTCGGCGGTAGAGGGCTGCCGCCGTGGATCCGACGGCGGGAAGCGTTCCCGTCGGATCAAACGACACGGCAAGGGGTGGGATCCCCCTACCGCCGAATGGTTTGGCGGTTAGGATGGCCGGGTCCAGGTGCCGACACCTACCGCCAAACCATTCGGCGGTTTGCTTCCACATACAGTTCAAATTTAAATTTTTAAATTCAAATAGCTAATTCATACGGCGGTTTTTCTAACCGCCGTGTGATCCGGCGGTTACCGGCTCTTACCGCCATATCATATGGCGGCAGCCATATGATACGGCGGTTGGATGACAGATTTGCAAATTCTGTCATCCAACCGTTCTTTTTGAAAAATCGTAAAAAAAATAAAAAATTCTTAAAAGAACCACCTAAGGGCTCATTCGGTTAGACCGGAAAGGCCTGCAACGAGGCCCGTTCCGGCTGAATTGGAATGGGCTGTTTTCATTTCAGGCCTACACTGGAATCGCTGTTCGTTTAGGTCTGGCCTGGAATAGAAACGGGCTCGGAATGGCCTTTCCTCTCCTTCTCAGGCCCGGAACGGAGCCCCGTGTCCTCCCCTCCTCTGGAACCCTTCTTGCCCTCGGCGGCGCAAACGCGAGGTGGGGGCGTGGGGCGGTGTCGCACCTGGCAAGTCGCGGAACTGGCGACGAGCCGGCGGCGCGAGGTGGCGGCGTGGCGGCGCGCATCCTCGACGGCGAGCAGCTCCAATCCCGCGTCCACCAGATTCTCACCGGTACGGCACCTTCCTCTCTCTCGCCCTGTCTTGTTTCCCCTCTCCGGCGGCCGGCGTGTGAGAAGAGGTCGAGCGCAACATCGGCGTCGCCCTCTCGATCCGCTGCGGCTACACCTTCCCGCACGCCATGGCCTGGCGTCCCAGTAGATCTCACACCCTTCTTGGTTCTTGATCTCCTCCCCTTTCAAATCAGCTTGGTTCTTGAGATATGGTTCGTGAGGCTGCTTGTTCGTTGGAATTGGTCCCAACGATTCCAAATCACACTTTTATTCATCGGTTATCATTGGTTTCTTTTTTTTTGAAGGGGATTATCATTGGTTTCTGTCCTAACAGCTGTGTGTGTTTATTCTGGATCTGTTTGCCGTTTTGTAGCTTATGAAATCTCTGTTCAGCTATTTGTATCATTTGCAGTATATTCAGTACAATTGACTGACTGCATTTCTAAAATGTGGCGTTGTGCTTAACTGATGAACCATGTTTGTTCTTTATTAGATTATTGGTTGCTTCCTTTCTTACATGCCCACTATAGTGAGTTAATTGTACACTGCCCTTCGTTATTATTTTTGTGCATACAGCTGCGAATATAGCTTAAGCTAATACCAGACTATTCGTTAGCAGGTTTGATGCATCATTGAACCTGGTACTGTACTGTATAGTGTCAGCTTGTTAGTGACTTTGTGATGTGAGAAAACATGCATAATTGTTTTCTTTTTTTCTTTTGCTGAGCATATGTAATGAATATCTGTTAGGCTTGATTCTAACTATACAGTTATACAGTAGCATAACTAGCATCCAAGTTGCTCGAGTACAGTGTGTTTTGCTTCACATTGTTATTTGTTGTTGTTTTCCAATACGTCAGACATTTGTTTTGTAGTTTATTTCCTGGCTGCTCCAGGGAGATGAGGGTATGGGTATGTTCAATTGTTGTTTTACATGATTTAAAGAAAAATATGCAGTCCAGAAACTGGAGGGTATGTTTGATTTGAGTCCCGGGTGTTAGATAATATTCGTGGCCCCAATTCTCAATCTTATTTCTTTTATCATTTAAAACACTTAAGTACTATAGTTCCTGTAGAAGTTTTTTGGTCATTTTTATCTAAATTACCACCACAAAGAAAGCATGAAAGCCTACTTGAGTGGGAATGTCAGGATCTAGTGTTGGATAAAATAACGAAAACTGTTTGGTTGTGTTTCACAACAGTATTTTCTGGAAACAATTACCTTTGTTTCATTCAAGACCCTCTAGTCTTGCTTAGGTACTTGGGAATTCTCTGGGGCATGCCTACTATATGGACTGGGTTATCAAAAACTGTACTTACATTCTGAATGTGCTTCTGCTGGCTTCTCCGAACCCATACTGAAAGAAATACTCCTACCGTTTGCTTGCTTATTAGCCGTACATACTGCGGTATTTCCCTTTTAACTTTATTATCAATGCTAACATCACAGGCTAAATATAATGTCTGAGGACAGTGAGCAGTAGATGATTTTGCACAGCCCAGCAGATGAAGTTCCCCATCGCCATCATTACTGGATTCAGTAAGCAGTTCATTCTCCATTGCAAGAGTATAATCTATAACCAAAAGACCTGCTTGACCATCCAGACCTTGGTAGCTCTACAAACCTATATACATGCTTGCATTTGTGGAATATGCCTACATTAATATCTACAAGATCAAAGAGTAGTGTCAGGTGTCATCTCAAGGCTTCATGCCACAATCTACAGATAGAGTAAAAACATGAGTATTTTCTGGTACTTGTGACTCTTTATGTTGTGTGAAGGATAGCTTGAAACTTTCAAGGAAGAATTGCTGTCACTAGATACTCTGTAGATTGGTTGTTCATATAAAAAATGGATGGCATGTTCTGCACCTCAATTCCTTTAGGGTTGTCACTAGATACCCTGCAGATTGGTTGTTCATATTGGAATTGGATGGCATGTTCTGCACCTCAATTTCTTTGTGAGTTTATCATGGTAGTTATAGTCTAGAGCCACATATTTGGGAAACAAAAAATTAGTTGTTTGACAAATATTAAAGCCAAAAACCGTGGTGCTTACTCTTTATTACTACTACCTAAGTCAGATAAGAAAGAGCACGAAAATGGCCTATGGATGCTGACATATTTCATTGCAGAAACATGAAAAGGACCATCATCAAAGGACAAGCGCAACTATCTGCTTCCATCATAGTTCTGTGGTGTCAAGCTTCTTGTCGTGTTACAAATGTGACCATACAACTATCTGCTCCCTGTCTTTCCATTCCGGTGCTGCTCTGCTCTTTACCTGTACTGTCTTTGAAACGATAAAGCATTTGGTCTTCCAACATGCCATTTTTCTGTTGCTCAGAACAGAGCACTGTCGATTTTGTGATATTACTAATCTGCCCTCCTTTTCTCTCTTCTTGTTATATCCTTGTGTATTTAGAGATTTTCCAGAGAATATGCATCACTGTGGACCGTTATGTGTTATCTTGATTTCCATTATGTGCTGGAATTGTTTGATGTAAAAATGACATGATTTGATTCCTGTGCAAACGAATGGATCTTTCCGATGGGAGTGGAATGGATCATGCCTGGAATGGGACCAGGCCAGGATTGAGTGAAGGAAGAGGATTCACTCAATCCCCTTCCTGAACCGTTCCTGACCTGGAACGATTCCAGAGCAACCGAACGAGAGGAACTAACCTGGTTAAAGGAACCGAATTTATGGGCCCGGAAGTGGTTACTAAAAGATCACGAAGGATACGGTTGTAACTTTACGTTTATGACTTAGCAAGTGGGCCTGACGGTGTGTTCGGCCCAAATGGCCCGTTACGGCCAGTGCTTAATGCAACGGCGATGCCGCCGCCGTCGAATCCTCCGCACTCTAGTCGCCGGTGGCAGCAGGCGCCGCTGCATTCCCTCGACCTTCGCCGCGGGCAGCGCCGACGATCCCCTCCACAGGCAGCCATTATTAGGAGCGCAGGATCCACGGCCGCAAGGCCATGGTCAGCTAGGATCATTATGGCTAGCCCCTCCGCATGCGGTCGGCGTCAGGCCCATTCGCAAGCAAGCGGATCGCAAGGAGGCCCTGCCATGCGGCCGCCTGCTCGTCGACTCTTGCAGGTGTGGCGGCCGCATCCCCATCATACTCCATCTCAACAAACCCATTCGCTCAGCCAGCGCCTCCATGGACAAGCACACACCCGCCAGCTCCGCCTGCATTCCCACCGCCTGCTCCGCAGCCGTCGCCGCCGGTGGGCTACTAGGGAAGAGCCGTGTACGGAATGCTTTCGTCGGCGCTATCACCGCCATCCCAAGCTGCCAATTTCAGGAGCGTCCCTGCACCCACCATTGCGTTCCCTAACCGGACGCCGGAGAGCTCGGACGATGGTGACAAGTCCGATGACGCCGAGGCCGAAGCTGCACGAGGATCTGTTTTGCCTCTTGAGACGAGATTGATTAGTCTATGAATGGAAAAGACCAAACTACCCTTATTTAAAAAAAACAACCCAGAATCACCGTTTTCTCGATTACACCGTGATCCTAAACGGAACCAGCGGTTCCGCTAACAAGCCTCTTTCCGAGGATTTTTCCTCTTTTTTTCCCCCGAGGAAACTGCCGGATGGTTGCAGAACTGCAGTCTTGCGGATGTCCCCGTCCGTAGAGGACGCGCCTCTTGCCTGTCCGCACAAGCCGCGTCCCGCGCGTTATCTTCCCGGTTGACGCCGCCCCCCACCCCCCGGCGACCGCCTCGCCGCCCAAGCCCAATAATGGCCCTGGCCATGGCCTCGCCTCTCTAGTTACCTTCCTTCCAGCAATTCCCCAATCAAGAGCTTGCGGCTTCTAATGGCGGATCCAGTAACCGCTGCTGTCGCTGTAGGATGGGGCATGAAAGCCGCAGGATGGCTCGCCTCGCCCATCATCTCTGAGCTCGTCAAGAAAGCCTCCTCCTACCTTCGCTTTGACGCATCGAAGAAGCTCAATGAACTCGAGCCCAAGCTTTTACTGCTGGAGCGAGTGATTGAAGCAGTCGAGGAGAGCCCTGATAGGCCCCGTTTGGAGCAGCTGTTCAAGGATCTCAAGTCGGCTTTCTATGAGGCGGAAGACATTTTGGATGATGTTGACTATCACCTTCTCGAGAGACAGATCCAAGATAATAAGGGAAAGTCGTCAGACGGAGATGCGACTCCAAGTCGGAAGAGGGATTGGGTGAAGAAGAAGCTCCAATCTGTCATGCCGAGCTCCCCACTAAAAAATCAGGTCCTTCATTTCTTGTGCCCCTAGTTTTTGTGTTTGCGCTGATTGAATTTGGTATATGGCTAGTTTTTCTAATTCGGCAAAACTAGTGATACGCATACTGTACTTTTCATAATTACTTGTATCATAATAATTTATAATTGTCATGAGAAGTGGTTGAATTATTTGAGCTGGTAGGGGTACAGTATGTATATTAATAATAGTCATGAAAAACATTTTCATACTACACATCTTCAGGATATAAAAATAAAGATATTGGTGAAAAAGGTTTCTTGTTGACAATAAGAATTTGTCTATCTCATTTCTGGAGGAAAAGAGGTATTTGTATTATTGTATACGAAATAGACCTATACTCCTGAAAAAAAACATTTCATTAACAACAAACAGAGTACTTGATAGCCTTACCTTGCTGCTGTTTGGTTTCGTAGGAGAGTGGCATGTCAAAAATTCAGTTGAAGAAGAGCCTTGAGAAGATAGAAAAGGTTATAAATGATGCATACCAAATTTTGGAACGGCTGAACTTGCCAAGCGTAGCTAAATGTAATCGGGGACAAGCTTTTCCTGCCAATTCATGTACTACTGCAGCTCCTCCGCTAAAAGTATTCGGCCGAGATGAGGAACGTGACAAGATCATAGGGATGCTTCACGAGAAAGAATGTCCTGGTCAACAGAACAGCGATATTCGTCGTTCTGTACTTGGCATTCATGGCATTGCTGGGTCTGGTAAATCAACTCTGGCACAATTTGTGTATGCCCGTGTGAAAAAAGACAAGCAAGAGAACAAGGCCGGCCATTTTGACCTTGTTATGTGGGTCCATGTTTCTCAGAAATTTGATTTGGATGCAATTTTTCGGGAGTTGTTTGAGGGAGCTACAGGGAATCCATGCCCACAATTCAATAGTCGCAACATCCTACAAGAAAATCTGGAGAAGGAACTGCAAGGAAAACGGATTTTCTTGGTACTAGATGATGTCTGGTACAATAGTAGTAGGGATGCGAGGCACCAAGAGGAACTGCAACAAATACTTTCTCCGCTGAAGTTCGGAGAAACAGGGAGCAAGATCTTGGTGACTAGTCGGAGCAAAGATGCATTATTAGCTCTGGGTGCTGTAGAAGAGAGATGTATTCCAATATCTGATCTGGATGATGAAGCCTTCTTTGAAATGTTCATGCACTATGCACTTAGAGATGCAGGGATAGATGGCCATAAAAGAGCGGAACTCAAGATGATTGGAGCCGACATTGCAAAAAAGCTGAAGAGGTCACCTCTGGCAGCCAGAACCGTGGGTGCACAGCTATCTCTAAGACCCAATGTTGAGTTTTGGAGAAGAACAAAAAGCAGGGACCTCTTGAATGACACCATGGGAGCTCTGTGGTGGAGCTACCAGCAGCTTGATGGGCAGGTCAGGCGTTGCTTTGCTTATTGCAGTATTTTCCCCAGAAGACGCCATTTGACACGCAAGGAGCTAGTTCAGTTGTGGATGGCAGAAGGGTTTATAAAGGCAACTCATGCTGAAGAGAAATTGGATGGTATTGGTCAGGATTACTTTGATGAATTATTGTCAGCCTCATTTCTGCAACTAGGAGGGAGACAACTGGAACTTGGACGTGAGGTCGATTACTTCACTGTTCATGACCTGCTACGTGATTTAGCAGAAGAGGCCGCCAGAGGAGATTGCTTCAGAATCGAGAAAGGTTTCACAGGAGAAGTTCCTCTAGATGTTCGTCATCTATTTGTTGGGAGTTGTGACAGAAAGATGCTTGCCGAGAAGATTTTCGAATTGCAGAATTTGCGTACTCTTATCTTTAATGATTGGTTTCCATCTGAAAATGAAGTCCTTCAGAGAATGTTCAGGAGCTTGCGAAATGTGCGGGTGCTGATTTTATGGTTAACTAACCATGATGATATTGATGATGATGGTTGGATCCTCTCTGTCCCAGCATGTATTAGTCAGTTAAAGCATCTACGGTTCCTTCAGTTGAGGATGCGTGTAAGTTTTCTCGCTGACAGCCTTATTTTACCAGACAGTATTACCGAGCTTTACCACATGCAGCTGTTAGATGTTTCTGATGTCCCTTATGTGGTTTTTTCTGGTGGTAAAAATATGGATCACCTTGTCAACCTGCGGTGTTTAAACGCGCCTGAAAGTATGGATATTCCAAATATTGGCAGGCTTAAATGGCTCCAAACGCTACCAGTTTTCTGGGCAAGGGAGAAACAGGGGTACGAGCTAAGACAACTGAAGGACCTAAACAAACTTGAAGGCAAGCTGCGTCTCAGCAATCTTGAGAACGTTGAAAGCAAGGAGGAGGCTATTGAAGCTAGTCTTGCAGACAAGGAACGGCTGACAGTACTTGAACTATGCTGGAACGACGATACGACTTGCAGTCCAGAAGTTGAAGCAGAGGTGCTTGAGGGTCTTTGCCCGCCGAAGAATCTTGAAAGACTAATTATCAGGGACTACCACGGCTCGACGTACCCAAACTGGATGGTGGGTAAGCAGAACGGCGGTCCAACGAATTTGCGTGTACTTTTGCTCTTCGGCTGCACACGAATTGAACCGGCTCCTGAACTTTGTGAGGTCTTCGTCCATCTTCGTTGGTTTGGGCTTTGGCACAGCAATTGGCACGCCTTGCCAGATAATATGGAGCTACTGACGTCACTCCAGTGCCTGAGTATACACCGTTGCTTGAACATTCGTTCGCTTCCAGCACTGCCCCTGTCACTTGAGGAGTTTGATCTGTTGTCCTGCGACAAGGAGTTCATGAGGTCATGCGAAACAATTGATGATCCAAACTGGCAAAAGATTCAGCACGTTCGCAAGAAAATTATTCGGTAACATTTAAGGTACGTCTGCAAATCCCTTTGATTAATTGTGCCACGTTTTCTGCTTTGTGCTTGGTAAATGTCACTGTGTAGCCTCCGTAATTAAGGTTCAATTAGTCTACTATGCGTTTCTTAGAAGCATCGTTTGCAGCGTGCTCTTAAAAAAGAAGCATCATTTACCAGGTAACATGCATGCTGTGGACGGGAGCTGAAGAAGATGTCTCTCCAGTCCACCGTTACAGCAGCTTGAAGCACCCTAGCGCATGGAGAGATGGAGTCGACAATAACTCCATCAGCTTTCCTGATATCTGCATTACCGCGTGCCAGATGTCATTGATGCTATGAGTTTATTTATTTCCTATGGTGCGTTGTGTGCAGTGTGCTTTGGACTGAGCAGTGAATTTGTTTGATTCTCGTTTGGGTTGTAATAATGTGTGATACCCGATGCCCAACTCTCTAGTTTGTAATTTTGTGGAAAATATTAGCGTTGCCCTTGAGTAACTTCGGTTTCCATGATAGTTTCTGTATATTATGCTGGTAGAATTTGCTGAGTGCATCTTTATCTTTGGACAAAGGAAAATCCAAATCAGGGGGGTGCTTAATTTGTTCGTACATGGGTGGTGGATGATCTCGCTGTCGCTCTTGCTTGACCCGCCAAATCGACCATGACCTCGATCTGGGCCCCTGGGAGGGGAGAATGGGATCCACGGACAACCAGCATGCGTCGCGGAATCGAGGCTGGTAGGTCCACTTGTAGCTCCCTCAGGGTAAGTATGTTGCTGTATAGGATTTTTGATGATATGAAAGAGAGAAAAGAAGGTGAGAGAATAAGGCGGTTGTTTCGCGAAGCAATCGCCTCAAAGCTAAAAATTAGTACTACGAGACCGCTTAATCACCATTATACGAGTTGTTGTTGTCATGTAACTCAAAAATATTTATTTTTATATGTAGAAATTAAAGAATTACTAATTACTATGAGACAACTTATAAGACAACCTATTGTACACGTTGTCTAAACCGTCTCAAAATTACGTGTCACTGCATGAGACGGTCTATTAGATAAAACACCAATATACTTGCCCTCAGGCCCCCACTCGCCTCCATTAATGAACCGCCGCTATTTCCGCTCATGTCTTTCGCCTCCCTTCACGCCCAGAGAAGAACAGGCTTCTTTGGGCCGTTTGGAACAGCGGTCTAGAAAAACATTTCTCAGGTAATCTGCATAAATATAGAAAATATGTTTATTTAAAAAGTGAGTCTATCTAGCTTCTGTGTTTCAGTATAAATGAGGGTGGTGGAGAGAAACACGGCCATAAAAAATTGAAAAAAATCACACCATTTGACTACTAGTTTTAATTTATTTTGACCGTAAACATAGTTTAAGCTATTCCAAACCGGGCATAGCGTGAGCACGAGGAAGCCGGCGTCAACTGGACCATTCCAGGCCGATCCATCTGTTGTTGGGCTTCTGATCCTGAGCTCCATCTGTACCGTGGTCGCGGGCTGGCTGAGCCTATGTATTGGGCCGGTGTATAGTCCTCGGGGCCCATGACACCGCCGCCCGCACCCATAGCTGTCGGGGGAGGGGAGATGGGATCCACGGACGGCCGGCATGCCTCGCGGCGTCCAGGGGCTCCAGGCTGATAGCTCCACGTGTAGCTTCCTCAGGCCCCGCTCGCGTCCATTAATGAATCGCCGCTACTTCCGCTCATGGCTTTCGCCTCCTTCCACGCGCCGAGAGAGATACACACACAGAGAGAAGGCAATTGTCTGCAGGATCGAAAGAGAGAGAAGGCAATTGTCTGCAGGATCGAAAGAGAGAAGACAATTGTCTGCAGGATCGAGAGAGAGAGAGAGAGAGAGAGAGAGAGAGAGAGAGATTGCAATTCTCTGCAAGATCAATCGAGGTATCTCCAGACAGCACAGATCGGCCGGACGATTGATCTTCCCATCGAGCACGCGGCCATCCGGATCCTCGAATGGTACGTGGCCAGGCATGACGATGTGCCGTAGGCCGGGAGCAGGACGATGTTCGGGTGCGGCTACCGGACGCAGTTCATCAACGGGCGCAAGGAGAGGTTCGTGAGGCTCGAGGACGACGCGGCGTCGGTCCCCTCCCCGCGGGTGTCGGCGAGAGCGTCGGCGGGCGGCATGGAGCACGGCGGGCACGGGCACGGCGGCGGCGGCGGCTTCCACATGGACAGCTACTTCTCCGGCAACCCGGCGGCGGCGGCGTCGAGGTTCCGCGCGCGGTCGGTGCGCGTGGCGGCGGGCGTGATGAACCGGTCGGAGCGGCTCAAGAGCATCGGGCTGGTGTTCCAGGAGGACTTCCGGAAGATGTCCCAGAAGGTGTTCGACCCGCAGGACGCGTTCCTGGCGCGCATGAACCGCGCCTTCGTCTTCGCCTGCATCGTGTCCGTGGCCATCGACCCGCTCTTCCTCTACCTCCTCGCCGTCAAGTACAACGCGGATTTTCTAACCCATGGCGTACCTACCCTCCCGTGCGGACGGCGATCCATGTACCGGGACGTGTCTTTGAGATTCACGCAAATAAACATTGTAATAACGTGCGTTAGAACTACACCTCTTTGTTACAACGGCGGAAGGCGGAAAAAAACACATTAGAACAAACCATGTTCTCACAGCAACACCCCCCGCACAACAGGCTGCCGTATAGCGCGACGACATGGACAGTATCTCTTGCAGAGGAAGATTGTACCCCCAAGCATGGAGTGCGGAGCACCCCAACCCACTGCGCCCCGAACCTTCCGCATCCACATCCAGTGCAGCTCCGCCGGGGGCACCCAACCCCCCACCACACCCCCACCCACGAGCGCCATCGACACGCCGGGAGAGAGATTTCGCTAAAGCCCGATGTCGACCGAGGATTCTGGTGGCAATCCGGGCGATAATGGTCCTGAACCAAATCCATCTCCAGAATCTTCGCCGTCCGCGGCCGCTGGGGTCTCGGAAGGAGGGGAAGCCGAAGATCTCGATGGATGCCGGACAATCCATAGTCCGCGGTGGGCGATGTCGGCGCTGGTTCCTACATCCTTCATCCACGGATCGGATCTAGCCGGTGAGCCCGTCGTGCCGTCGCCAACGCATGCCTCAGACCCGCGGGCTGCGTCAGAGATCGCACCGGCCGCATCGCTGCGGAGTAGGAGCTATCCGATGTCGCCATTGGAGCCTCCATCCGAGATCTGCGCTATCCAACAGCCCTCCAGGCACATTGGACCTGGGATCGACAACCTTCCTGTTCCTACGAATCGAAAGCAAAGGTATTCCGCACCACTCCCCCGTCTAGTCCCCTTTACCTGCGCTGAATCTGTAATCCCCTAAATTTGCATTGAAACAGAACCAAAAGCATCAACACATGTAATCGATTTTTGAGCGCATGTATTCCTCACTCGTAAAAAACAAAAAAAGAGCCTACCCAGATAATTAATGTGGCTGGCGAGCTCGAATGTTAGTAATCAGCATTTTTTTTGGGAATACATTGTCCCTGCACTTATGAGTGCCTACAAATGCATTGGAATTGTAGGGCAAGACAAGGCCCTGATGCACGGATAGCTCCGTTAGGGGAGAGCGCGCTGTCAAGAGCCTTGCATCAATCAAAGGGGCGCACCTCTGGGCCTATATTCTACCCCCATATTGGGACAGTATTCAACAGTTGCGAGGAAGCAAAAGACTTCTACAACTTATACTCATGGGAAGTTGGATTCGGGATTAGGTACGGCCGTAACAGCACAAACAAGCATGACTACCGCACAAGACAAGATATCGTGTGCTCATGCGAGGTAATTAGGCAACTAAGCTAATATTGTTGCATGTTTGCCAAAAAAATTGCATTCATTGTGTACTTTTCGTAGCATTGTATGCTCGCAGGCCTCGCCATTAATGCGTATTTTTATCTGTATGCTCCCAGGGCTCTGATAGGGACCCAAACTCTGCATCTGTTAGAACCGGATGCAAGGCAATGATACGCCTCCTGCGAGGCAAGGACCACTCATGGTACATTAGCAGGGTATATGACACACACAACCACAAGTTTTCAGTTGGTTGTGCTGAGAAGAAACAATGGAATTCACATAGTTCAATTGACGCAACTACACGCCATTTCATCAAGAAGCTGCGAGAGAACAACGTGACCATTGGAAGAGTCTGCAGCATACTTGGGGTGTCCACAAATACATCATCAGTGCCTATGAGGAAAGAAGCAGTGAGGTCACTCTGTGCTAAGTTGTCTCAGCACAATATGAAGGATGACATAGGGAAAACACTAAAACTGCTCGAGGAAATGAAAGAGAAGGACCCAGCAATGGCAGTCAGGTACCAGCTGGACTCGGAGGGTAGAATAGCGACAATGCTGTGGAGAACTGGGAGAAACAGGTTGGACTACATCCGTTTCGGCGACGCAATAACATTTGACACCACATACAGGACAAACCTGTACAGCTTGCCATTCGGTCTGTTCGTGGGCGTTAACAACCATTTTCAATCAGTTATATTTGGTGGTGTGCTGCTAACAAGCGAGACATCTTTAGACTTCGAATGGGCATTCACAACGTTCATTGAACTGATGGACGGCAAAGCTCCTATGACAATGCTGACAGGTACAATCTTACTGCATCCATACAAATAAGCGGTCACATCCACTCCCCTGATTCCCTATAGTAACATATAGTATAAGTCGTAAACATAAGTATCAATCAGAACAAACAAAAAAGGCTTGGTTATGAGCATGTACAATCCAATAATACCTTTCAAATGGCTATATATCTAACAACATTTCACCTTTCCTGACCATGAATGCAGACCAATGCGCGGCAATGGCAAAAGCACTGCGTTCAAGGCTGCCAAGCATTAGACACCGCTGGTGCAGGTGGCACGTCCTGAAGAAAGCAAAGGAGAGACTAGGCAAGGTTTATTCAAAACACAAAAAATTTAAAAGGGAATTCAATGATCTGATAACCTACGAGACTAGCATCAAGAAATTTGAGTCCAAATAGATGGTGCTGTTGCAGAAATACAAGCTGGTGAAAAACAAGTTCATGGCCCGTCTATACAAACACCGC
This sequence comes from Alloteropsis semialata, assembly GCA_004135705.1. Lineage (NCBI taxonomy): Eukaryota > Viridiplantae > Streptophyta > Magnoliopsida > Poales > Poaceae > Alloteropsis > Alloteropsis semialata. The sequence goes on from CM014272.1 coordinate 2,821,796, forward strand.
CACAAATGGGCAAAACCTTACTTCATGGGTATTTTCTGTGCCGGCATGACAAGCACCCAAAGAAGTGAGAGCGCAAACCACATGCTGAAGCAGTACATACAAAGAGCTGCACCAATGCATATGTTCGTCAGTAAGTTCAATGAATTCCTGGCAGACAGAATCGACCAGGAAGGACGTGAGCAGCATGCAACTCACATGGTGAGCCGAGGGTCAATCCCCCACAATCCATCAGAAACCCCCCCTCCACCTCCTCCCCACCCCTACCCAACGACCATACCCAGAAACACTCCCCCCAAAGGCACAAAAAACATATTATTGTACATACTGATTACTTTACACATGTGTTTCATGCAGATGCAAGTAGCGCAGCTACTAGATTATTTACTGAAAATAATCTGCCTGCAACCATTGTGCAGGTAAGCAGGAAACTGCGTGTTGGCGTGCCAATTGAAGACCATGCAATCCAACTTTACACCCGATCTATTTACGAGAGATTCTACGACGAGCTCTATAGGTCTGGGCGTTACAAGATCCATGCCTTGGTGGAAAACAACAAATATGTTGTGACTGCCAACAAGACAGATGCCGAAGGTCAGCTAATCACATACACAGTTACAACCCACGGCGCCAGCAAGATAACATGCGAGTGCGGCATGTACGAACACATGGGACTGCTCTACCGCCACGCGCTAAAGGTACTGAAACTTCGACATATAACTGTCTTTGGTCTCTTCCATAGCATCAGTGATTACCTGCAACCTCTCCCCCTGCAAAACTGTATGTGTTTTCACCTTCACACACTTACACATTTTTGGCACATGTATGCAGGTGCTGGTATACCTGGATAGGGATCAGATCCCAGACGGCAACATACTCCAGCGCTGGACTAAAGATGCGTCTATATCACGACACCCAGATCAACATGCTAGAGACCCAGCTGCAGAGACGGACCAACTTAAGAAGAAAGCGCTCCTCCTAGCCACCCTTGAGATTGTTAATGGTTGCAGGAAAATAACCGAAGAGAGTTTGGCTACAGCAATGCACGCACTAACAGCACCCAAACCAACTGAAGCCGATGGCAGCAAAACACAGGGGGCTCCAGTCCCCACAACACTTGCAATCGACAGAACCGAGGGCCACCCAGAAGCATGCCCAATGCGCACACTGAAGGGCGGGCGACCACCAAACACTGGGCTGAAATCCTGGC
>CM014272.1:2839598-2870661 GCA_004135705.1 Alloteropsis semialata
ATTAGACAAGCCAGGCAATGAAAATACCCATTAGATCTGCCATGCCTGTAGAGAGAACTGTAAAATGATCTCTTCATCAACAAGTAATTTTGCACTGCACTATCTTCTAGGGCTATCTTTTTTAGTTATATAACATACGTTGTAATGTTCCACAGTACTGTGTTTCAACAACACTATGGCTTGTCTTCCATTGACTGCATGGCCAGAGTTCGTGAGTGTGATTTAAGTGTATAAGCGAGCTTCGCATGGATATGCTTACTGTTCTGTTGTAGAAGGTGTAATTGCTGCAAAACTACCAAATTGTGGCCTCACTGCTGATTCGCATATTGAATTTAGATGCTGTTGTATCATATTTTCCACATCATGCAGGGGGCCGTTGAGCCGCAGGCGCAGCTCCATTCAACCCCCAACGCCTCTCCCTTCATGGCCGGTGAACCCAACGCCTAGGGTTGACCCCGCAGGCCTCCAGCCGGGTCGTGGGCCAGCACGCTGGCCCCGATACGGTCTCCCGTCAGCCGCCATCGCGAGCGACGCCAAGAGGACCGACATCTCGGCCGCTCCCTCCGAAGTTCTTCCATCAGAGCATCCGGGGACCTCCACAACACAACCGCCCGCCTCCCCTGCCGTCGCCGCCATCGGATCCGTCGTTCCACTCCCACAACTACGATCCAGGTTAGTTTCTATTATATGTCCTCAGAACTGCGCTGCTGCTGCGTGGTTCGGCCTCTCATGGTTCCGCATTCCATGTGCTGCATGCAGGACCTCCAACTAAACACCCAGGCAACCGGCATCGAAAGATCCAGGTTTGTTTTCATCCATGTTCTTGTATAATGTGGTGCTACTTGTTGAATTAGATTTGATATATAAATAGAGTATAAATGCAAGCTCAGATTTGATATATACATGCATGCTACTTGTTGAATCATTTGTGTGCAGCAACTTGTTGAATTAGATCCCAGGAATATATACATGCATGCTACCACAATTCTACTTTGCACACCTTCATTACATGTCCTTGTAACATTACAAAGCCAATACAAAACATCATTTTTTGTGGACAATTGTTAATGATCCATATCAAAGACTAAAATATTTGATTATCCTTGTGCCACACTGCTTTCTATCATTATGTGGAACAAAGCATTAAATAATATTCCTACATTTGATGGCTGCAACTACTTGGGGTATGATAATTAATTCTTAAAATGAATTCAGTTCTCACAGTAGTAATTAGTTGTCACAGTAGCTCAGATTTTATATATAAATGGAAGCTACTTGTTCAATCAGTTGTGTCCATGCAAGGTACTTGTTGAATTAGATTTGATATATAAATAGAGTATAAATGCAAGCTCAGATTTGACATGCCAACTTGCAAGCTAATTGTGGTTGTATATATGATATGCAAGCTACTTGTTGAATAAGTTGTGTTCATCAGATGTGTGCTGTTTACAATGGAATGTACTTCGAGCAGTACATTTGTGATATTCCAGTACGACACATTTGTATGCCTTGTACACAAATTATGTTCCTCATTTCAGTGCCTCTCCTGGTTGCAGCTCGGTATTGCCCTATTCTTCGGCATCGTCGTGTTCGCCACCTACACGCTGTGCAAAGGCAAGTCCCCTTTTCTGTCCTTGCATACATTGGAACCAACTACCTCCCTGTTACTCCGTCGCTGCTTACAATTGTCGTGCTGCACCACTGCCGCAAAAGTAAGAATTGGGTTACGTACTCGCAGATGTCGCAGGATCGGGCTCACTGGGATGACAACACCATAACCCTTTTGCTTCAACTTATAGCTGACCAGAAAACTCACTGCTTTTGGGGTGATAAAACCCCAACCCAACACGGCTGGAGCAACGTGCACCGAGCCTTCAACGACCGCACAAACCTTGGGTATAAAAAGAGGCAACTGCAAAACAAGTACACTGAACTGAAAAATGCCTACTTTAACTGGCGCGAAGGTCTGCTCAACAAGACGGGGCTGGGTGTTGACCCAGCTACTGGTGAAGTTGATTATGACCCAGTTTGGTGTGCAGCTCTCACCGGGGTATTCACTCCAACTTTGTCGCAGCATGTAGTGCACTAGCCTTTTCCATATCTAACTTCGACTAACTTGTCATCCTATGCCCCCTGCAGGAAAGTAGTGAGAGACATGGTCAGAAATTCAAATGTCCCCCATGCTGTGAGGAACTGTACAAACTGTTAGGCCATACACCTCGGGATAGGGGAGTGCTGGTATCCTCGGGGGGTCATGCTAGTGAGGAAACACCTGGTGAGAGCCCACACACTCCCACGCCTCCACCATGTGATTCACAACTCCCAGGTTGTTCTGGTCAGCCCTCCAAGAGACCCTACGGGGAAGAACCTTCTGTTCACTCCCCGAGAAAGAAAGCAAGCAAGACTCCCTCATACGAGGACGTGCTTGGTGACATCAGCTCCTACGTTAATGAGGGCCGTCGCCAACTGTCGGTGTCCAGGACTACTGCAGACCTTCTGGACATGGAGAAAGTTCATCAGGTTCTTGAACAAGATGGGTACAATGAGGCGGACATGTTCTTCACCCAAACCAAGCATCTTTGCACGGACAGGATGCATCGTAAGGCATTCCTGGATTACAAAACAAAGGAGGGTCGTGAGAACTATGTCAACTTCTACTTCAGCAACAGAAGCAACAAGCCTGTGTGATCATGGTGTCTACATCTGGAAGTGGATCTTTTTCATTTAGTGTCAAATTTTTGCAGTTAGTGTGCATCTTGTTCAGTTAGGGCGGCATTTTTTCTGTTAGTGTGCATGTTTATGAGTTAGTGTGCATCTTCTTCATTTAGTGTGGAATTGTTTCAGTTAGTGTGCATCTTTATGAGTTACTGTTGATTTGTTTTAGTTATTGTCGAATTTATGTCATGCTGTTTCGAAGACAAAATTTGTAATAACGTTGTGCTCAGAGACTTTATATGTACCTCCGTGTTGGTATTTGTGTGTATGTGGATATGGTGGGTAAGGCCTAAATTGTTCCATCATCTACCTCAACAAATAGTGGCACTACTTGGCACTGCACAGGCAGTGCTTGGCACTGCAGGAGGTGAGCCTACAACCATGGTTGAAGTTGGTATGACTATATCTACCTGCCCTTGAGTCCAAACTGGTCAGGCACAAGAAGAACCAAACATACTGTCCTCTATTACCTCTAAGTACATGATGATCAGCAGCTATGGTAGTCACAATTATATGTCAATAGTTTGTATGCATATACATGTGCTGCCTAAGTTTGTATGCATATATATGTACTCACCCTGTTGTTTTGTTCTCACAGGGACATGGAGACGGACTCAAACAGCGACTCGACCACAAGCGATTCGTCAACGGAGAAGCGGTTCAAGTTTGCTGGCAGGCTTGGATGTATGTTGAAGAAGCTCAAGACATTGCAGCAGCTGCACCAGCCTCAGGTAAGTCCTCCGTGTGCCGTACCCAAGCTCACGGGTGCACAGTGGATGCACCTGATGCTTTCAGACGAGACAAGTTGCTATGACAATTTTCGTATGAACCGTGATGATTTCCTCCATTTGCATGACATATTATGTCAGTATGGTCTGCCCATTACCCGTGAGTGTGGGTCAGTAGAAGCTCTAGGGTTGTTTGTGTGGGCCTGTGCAACTCGAGCCTCTTGTAGGCGAACCAAGTATAGGTTCGAAAGGTCTTTGGACACAGTTAGTAGGAAGATGTCAGAGGTGGCTGAAGTTGTGTTCATGTGGTCTCATGATGTGTTACGACCTATGGATAGAGAGTATAGGTCAGTGAACTGCAAACTTCAAAAATATGAACCCCTCTTCGATGGGTGCATAGGCGCCATAGATGGTACACACATCCCAGTAGAGGTCAACAGAGAAGCAAAAATGGATTTCAGGGATAGGAATGGTGATGTAAGCATCAATGTGTGTGCCGTGGTGGACTTGCATGGCATGTGGACATATGTTGGATCTGGAATGGCAGGCGCATGTCATGACATCGCTGTTTTGAGAGACTGCGAAGCCGAAGCAAGGTTCCCTCGTCCGCCACAAGGTAAATGCAATGTTTCACAACCTTGTTCAGCTGAAGCTTTTACAATTTTTATAATGTGGATTGGTTGGGACACTAGTGCCTGCATTGTGATATAATTGTGAGTGCTCTACCTGTTCCTCTCTGTGTAAATTGACCGAATAGAGCTCAGTAGGTTTGGCTTTCTACTCGACCACATGGTATTCATGGCTGGTTGATGTATATGCTTAGCAACTAGCAGCATGGTTGTAGACTGAGTAGAAGCAGTGGCAAGTAGGGGCAGTGCAGTGCCAAGTAGTGGCAATAGTACAAGTTGATGAAAAAATATTAGCCATACCTTGTAAACCTTCGTGTTCTTCAATATATTGAAAGGAGCTGCTACCTGAAGCTCAGGTCAGCCGAGCACAATCAGTGTGTGTGTTCTGCTCTTACCTCTGCTCCTGTCTCCTTCTTCAACCAACAGCTATGAGCGTGATTGTGTGTGAGTGAATGTGAGCTCACTGATAACCTGGGATCAGCTGAGTTCAGGTAGGAAGGCTAACGTGCATATGTGGTTGTAGGACGGTACTATCTGGCGGACTCGGGTTATATGGACAAGGAAGGATACATGGTTCCGTTCCCTGGTACTAGGTACCGTAAGAAAGAGTTTAAGGATGTGGAAATTGGCGATTTGGCTAGACAGGAGAAGTTCAACTATGTTCATTCGAAGCTCCGCAATGTAATTGAACGTAGGTTTGGGGTGTTGAAGGAGCGATGGCAGATATTGGAAAAGGTGCCTTACTTTGAAAGGAAGAAGCAATCAAAGATTATCATCTCTTGCTTTGCTTTGGACAATTACTTGTGGCGCAGGAAGTTTGGAAATGGTCGATGGTACCCTTTGTCAGAGTTTGCGGAGATGCACAAGACAACAACTACTTCGGGGATGAGAGAGCTCATATCTTGGGTTCTTAGCGCAAGAAACACGTGAGCTGCAGCTCTCCCTCCACCCCTGTCCATGCATCTTATCTTGGTTTGCCAAAATTAAGAATTGTGATATATATGCTTTTGTCAATGGCAGGTTGTAGTTTCTGGAGGCATGGAGGTTAAGCAAGGCTGGTGATATATATATTAATGTGTTGGGATTTTGTGAATTTGTTTTCGGTCAGCACCCAATTGAAGTAGTAGTAGGATCAATTGGATAGGAGGGTCATCCATTTTGTCTAACTGCTTAACCTTGAGGTATCAAGTGACCAGTTGTTCACATTGAGATTTTGCTAATGAACCTGTCAATGTGTGATAACTTAATATATCTGAGAACTCATGTCTGAGCAAGAAATGGCTGATCAGTCATCTATACTGAAATGTTTGCAGAAGAAATTAATGTCAGAAATAAATTAAGGTATGTCAAACAAGCTGGTTATTTATTGAATTCTAGTGCTAATCAGTAGATGTAATTGTGGCTGGCTGCCTGTTTGATGCTTTGTTTTGTGCCTATGTGCAGTGGGAGTTTCAGTACCTGGACCTGGACCTGATGGAATGTACTGATCTGCTGGAATCAAACTGCTGGAATCAGAAGCAAGAGTTTAGTAACATGCTTTGTTTTTGGTTCTAATAATCATATGCTGTCATGTGAGAATGTTAACAGTTCGTGTGTGTGAATTGTGCGTGTGGACTGCAACTGAGAACTCATGTGCTATGTATTTTTCATTTGGTCAAACTGCTTCACAGTCTGTTAAGAATGTTGTTTGTGAGCAGTTAATTTGGTGGTGGGTTGGCGCCAAGTAAGAAAAAATTGGTGTATGCAGTGAGTTTCAACAGTTTGAATTTGAATGGAGTGAATGGATTTGCAGCAGCTTGGCGCCACCAGCAGCTTCAGCACGCGCCAGCAGCAGCTTCTGCACCGCTGGCTGGACGGCTGGCTGGCCGGCTGGTTTCCAGCAGCTGCTTCAGCCCAGCCGTTTCCTGCCCAGCCGATGGTTATTGTTGATGCCTGTGATGGTTATTGTTGATGCCTGTGATGGTTATTATGAGATATATATTATGCCTGTGATGGTTATTATGAGATATATTATGCCTGTGATTTTTGAATGAATGGGGATTTTTAAACGCGAAAACAAAAAAAAACAGAAACAATTTGGTCACTTTGCCGTGCGCCAAACAGGGGGGCGCACGGCAAAGTGACCATTCCTGTGGCCCCTCTGGCCTGTTTGCCGTGCGGAATATCTGGCGCACGGCAAACAGGCCATTCTTTGCCGTGCGCTGAAAATAGGACGCACGGCAAACTTCATTTCTTTGCCGTGCGCTCGCAACAGGACGCACGGCGAACTCAAACTCTTTGCCGTGCGCTAGGAAGAGAACGCACGGCAAACAGGCCATCCTCGCCGCCGTCAGCGCCGCCGCGCCGTTAGCGCGGCTGCCGGTGGCCGCCGTTAAAAAATGTTTGCCGTGCGCTGCGTTTTACGCACGGCAAAGAGTTTCGCCGTGCGTGCGATAAAAGGCGCACGGCAAACCCGCCTTTGCCGGGCAAAACTCTGCCGTGCACCCTTTGCCGTGCGCGCCTGGGAAATACGCACGGCAAAGAGTTTGCCGTGCGCATTCCTGTGTTTGCCGTGCGTCGCTGGCGCACGGCGAACAAGCGGTTTCCCGTAGTGAAACCTTTCTCGATTCTGAAGCAATCTCCTCTGGCGGCCTCTTCTGCTAAATCACGCAGCAGGTCATGAACAGTGAAGTAATCGACCTCACGTCCAAGTTCCAGTTGTCTCCCTCCTAGTTGCAGAAATGAGGCTGACAATAATTCATCAAAGTAATCCTGACCAATACCATCCAATTTCTCTTCAGCATGAGTTGCCTTTATAAACCCTTCTGCCATCCACAACTGAACTAGCTCCATGCGTGTCAAATGGCGTCTTCTGGGGAAAATACTGCAATAAGCAAAGCAACGCCTGACCTGCCCATCAAGCTGCTGGTAGCTCCACCACAGAGCTCCCATGGTGTCATTCAAGAGGTCCCTGCTTTTTGTTCTTCTCCAAAACTCAACATTGGGTCTTAGAGATAGCTGTGCACCCACGGTTCTGGCTGCCAGAGGTGACCTCTTCAGCTTTTTTGCAATGTCGGCTCCAATCATCTTGAGTTCCGCTCTTTTATGGCCATCTATCCCTGCATCTCTAAGTGCATAGTGCATGAACATTTCAAAGAAGGCTTCATCATCCAGATCAGATATTGGAATACATCTCTCTTCTACAGCACCCAGAGCTAATAATGCATCTTTGCTCCGACTAGTCACCAAGATCTTGCTCCCTGTTTCTCCGAACTTCAGCGGAGAAAGTATTTGTTGCAGTTCCTCTTGGTGCCTCGCATCCCTACTACTATTGTACCAGACATCATCTAGTACCAAGAAAATCCGTTTTCCTTGCAGTTCCTTCTCCAGATTTTCTTGTAGGATGTTGCGACTATTGAATTGTGGGCATGGATTCCCTGTAGCTCCCTCAAACAACTCCCAAAAAATTGCATCCAAATCAAATTTCTGAGAAACATGGACCCACAAAACAAGGTCGAAATGGCCGGCCTTGTTCTCTTGCTTGTCTTTTTTCACACGGGCATACACAAATTGTGCAAGAGTTGATTTACCAGACCCAGCGATGCCATGAATGCCAAGTACAGAACGACGAAAATCGCTATTCTGTTGACCAGGACATTCATTCTCGTGAAGCATCCCTATGATCTTGTCACATTCCTTGTCTCGGCCGAATACTTTTAGCGGAGGAGCTGCAGTAGTACGTGAATTGGCAGGAAAAGCTTGTCCCCGATTACAATTAGCTACGCTTGGCAAGTTCAGCTGTTCCAAAATTTGGTATGCATCATTTATAACCTTTTCTATCTTCTCAAGGCTCTTCTTCAACTGATTTTTTGACATGCCACTCTCCTACGAAACCAAACAGCAGCAAGGTAAGGCTATCGATAAAGTACTCTGTTTGTTGTTAATGAAGTGTTTTTTTTTTCGGGAGTATAGGTCTATTTCGTATACAATAATACAAATACCTCTTTTCCTCTAGAAATGAGATAGACAACATTCTTATTGTCAACAAGAAACCTTTTTCACCAATATCTTTATATTTATATCCTAAAGATGTGTAGTATGAAAATGTTTTTCATGACTATTATTAATGTACATACTGTACCCCTACCAGCTCAAATAATTCAACCACGCTCTCCATATTAGTGAAAGAGCACACATCTATGGAATTAGCAAAACTTCTCATGACAATTATTATAATACAAGTAATTATGAAAAGTACAGTATATCACTAGTTTTGCCGAATTAGAAAAACTAGTCATATACTAAATTCAATCAGCACAAACACAAAAACTAGGGGTGCAAGAAATGAAGGACCTTATTTTTTAGTGGGGAGCTCGGCATGACGGATTGCAGTTTCTTCTTCACCCAATCCCTCTTACGACTTGGAGCTGCATCTCCATCTGACGACTTCCCCTTATTATCTTGGATCTGCCTCTCGAGAAGGTGATAGTCGACAACATCCAAGATGTCTTCCGCCTCATAGAAAGCCGACTTGAGATCCTTGAACAGCTGCTCCAAACGGGGCCTGTCAGGGCTCTCCTCGACCGCTTCAATCACGCGCTCCAGCAGTAGAAGCCTTGGCTCGAGTTCCTTGAGCTTCTTCGATGCGTCAAAGCCGAGGTAGGAGGAGGCTCTCTTGAAGAGCTCAGAGAAGATGGGCGAGGCGAGCCATCCTGCGGCTTTCATGCCCCATCCTACAGCGACAGCAGCGGTTATCGGATCCGCCATTAGAAGCTGCAAGCTCTTGCTTTGCTTTGCATCATTTGCTTTGCTCTTGCTTTGCTTTACGGTCGCAGGGTGGGTGGGGGGATCACAACGCGGCTTATGCGGGTAGGCAAGACGCGTCTTGTGTGGACGGGGAGGACATCTGCGAGACTAGCTGCAGTCTGCAATCATGAAATTGCCTCGGGGAAACAAAAAGCCTCGGTGGTGGGCTCTCCTTTTTCTTTTAAAAACAGTTTCCACAATGGTGGCCACTGGCCAGTACGTCAGTGGAATTTATGTCGGCAGTGGAATTTATTTAGGATTCCAACTGTTCTCGCACTCTTTTTTAACCTTCTGTTTAATCCATCTTCTTCAGCTCCGGATTTCGACTATTCTCAAAAAAAAAAGCTCCGGATTTCGACTTACAGCGATGACAACAACGATGTGCGGCGGCAAGGTAGGAGGGCTGCTGCCGCAGGCAGGGCAGACGGGGCGGCGGTGAGGGCAGGTACCGCTAGATGAAAAAGCTCGTGACTCGTTAGCTCGTTCGGCTCGTGACGAACTCAGCTCGGCTCGGCTCGGCTTGATTTATTAACGAGCCAGCTCGAACAACCATCTCAGCTCGTTAGTATAACGAGCGAGTTCGAGCTGCTCGCGAGCTGGCTCGCGAGCCAAACGAGCTGCAACTTTGCAGGTCAACGAGCTGCAAGCCTGCTCATTTGATGGTTGTGTACTTGTATTCATTTGTATACTTGCATGTTAGACTTTATATGTACCATGTAAATGATTGTGTACTTGTGTTTATGTCATTTATGTAAAATTACGGACACAAATGATTATTTATTTGTTAATATTTGTATTAAATGTTCAGCTCGCGAGCTAAACGAGCTGGCTCGAGCGAGCTAACGAGCCGAGCCGAGCTGCCTTTCCAGCTTGTTAGGATATCGAGCCGAGCCGAGCTAGCTCGTTATCTTAACGAGCTGAAACGACGCCGAGCCGAGCCGAGCTGGCTCGTTATCCAGCCCTAAGGGTAAGGCAAAGGATGAAGAAGACCCATGTGATGTACTAGAGGTTGAAGGTCACGGTGGTTTGTTGGATCTTCATCGAATGGTGCCAAATTTCGAGTGTATGGCTCTCCAGAAACACTCGAGTGCGCAGCATAGTATGTATTAAGAAACGTTTTCATATTTTACGAATATATTAATTAATGTGTGCACATAGACTAATATATTGCACTATTTATATATATGTAGCTCAAAGGATTGCAAAAACAGATTGAGTTTGTATCGCAGCTCAATGAATTGAAAGAGAACCAGTGGCCGGATGTCAATGTTGCTTCTTGGCCAATAAAGGAGATTTTTCATAAATAAATGCAAGCAGACGGGTAGGCATTGCATATTATACAAATTAATATAAATGTTTCCTATCATCTAACGCACTATTTTATACACTTTTAAATATAGGTGTTCATGTGACCTGTTCTTGCTAAACTTTGTGGAATATTGGAACGGGACGCCCTGTCAGACTTTTTTACATTTATATATGATCTACGGTGAGATACATCATGCACACACACTAAGTTAATATTTTCTATGTTAACAATTAATGGAAGAAATATGTAATTTATAATCATATATTGATATATTTTGGGATATTTTTTACAATGACATGATGGTTTTTTAGTAACATCACATGTAGGTAATTTAGATACAAATTCAGGGTGTTACTATAAATCAATTCTTAATAGCATAGGCAGGTAATTTAGTTGAATATTAGAGGGTTACTTCAGTTTATTTTTCATAATAGCAGAGGTGGGTAATTTACCTATAGATTTAGGGGGTTATTTTAGACTATTTTCATAATGGCAAAAGTTGCCATAGCCAAGTAATTTAGTTGAATATTAGGGATTACTTCAGTTTATTTTTCATAATGGTAGATGTAGGTAATTTACCTATATATTTAGAGGGTTACTTTAGACTATTTTCATAATGGCAAAAGTGGGTAAATTATTAGAAATATAATAGATCCAATGGTAGTGTCTACAGATAGATGGCTAGATGTTTTTGATTTTTGTGAGAACTTATATGATTTCTCTTTTTCTAGAACGTCCACCTAGGATCCTACATGGCTTCACGTGGAGACTTCAAAAGAAGCTTCCAATTAGTCCACACGGGCAAAAAATTTGGAAGACATGAGGAAATAAAATTTCATTAAAAATCTAGATCCATATAATATAATGAAATTATTTACCTTGCGCTCTCTTATTAATTAAATATTTTTCACTTTTACATCGCACTTTTGACGTGTCTTTATTGAATCCTCGATTTGAGCTACAGGATCATCATGTGGTTACTCCATATATATATACATAGTCTACATGGTGACACTAATCATGAAACGTTGCATGTATATTTGTTAATAAATTTGCATTTTACATATTAACAATGGTAAAAGTACATAGTTTAGTACTACCTATTTTTGTACTTTAGAACTTTTGAATGACATATGTTGGTAATTTTGATGCGAATTTAGAGTTTGAGTTACGTGTCGAACTTGGAAATCCATATTTTTATTATTTCCTATGTACATTTATATAAATACATACACACACTAAGTCAATATTTTCTATATTAACAATTAGTGGAAAATATGTAATTTATAATCATATTTGATGTACTTTTTGATATTTTTTAAAATGACATGTTGATTTTTAGTAACATCAAACATAGGTAATTTAAATACAAATCAGGGTGTTTTTATAAACTATTTTTTTGAAATGGCATAGGCAGGTAATTTAGTTGAATATAGAGGGTTATTTTAGTTTACTTTTCATAATAGCAGAGGTGGGTAATTTACCTCTAGATTAAGGGGTTAGTTTAGGCTACTTTAATAATGTCAAAAGTGGGTAATCTTTTAGTAACTTCAAACATAGGTAATTTAGATACAAATTTAGGGTGTCACTATAAATTAATTTTATAATTTAGTTGAATATTAGGGGTTACTTCAGCTTTTTTCATAATGACAAAGCTGGTTAATTTACCTATAGAGTTAGAGGTTTACTTTAGCCTAGAGGTGTGCCTAGAGTTGTGTTACGGTGGTTGGAAAGGTATCAGGAGGTATCTTTCATATTTTGATATCGGTCTCCCTATTTTGGTACTGTTTGGTATCTTTTTCTTGGTACATCCGAATACCTTTTACATTTAAACCATCATATTCATCCTGATGGACAATCCTAATTTGTTTCAACCATTGTAAAATTTCTCTTTTCATAATGAGAAAAGTGGGTAATTTTTTTAGAAAATATAATATATCCAATCGGTATGATAATTAGTGTCTACATAGATGGCTAGATGTTTCTGATTTTTGTGAGAATTTATATGATTTCTCTCTTTTTCTAGAACGTCCACCTAGGATCCTAGGTGGCTTCACATGAAGACTTCAAAAGAAACCTCCAATCTATATAACCTATATGGAAACATCCCACTAAAATAGATTAATTTTTATTTCTCTCTTATGGGGTGGAGCCACATCACCCTAATTGTTTGCACCGTCCGATCTAAAAAGCTTCACATTATGACCGTCTACAACTACTAAGAAACCCACGCTAAGGGTTCTTAATTACTTGCTTTTGGTCAGGGGCCCTTCTTAAACATACTACTAAGATTTTTTAACATGTGTACGGCAATCAGCCACCTAATGAAGTATCTCGCCTTTTTAGCCAAGATAAGCCCATTTGAATAACCCTTAGGCCTTTATGCCCAGTTCTTCGTATATTATCTTTAGACTAGCAAGTATGTCTGTGTGTTGCAACGGGTAAATATAAGATGAATATATTACCATACTACTATATACAACACAATTAGCAAAAAATAACATATATCATACCAATGAAGAATACGGGCAAACAATTAGCGATGCTGACGGCTAATGCTTGCATGTTTTACGTATGCGGTCAACAGCTAGCGGGGAACCGTGAAACAAGCGCGGGAGGTGGGCTCAGGCTCAGCGACAGCAGGAAGTGCAGGGGCGCAGGCTTTCGCTCACTGGGGCGTGCCGCGTCGTAGACGGGCCCACACGATGACGGGTCCTCGCCAACTTTTTTATGCCTAAATTTGAATGTTTGATACTAATTAGGAGGAGTATTAAATGTGGATAATTGACAAAACCATTCTATAATCTCTGGATAAAATTGTGAGACGAATGTATTAAGCCTAATTAGGCCATGATTAGACAATGTCGTGCTACAGTAAACAATCTCTATTGATATACTAATTAGGCTTAATAGATTCGTCTCGCGATTTTCCGTCCATCCGTGTAATTAGTTTTATAATTAGATCATGTTTAGTTCTCCTAGCTAATCTTTGGTTTAAAATTGCTACAGTAAATTTCGCAAAGTTTCTCACCGATCTAAACAGACCCTTCAGTGCCTCGATCACCTTCTCCACAGAGACAGCAGCTCTTCAGATGGCTGCCATGGTGTCAAAGCCTTTGGCCGCACACGGTGAGCTCCATCTTTGGTCGTGTGGCGCAGCACTACAGAACGACAGAAAAGATGGAGCTCACCTCAATGCAGTTCTCGGTGTCGGATTCTTGAGGATGAAGAGACGGCGACGGCGTAGGCGACGTCAACTTCGGGTTGATGGCAGCGATTAACAATGCTTATAGGCGTAACCACGCAGGGCACGAACTCGGCTTTATAGTCGTGCAGGCGAAGCTGTGCGCGCCAAGATCTCGGCTTTAAATGCGGCGTCCAGGGCGACGCCGTCATGCAAGTGGCCCTGTCCTCCTAATAGCACAGTGGGCCCCGACCAGGGCGTCCTGGGGTCCGTTCGGGTGACCTAGGGCACGCCGGAGACTTCTTAATGCCCCGCGTCGGGGCTTAGCGGGGCTCGCTCAGCCCGGTTTGATGTGACGGAGAGCGGGCGACGGGGATCACCCTCACCGCCCCTTGTCAGAAGGACAAGACGTAGCCCGGGAGGGGATCCCGCGGCCTCTGGGCGGGTTACAGTGTTGTCAGCGGGCGCCTCCCCAGTAATTATGAGGTTTTACAGGGAAGGTGCGCCGCCCATGGGGCCCAACTCTACGCACGGCGGGCGCAATGAATGCCTTAGTCGGCCTCGTTCCTTCCTCAAGAAGGGAGCGCCTCGACTTCGGGCCGGCATTGTGCGCCCTCCCGGACGAGAGTCCTAGAAGCGGGCCCCTCCTAGGGACGACGTGTCTTCAGATTGAGCCCAACATGCCCTTAGGCCCATCAGACCTTATTTTGTCCAGCACTATGGAGGCCCCTGTTCCCTTGGCGTTGACAGCTTCATAAATAGTTTTTCTAATAGAAAAATAGTAAATAGTACAAATACTATCACTACTTTATTTTAGTGACAAAGTAGCTACAATATTACTAATTTATTTTCGATTATAATGGGATATAAACCCTCATTTTCTTGACTTTTTGATCAGTCTTCTAATAATATACGCAAGATATGTCAAATCAATGAAAGAGCTCGATGTTGCTACTAGGTCAAAAGTTTAACTAAATCTCATATCTATATATCTTATATAGAAAAAAGCCACTACGAAGCGTTTATTGCTATTTCTCTCTTCTCTCAAATAGCCACATCATCTTGATTATTCTAACCATCCGATCAACTTTTTGCATATTTTCTATCCGTTAGATGCATGTCTTATTGGTTTCTTTCTTCTCTGCTCATCAATTAACCAAAGAGTAACTTGAATGTCTATGATTTTCATCAAGAGATTGCTCACGTGGCTTTTGGTGTAATATTTATAAGCGCACAGTACCATTTATACGAGCAACTAAGCAACCGCAATGATTCATACTTTATCGAAAAACTCTCCCAAATCCCACAGCAACGCGTGGGGGAATTACCTAGTCAGTAATAGTAAGATGGTCGCAGATCATAAGGTCGTTAATTAGCAGCAAGATCAAGAGGTAAAGAACCATCCTGCCAGTTTCAAAAATAAATTAGGGTGTGATATAAATGACAATATATCTCAAAACCAAGTGCAAAATCCATGTCGATTTGCTTGATCAAGTAATGGCTCGAAATGATTAAACGTGTTTTCATCAACCATACATGATATGGCATGAATAGTATTTTGATTTTTTTTGCAGCAACTGAGATAATAACTCGTTAGTAATTGAAAGCACTTTCAACGGGAGAGGAGCAGTGGCGGACCCAGGATTTTAGGATTGGGTGTACATAAGCAAACCAAGGTCTATACAAACAAAGAGTACACGGTACAGCCGTACAACATAAGTAGTTTCTAGTCCATTATCCATACAATATCTTGAAGCAATAATAAAGAAAATTACAAATTGACTCGACGAGGCGGCCTTTGGAAACGAGAGATAATGTCTTCATCAGCAACACGTAGAAAAAAATTCCTTCTCGATAAATGTAACGAAACAATCATTCAAATATTGATCTCCCATGCTATTTCTTAGCTTGTTCTTGATAAAGTTCATAGCTGAAAAGGCCGTTTCAACACTTGCTATTGCAATAGGTAGCAACAACACTAATTTGAGAAGTTGTAGACATATTTGTGTCTTTCATGCCTGTCAGTTTGCACAAGTAGAACTGAAAGCTCGGCAATATTCTTCACTTCTCTAAACATGTCATCATTACGCACATCTCTAATGAACGTATCAAGTTGATAGGACAGCCTCCTCAACTCAGGGACTGGGAAGTCTTTGGGATAATATTCAACAGCAAGTTTTATCAAGTTCTCCTTGTCAAAAGAAGCAAATGAATCCTTTGGATTGAATGAGGACATGCTAACAAGCAAGTCAGTGTTTACCTCATCAAACCTTTCATTGAGCTCCTGAAGTTGCCTATCAATGATACCCAAAAACATGTCAATCTTGAAACGATGATAATTTGTGAGTTTCACATATTTCCTCTTTGATCTCCCAACTGGCCTGTATATGTCATCCATTTTAGGAACATCTATTTTGTGCTTCACACAAAAAGAAGTAACATCAGCAAGAAACCTCTCCCATCCATCATCCTCCCGCAATAACTCAAGTTGAGTCTTTGTCAAATATATGAGTGAAACAGCATTAAGAATGTCTTGATCCCTCTTTTGTAAAGCAGAATTCAAGTCATCTGTGTATCCAAATATGGTGTCCAATAAATGTGCAAGGAAGATAAATTCGAAAGACTCAAGTTTGGTGTGGAGGTACTAGCTGTCGTCGATTTCTTTGCTGCCCTAGTCCATAGAGATTTCAAATCAACAACCTTCAATCTTTTAACCTATATGTGTTTCATTAATCAATTTTCAATCATGAACAAGAACCAATTAATTAATTTTCAATCTGTGTTTTAGTAATACCTTTGGTGCCGTTGAATCGCCATTGCCTACAGTTGTGGCCACGACCTCCTCTTCCCTGCCGGTTGCGGCCTCCTCGCCGGCGTCGACAGCAACCGGTGGCCGACTTTTTTGCTTTTTGATCCTTTTTGGGAAAGAATTTCACAAATAGACCCTTTAGGGAAAGAATTTCAAAAATGGACCCTGGGGTCGGCGCCGTGATTCATGGCGCTGAGCTATAACGTCTCGACGCCGTGAATAACGGCGCTGAGGTCCACACAACGTGGAAACTGCGTGGCCGACGTGGCGCTGACGTGGCGCCTGAGGTCAGCGCCGTGGATCTTGGCGCTGACCTCAGCGCCACAGATCTCGGCGCTGAGGTCAGCGCCAAGATCCACGGCGCTGACCTCAGCGCCCCGGCAAAACGCCCCGGCCGGGCGCTCCTCCGAAGCCGAGACTCAATCTTCTCTCGTTCTGTTTCGGTTTTCCCTTTCCCCACACCGCCAAAACCTCACAAATCGGCATATTCGACCGCGGAAACTTCGATTGGCTCCATCCATCTTCGAGAGCAAGGTGTACTCTCTTCCCTACTCTTTTTTTCAGCATTGATTTGATCTATGTTTGATGTATTTGACACTTTAGCCATGTATTTAGTTAGTGTTTGAAACAATAGTTTATATGTCTTCCATTGGATTTTAGGATGCCGAGACGTGGTAAAAGTAGTAAGACCTTGCAGCCAAGGTAATGTCCAATACATTATATAAATTTGCGCCGTTAATTTTTGTTCTTGCTTATGGTAGCTCTTATGTATATAATTTGATTTGTAACAGTCGTCGCTTTGGAAGTGCATATGAGGTCTTGCCGCTGCCTGATGGTGTTCCCGTGCCTATGTGTTTTTGCGGTGATGATTGCAAGGTCGCCGTGTCCGATGAAGAGAAAACCTTCAGGCAGAGGTATTGGATGTGCGCCAACTATGAATTTGAGCCTACACGTCGCCAAGTTATCATTGGCTTGTTGGTGAGAAATTGTTTTTGCTTAATTAGTTTGTCATGATGATTGTTTAATTTGGTGCATGACAGTATTGAAATGTGAATATTTCATTTGCAGACCCGTCCCCCGCTCTGTGATTTTGAGCAGTGGATCGACACTGAGATCAAAGAGGAAGACAAGAAATGGTTGGAGGAAGACAAGCAGTGGAAGGCGGAGTGCAAGGAGCGTATGGAGAGGAGGCGTCAGGATGAGGCAGCACAAAAGGAGCGTGCTGAGGAATTTCAAAGGAGGCTCCAGGCTCAGGCGAGGGAGGAGAGGGAGAAGAAGCTTGAGCGTGTTCGTCGTGCGAAGGCTGCTTTGGAGGAGAATCCCGATGCTTTGAGGAAGGGAAAGTGGCCTCGCTGCACTCAGTAGTTTGCTAGGTTTATGGCTGTCATGTCATGCAGGACCTTTCATTATGTAGGCATGTTGTGGACTTAATATTGTGCTGTGTTTGATTTCAGTTATCTTTGAACCTTTATTATGGACCTTGCATTGTGTTCTGATGTATCTCACTAATCATTATGGATGTTTTCTTGTGTTCTGATGTATCTCACTTATCATTATGGATGTTTCCTTGTGTTGTGATGGGAATGTGAAATACGAACTGAATCATAAATGAACTGGTGCAGGTACATAACGATTGACAATTAAATGGGCATTTGAAGAAACGACGACCTCCATTGTCCCCCTCGGTCTCCATCTGCACTAAGCAGTCTTCACCATGCATGCATTTTGGCCAATCTTCCTTCCGTGTATCATATCCTCTAAGAGGGGATTGTTTGGTAAAATCACTTTTGCTCTTAACTGGAAACTCATACACTGCTTCCCCAAAGAAGCCCGAAATCCATCACCAAAGTGACCACCCACATTATCGGGGACAAATGCTGCACACACAAGTGCGAAGACAATAATTGAATGAGACAAATAGATTTCATTGGGACCGTAAGAGATTGATAGAGACAAGTGAATAAAAAGAAATGTGCAACACTTACTAGGTGAATTCTGTGACAATGGAATCTCCACATTTTGAGTCAATGGAATCTCCACATTTTGTGTCAATGGAATGTCCTCATTTTGTGTGAATGGAATCCCCTCATAGAGTGGCAAAGGGACATCATGAACCTCATTTCCAGCAACATCATCTCCCAAAGGCAAAGAAATATGAGGCTCATTTGGAGCGGATCTAGCATCTGGCACTTTTCGGACATGAGCTACATGTCTGTGAGAGGGCCGGGTGGGAGCTCTAAACAGCAGACGCACAAGAATGTCCAAACATTGCATGTGACTCTGTAACGCTGCTCTGATAAAATTATTCCATTGATTCTGACACCCAATTGGGATGAGTCGCCTTAGAATGTTGGATGGAGAGCCAACATAAAATACACCCTCCACTGCAATGTCATCATTAATTCCAGAACCATGTAACTCCTCACGAACCCGACCAACCAACTCACTAAAACTTGGTTTCTCATTGAATAGCAAAGGCAAACTTTGCAACCCAACAAACTGAACATATCCATAGTTTTCATCTCTCTCAACAGTACCTCCATAATACATGGTTACTAGACTATCCATCTAAATTTTCATAGAAAGAAAGTTTGTTTAGCACAAACAGATAAGTACTAGCTAAATGAGTAATTATTACTAAAACCTAACTAATAATAAGTAATACTAAGAACTAACAAATAATATGTAATATGTAATACTAACAAATAACTTATATTATAAAATCGTTGTAAACACACTATTCTAAATAATAAAAAAACTAACAAATTATACTAACAAATTCCAAATTAACTAATACTAACTAGTAACTAATACTAACAAATTTATACTAAAATCTAACTAATACCAAATACTAATAGTTAGTACTAAATGACTAACTAATACTAACTTTTATACTAATACTAAATGCCTAAATGATAAAAAGAAAACTAACAAATTATACTAACAAATTCCAAATTAATTTTTACATTGCCTAATACTAACAAATTTATACGAAAATCTAACTAATACTAAATACTACTAACCAACTATTACTAAATACTACTCATACTAACAAATTCTAACAAATATTAATAACCAATCGAAACTATTACTAAAACTAAGTAATACTATCTAAGTACTTCCGAAAAATACCTTAATGTGGTGGAGGGGACGAAGCCGGCCGAGGCGAGGGGAGCGCGGGCCACGCCGGGGACGCCGCCGGCCGGGGCTACCGTCGCCCNGTCAGCGCCGGGGGACGGCCGTGCGGCGGCGGTCCACGGCCTGGCTGCGGCGGCGGCGGAGTGAGAGGAAGAAAGAGTGAGGCCGAGAGAGTTCGGGCGGAGAGGCCTGCCCGTTTCCTGGCGCTGAGGTCAGCGCCGTGGATCTTGGCGCTGACCTCAGCGCCACAGATCTCGGCGTTGAGGTCAGCGCCAAGATTCACGGCGCTGACCTCAGGCGCCACGTCAGCGCCACGTCAGCCAAGCCATATCCACGTCGCATGGACCTCAGCGCCGTTATTCACGGCGTCGAGACGTTGTAGCTCAGCGCCGTGAATCACGGCGCTGACCCCAGGGTCCATTTTTGAAATTCTTTCCCCAAAGGGTCTATTTGTGAAATTATTTCCCAAAAAGGATCAAAAAGCAAAAAAGACGGCAACCGGTGGCCCCATGCCCTCTTGCGCCAGCACTGCCTCTACGCCCATCGCTGTGGCCTCCATGGATTGCTTCCCCTCCTCCTTCTCATCTCCGGCCATCGGACCAGCTTCCGCGGAAGCCATTCCCTCGCGCGGTGCCCGCGGCAGGCCTAGCGGCGCGCGGAGCCACGGACCGTGGTCCGTGGAGGGCGGAGGCAGCCGGCAGCCCGGCACCCGGCGGCCGGCGCAGGCACACAGCAGCGGCGGGCAGCCAGCAGATCAATGAGCGGCGTCCAAGATTGATGCAGATCACGAGCTTGGATTGGAGGAAGAGGATTGGGGATTTGGGGATCTCAGTCTCACAAGCAGAATGGAGAGGACGGGCGAGGGGAGACCGAGGAGGCGAGGGGAGACGGCGTCGGCGGCTCGGTGCAGGTGCCTCACGGTCAGGTGGGTTGGAGTGGATCGGTAGTGGATGTGGGTTGTGGGCCATTCGGCCTTACTGGGCCAGCCCAAAACGCATTGGTGGGATGGGAGGATGGAAGATTGAGACAATATATGGGCTGTTTGTTCACTTTGGGCCACAATATATACAAATGAGCCATATTACTAGTATATAAATATATATACGTATTATATGAAAATTTTTTCTCAAAATTATTGGGTGTACATCTGTACACCCATGTCCATGTACTAGGTCCGCCCCTGGAGAGGAGGACGAGGAACACGCTTCACGTAAGGTTTGGGGGCACTGGGCCCTATTACCTTTTACTGCCTGCTGGGCTTCCAGCTCCATGTCTATTGGGCCAGGCCAAATAATACTAAGGCCATTCTCAATAGGAGTTTCATGGAGAGTTTCATGGGCAATAAATTCAATGTCACATCAGCATTTTTGATGACTTGGCAAGGAGAGAGAATGTGAGAGTTTCATAGGATGAGAGAGGAGTTTCATCTCCATGACACTCCTCTGGCACAGTTACCTAGTTTACAGTCTTGGTAACTGTGCGATGAAACTATGCACTGAGACTGACCTAAGGGGGTGTTTAGATGCATACGAAATGCATAAAATTTATGCATCAGAAACTGTGTCAGTTTATTTCTTCTCTCTGTGCACGTGGCCCAATGCATAACTTGGGTGCATCTAAACACGCCCTAATTGACATGCCTTTTGGAGAGGAGGCTCAACTAGCGACTGCAGCAGCATCCATCTTGTTCAACCGGTGTCTGTACCCCCCACCCGAGCTGTAGGGGGCACTCTGCCTCTGTTTCTCCCGTCCCTACTCTGACTTCATCGGCCTCGACGCCGTGAAAAGGAATTGCACAAGAGCAGGAGGTTTCGTGGCCGACTGAAGAAGGATCGTGTTCTTCAATGACTGACGCACTGTTCAATCGCCGTAGCCATGCCTGCCTCCTGGATCGATGACGTCAAGCTCCTGTCCCGTCCACTCCTCCACCGCCTATCCTTAAGGTATCTTTCTTCGGTCAATCGTACGGCCATTCCGTCCTGTCCGGAGATGCTTCGATAGATCTTGCAGACAATCACGTTCTCTCTCTCGATCTTGCAGACAATCGCCTTCTCTCCCTGGGCGTGAAAGATGGTGAAAGCCATGAGCGGAAGTAGCAGCATGCAGTTCATTAATGCACGCGAGCCGGGCCTTGAGGAAGCTACACGTGGAGCTATCAGCATCGATGCATGCCGGGTTGCCGGCCGTCCGTCCGTCGAGCGTCGATCCCTTAAGGAAGAGAGCCCAACGCAAAGGAAGAGAGCCCAGTGGGCAGCGCCACGAGGCCCGCCACCGAGGAGACCTGCGGCAGCGGCAGCACGGACAGCACGTCGACGACGAAGAACTGCCGGAGGTAGCGCCGCGCGATGGCGACCGAGTCGATCACCAGCTCGCTGCGACGACGGCGCGATGTAGGCGGTGCGGAACTGCAGCGCGATCCGGGACAGGTAGAAGGCGTCCACGATGGTGCGCATCACGGTGGCGGCCGTGGCCAGGTTGCGGTCGAAGCCGATGCAGGTGTTCTTGTCCGTGTACTTGACGGCGAGGAGGTAGAGGAAGAGCGGGTCGATGGCCACAGACACGATGCAGGCGAAGACGACGGCGCGGTTCATGCGCGCCAGGAACGCGTCCTACTGGTCGAACACCTTCTGCGACATCTTCCGGAAGTCCTCCTGGAACACCAGCCCGATGCTCTTGAGCCGCTCCGACCGGTTCATCACGCCCGCCGCCACGCGCACCGACCGCGCGCGGAACCTCGACGCCGCCGCCGCCGGGTTGCCGGAGAAGTAGCTGTCCATGTGGAAGCCGCCGCCGCCGCCGTGCCCGTGCCCGCCGTGCTCCATGCTGCCCACCGACGCTCTTGCCGACACCCGCGGGGAGGGGACGGACGCCGCGTCATCCTCGAGGCTCACGAACCTCTCCTTGCGCCCGTTGATGAACTGCGTCCGGTAGCCGCAGCCGAACATCGTCGTGCTCCCGGCCTACGGCATATCGTCATGCCTGGCCACCACCATTCGACGATCCAGAAGGCCGCGCCCTTGGTGAGCCTTGCAGACAGACAGTTGCAATCTCTCCCTCTCGATCTTGCAGACAATTAATTGCGTTCTTTCTCTGACGCCTCTCTCTCTCTGGGCGTGAAAGGAAGCGAAAGCCATGCGGAAGCCGCCGCCGCCGCCGTGCCCGTGCCCGCCGTGCTCCATGGCGCCTCTCTCTCTGGGCGGAAATAGCGCCGTGCTCCCAGAGGCCCAGATCGGGGTACAGCGGCCCGGCCCAGATCGAGGTCAAGCAAGAGCGACGGCGAGATCATCCACCACCCATGTACGAACAAATTAAGCACCCCCCCTGATTTGGATTTTCCTTTGTCCAAAGATAACGATGCACTCAGCAAATTCTACCAGCATAATATACAGAAACTATCATGGAAACCGAAGTTACTCAAGGGCAACGCTAATATTTTCCACAACATTACAAACTAGAGAGTTGGGCATCTGGTATCACACATTATTACAATCCAAACGAGAATAAAACAAATTCACTGCTCAGTGCAAAGCACACTGCACACAACGCACCATAGGAAATAAATAAACTCATAGCATCAATGACATCTGGCACGCGGTAATGCAGATATCAGGAAAGCTGATGGAGTTATTGTCGACTCCATCTCTCCATGCGCTAGGGTGCTTCAAGCTGCTGTAACAACGCTGGAGATTGGAGAGACATCTTCTTCAGCTCCCGTCCACAGCATGCATGTTACCTGGTATTCATTTCATGGTTTAACGGTGGATTGCAGACGTACCTTAAATGTTACCGAATAATTTTCTTGCGAACGTGCTGAATCTTTTGCCAGTTTGGATCATCAATTGTTTCGCATGACCTCATGAACTCCTTGTCGCAGGACCACAGATTAAACTCCTCAAGAGACAGGGGCAGTGCTGGAAGCGAACGAATGTTCAAGCAACGGCGTATACTCAGGCACTGGAGTGACGTCAGTAGCTCCATATTATCGGGCAAGGCGTGCCAATTGCTGTACCAAAGCCTAAAACAACGAAGATGGACAAAGACCTCACAAAGTTCAGGAGCCGGTTCAATTTGTGTGCAGCGGTAGAGCCAAAGTTCACGCAAATTCGTTGGACCGCCGTTCTGCTTACCCACCATCCAGTTTGGGTACGTCGAGCCATGGTAGTCAAAGATACTTAGTATTTCAAGATTCTTTGGCGGGCAAAGACCCTCAAGCACCTCTGCTTCAACTTCTGGACTGCAAGTTCTGAAGTTCCACCATAGTTCGAGTTCTGTCAGTCCTTCCTTGTCTGCAAGACTAGCTTCAATAGCCTCCTTGCTTTCAACGTTCTCAAGATTGCTGAGACGCAGCTTGCCTTCAAGTTTGTTTAGGTCCTTCAGTTGTCGTAGCTCGTACCCCTGTTTCTTCCTTGCACAGAAGGATGGCAGCGTTTGGAGCCTTTTAAGACTGCCAATATTTGGAATATCCATACTTTCAGGTGCTTTTAAACACCGCAGGTTGACAAGGTGATCCATATTTTTACCACCAGAAAAAACCACATGACGGACATGAGAAACATCTAACAGCTGCATGTGGTAAAGCTCGGTAATACTGTCTGGTAAAATAAGCCTGTTATCGAGAAACCCTCCACACATCCTGAACCGAAGAAACCGTAGATGCTTTAACCGACTAATACATGCTGGGACAGAGAGGGTACAACCATAATCACCATCATCATGGTTAGTTAACCATAAAATCAGCACCCGCAGATTTCGCAAGCTCCTGAACATTCTCTGAAGGACTTCATCATCAGATGGAAACCCATCATCAAAGATGAGAGTACGCAAATTCTGCAATTCAAAAATCTTCTCGGCAAGCATCTTTCTATCACAACTCCCAACAAATAGATGACGAACATCTAGAGGAACTTCTCCTGTGAAACCTTTCTCGATTCTGAAGCAATCTCCTCGGGCGGCCTCTTCTGCTACATCACGCAGCAGGTCATGAACAGTGAAGTAATCAACCACACATCTAAATTCCAGTTGTATCCCTCCTAGTTGCAGAAATGAGGCCGACAATAATTCATCAAAGTAATCCTGACCAATACCTTCCAGTTCCTCTTCAGCATTAGTTGTCTTTATAAACCCTTCTGCCATCCACAACTGAACTAACTCCTTGCGTGTCAAATGGCGTCTTCTGGGGAAAATACTGCAATAAGCAAAGCAACGCCTGACCTGCCCATCAAGCTGCTGGTAGCTCCACCACAGAGCTCCCATGGTGTCATTCAAGAGGTCCCTGCTTTTTGTTCTTCTCCAAAACTCGACATTGGGTCTTAGAGATAGCTGTGCACCCACGGTTCTGGCTGCCAGAGGTGACCTCTTCAGCTTTTTTGCAATGTCAGCTCCAATCGTTTCGAGTTCTGCTCTTTTATGGCCATCTATCCTTGCATCTGGAAGTGCATAGTGCATGAACATTTCAAAGAAGGCTTCATCACCCAGATCAGATATTGGAATGCATCTCTCTTCTACAGCACCCAGAGCTAATAATGCATCTTTGCTTCGACTAGTCACCAAGATCTTGCTTCCTGTTTCTCCAAACTTCAGCGGATAAAGCATTTGTTGCAGTTCCTCTTGGTGCCTTGCATCCCTACTCTTGTACCAGACATCATCTAGTACCAAGAAAATCCGTTTTCCATGCAGTTCCTTCTCCAGATTTTCTTGTAGGATGTTGCGACTATTGAATTGTGGGCATGGATTTCCTGTAGCTCCCTCAAACAACTCCCGAAAAATTGCATCCAAATCAAATTTCTGAGAAACATGGACCCACAAAACAAGGTCGAAATGGCCGGCCTTGTTCTCTTGCTTGTCTTTTTTCACACGGGCATACACAAACTGTGCAAGTGTTGATTTACCAGACCCAGCAATGCCATGAATGCCAAGTACAGAACAACGTCGTTGTTCTGTTGACCAAGACATTCTTTCCCGTGAAGCATCCCTATGATCTTGTCACGTTCCTCATCTCGACCGAATACTTTTAGCGGAGGGGCTGCAGTAGTACGTGGATTGGCAGGAAAAGCTTGTCCCCGATTACAACTAGCTCAGTCCAAAGCACACTGCACACAACGCCCCATAGGAAATAAATAAACTCATAGCATCAATGACATCTGGCACGCGGTAATGCAGATATCAGGAAAGCTGATGGAGTTATTGTCGACTCCATCTCTCCATGCGCTAGGGTGCTTCAAGCTGCTGTAACAACGCTGGAGATTGGAGAGACATCTTCTTCAGCTCCCGTCCACAGCATGCATGTTACCTGGTATTCATTTCATGGTTTAACAGAAAGGGACCAAGAATCATATTTTTGCTGCAAATGATGCTTCCTTTTTTTTGAGCACGCTGCAAATGATGCTTCTAAGAAACGCATAGTAGACTAATTGAACCTTAATTACGGAGGCTACACAGTAACATTTACCAGGTAACACAGTAACATGTTACCTGGTATTCATTTCATGGTTTAACGGTGGATTGCAGACGTACCTTAAATGTTACCGAATAATTTTCTTGCGAACGTGCTGAATCTTTTGCCAGTTTGGATCATCAATTGTTTGGCATGACCTCATGAACTCCTCGTCGCAGGACCACAGATCAAACTCCTCAAGGGACAGGGGCAGTGCTGGAAGCGAACGAATGTTCAAGCAACCGAGTATACTCAGGCTCTGGAGTGACGTCAGTAGCTCCATATTATCTGGCAAGGCGTGCCAATTGCTGTGCCAAAGCGTAAACCAACGTAGATGGACGAAGACCTCACAAAGTTCAGGAGCTGGTTCTATTCGTGTGCAGTGCAAGAGCGAAAGACCACGCAAATTCGTTGGACCGCCGTTCTGCTTACCCACCATCCAGTTTGGGTACGTCGAGCCGTGGTAGTCAAAGATAATTAGTATTTCAAGATTCTTCGGCGGGCAAAGACCCTCAAGCACCTCTGCTTCAACTTCTGGACTGCAAGTCGTATCGTCGTTCCAGCATAGTTCAAGTACTGTCAGCCGTTCCTTGTCTGCGAGACTAGCTTCAATAGCCTCCTCCTTGCTTTCAACGTTCTCAAGATTGCAGAGATGCAGCTCGCCTTCGAGTTTGTTTAGGTCCTTCAATTGTCGTAGCTCGTACCCCTGTTTCTTCCTTGCCCTGAAGACTAGTAGCGTTTGGAGCCATTTAAGCCTGCCAATATTTGGAATATACATACTTTCAGGTGCTCTTAAACACCGCAGGTTGACAAGGTGATCCATATTTTTACCACCAGAAAAAACCACATCACGGATACCAGAAACATCTAATAGCTGCATGTGGTAAAGCTCGGTAATACTGTCTGGTAAAATAAGCCTGTTCTTGAGAAACGCAATACGCACCCTCAAATGAAGAAACCGTAGATGCTTTAACTGACTAATACATGCTGGGACAGAGAGGATAAAAGCACGATCACCAATATCATCATGCTTCTTTAACCATAAAATCAGCACCCGCAGATTTCGCAAGCTCCTGAACATTCTCTGAAGGACTTCATCATCAGATGGAAACCAATCATTAAAGATGAGGGTACGCAAATTCTGCAATTCGAAAATCTTCTCGGCAAGCATCTTTCTATCACAACTCCCAACAAATAGATGACGAACATCTAGAGGAACTTCTCCTGTGAAACCTTCCTCGATTCTGAAGCAATCTCCTCTGGCGGCCTCTTCTGCTAAATCACGCAGCAGGTCATGAACAGTGAAGTAATCGACCTCACGTCCAAGTTCCACTCGTCTTCTCCCTCCAAGTTGCAGAAATGAGGCCGACAATAATTCATCAAAGTAATCCTGACCAATACCGTCCAGATCCTCTTCAGCATTAGTTGCCTTTATAAACCCTTCTGCCATCCACAACTGAACTAGCTCCTTGCGTGTCAAATGGCGTCTTCTGGGGAAAATACTGCAATAAGCAAAGCAACGCCTGACCTGCCCATCAAGCTGCTGGTAGCTCCACCACAGAGCTCCCATGGTGTCATTCAAGAGGTCCCTGCTTTTTGTTCTTCTCCAAAACTCAACATTGGGTCTTAGAGATAGCTGTGCACCCACGGTTCTGGCTGCCAGAGGTGACCTCTTCAGCTTTTTTGCAATGTCAGCTCCAATCATCTTGAGTTCCGCTCTTTTATGGCCATCTATCCCTGCATCTCTAAGTGCATAGTGCATGAACATTTCAAAGAAGGCTTCGTCACCCAGATCAGATATTGGAATGCATCTCTCTTCTACAGCACCCAGAGCTAATAATGCATCTTTGCTCCGACTAGTCACCAAGATCTTGCTCCCTGTTTCTCCGAACTTCAGCGGAGAAAGTATTTGTTGCAGTTCCTCTTGGTGCCTCGCATCCCTACTACTATTGTACCAGACATCATCTAGTACCAAGAAAATCCGTTTTCCTTGCAGTTCCTTCTCCAGATTTTCTTGTAGGATGTTGCGACTATTGAATTGTGGGCATGGATTCCCTGTAGCTCCCTCAAACAACTCCCGAAAAATTGCATCCAAATCAAATTTCTGAGAAACATGGACCCACATAACAAGGTCAAAATGGCCGGCCTTGTTCTCTTGCTTGTCTTTTTTCACACGGGCATACACAAATTGTGCCAGAGTTGATTTACCAGACCCAGCAATGCCATGAATGCCAAGTACAGAACGACGAATATCGCTGTTCTGTTGACCAGGACATTCTTTCTCGTGAAGCATCCCTATGATCTTGTCACGTTCCTCATCTCGGCCGAATACTTTTAGCGGAGGAGCTGCAGTAGTACATGAATTGGCAGGAAAAGCTTGTCCCCGATTACATTTAGCTACGCTTGGCAAGTTCAGCCGTTCCAAAATTTGGTATGCATCATTTATAACCTTTTCTATCTTCTCAAGGCTCTTCTTCAACTGAATTTTTGACATGCCACTCTCCTACGAAACCAAACAGCAGCAAGGTAAGGCTATCAAGTACTCTGTTTGTTGTTAATGAAATGTTTTTTTTCAGGAGTATAGGTCTATTTCGTATACAATAATACAAATACCTCTTTTCCTCCAGAAATGAGATAGACAAATTCTTATTGTCAACGAGAAACCTTTTTCACCAATATCTTTATATTTATATCCTGAAGATGTGTAGTATGAAAATGTTTTTCATGACTATTATTAATATACATACTGTACCCCTACCAGCTCAAATAATTCAACCACTTCTCATGATAATTATAAATTATTATGATACAAGTAATTATGAAAAGTACAGTATGCGTATCACTAGTTTTTCCGAATTAGAAAAACTAGCCATATACCAAATTCAATCAGCGGAAACACAAAAACTAGGGGCACAAGAAATGAAGGACCTGATTTTTTAGTGGGGAGCTCGACATGACAGATTGGAGCTTCTTCTTCACCCAATCCCTCTTACGACTTGGGGCCGCATCTCCATCTGACGACTTCCCCTTATTACCTTGGATCTGCCTCTCGAGAAGGTGATAGTCGACAAGATCCAATATGTCTTCCGCCTCATAGAAAGCTGACTTGAGATCCTTGAACAGCTGCTCCAAACGGGGCCTGTCAGGGCCCTCGTCGACTGCTTCAATCACCCGCTCCAGCAGTAAAAGCCTTGGCTCGAGTTCCTTGAGCTTCTTGGATGCGTCAAAGCCGAGGTAGGAGGAGGCTTTCTTGAAGAGCTCAGAGAAGATGGGCGAGGCGAGCCATCCTGCGGCTTTCATGCCCCATCCTACAGCGACAGCAGCGGTTACTGGATCCGCCATTAGAAGCCGCAAGCTTGATTGGGGAATTGCTGGAAGGAAGGTAACTAGAGAGGCGAGGCCATGGCCAGGGCCATTATTGGGCTTGGGCGGCGAGGCGGTCGCCGGGGGGTGGGGGGCGGCGTCAACCGGGAAGATAACGCGCGGGACGCGGCTTGTGCGGACAGGCAAGAGGCGCGTCCTCTACGGACGGGGACATCCGCAAGACTGCAGTTCTGCAACCATCCGGCAGTTTCCTCGGGGGAAAAAAGAGGAAAAATCCTCGGAAAGAGGCTTGTTAGCGGAACCGCTGGTTCCGTTTAGGATCACGGTGTAATCGAGAAAACGGTGATTCTGGGTTGTTTTTTTTAAATAAGGGTAGTGTGCTTGTCCATGGAGGCGCTGGCTGAGCGAATGGGTTTGTTGAGATGGAGTATGATGGGGATGCGGCCGCCACACCTGCAAGAGTCGACGAGCAGGCGGCCGCATGGCAGGGCCTCCTTGCGATCCGCTTGCTTGCGAATGGGCCTGACGCCGACCGCATGCGGAGGGGCTAGCCATAATGATCCTAGCTGACCATGGCCTTGCGGCCGTGGATCCTGCGCTCCTAATAATGGCTGCCTGTGGAGGGGATCGTCGGCGCTGCCCGCGGCGAAGGTCGAGGGAATGCAGCGGCGCCTGCTGCCACCGGCGACTAGAGTCGGCGGCATCGCCGTTGCATTAAGCACTGGCCGTAACGGGCCATTTGGGCCGAACACACCGTCAGGCCCACTTGCTAAGTCATAAACGTAAAGTTACAACCGTATCCTTCGTGATCTTTTAGTAACCACTTCCGGGCCCATAAATTCGGTTCCTTTAACCAGGTTAGTTCCTCTCGTTCGGTTGCTCTGGAATCGTTCCAGGTCAGGAACGGTTCAGGAAGGGGATTGAGTGAATCCTCTTCCTTCACTCAATCCTGGCCTGGTCCCATTCCAGGCATGATCCATTCCACTCCCATCGGAAAGATCCATTCGTTTGCACAGGAATCAAATCATGTCATTTTTACATCAAACAATTCCAGCACATAATGGAAATCAAGATAACACATAACGGTCCACAGTGATGCATATTCTCTGGAAAATCTCTAAATACACAAGGATATAACAAGAAGAGAGAAAAGGAGGGCAGATTAGTAATATCACAAAATCAACAGTGCTCTGTTCTGAGCAACAGAAAAATGGCATGTTGGAAGACCAAATGCTTTATCGTTTCAAAGGCAGTACAGGTAAAGAGCAGAGCAGCACCGGAATGGAAAGACAGGGAGCAGATAGTTGTATGGTCACATTTGTAACACGACAAGAAGCTTGACACCACAGAACTATGATGGAAGCAGATAGTTGCGCTTGTCCTCTGATGATGGTCCTTTTCATGTTTCTGCAATGAAATATGTCAGCATCCATAGGCCATTTTCGTGCTCTTTCTTATCTGACTTAGGTAGTAGTAATAAAGAGTAAGCACCACGGTTTTTGGCTTTAATATTTGTCAAACAACTAATTTTTTGTTTCCCAAATATGTGGCTCTAGACTATAACTACCATGATAAACTCACAAAGAAATTGAGGTGCAGAACATGCCATCCAATTCCAATATGAACAACCAATCTGCAGGGTATCTAGTGACAACCCTAAAGGAATTGAGGTGCAGAACATGCCATCCATTTTTTATATGAACAACCAATCTACAGAGTATCTAGTGACAGCAATTCTTCCTTGAAAGTTTCAAGCTATCCTTCACACAACATAAAGAGTCACAAGTACCAGAAAATACTCATGTTTTTACTCTATCTGTAGATTGTGGCATGAAGCCTTGAGATGACACCTGACACTACTCTTTGATCTTGTAGATATTAATGTAGGCATATTCCACAAATGCAAGCATGTATATAGGTTTGTAGAGCTACCAAGGTCTGGATGGTCAAGCAGGTCTTTTGGTTATAGATTATACTCTTGCAATGGAGAATGAACTGCTTACTGAATC
>CM014272.1:2890601-2944215 GCA_004135705.1 Alloteropsis semialata
AGTGGATGTGGGTTGTGGGCCATTCGGCCTTACTGGGCCAGCCCAAAACGCATTGGTGGGATGGGAGGATGGAAGATTGAGACAATATATGGGCTGTTTGTTCACTTTGGGCCACAATATATACAAATGAGCCATATTACTAGTATATAAATATATATACGTATTATATGAAAATTTTTTCTCAAAATTATTGGGTGTACATCTGTACACCCATGTCCATGTACTAGGTCCGCCCCTGGAGAGGAGGACGAGGAACACGCTTCACGTAAGGTTTGGGGGCACTGGGCCCTATTACCTTTTACTGCCTGCTGGGCTTCCAGCTCCATGTCTATTGGGCCAGGCCAAATAATACTAAGGCCATTCTCAATAGGAGTTTCATGGAGAGTTTCATGGGCAATAAATTCAATGTCACATCAGCATTTTTGATGACTTGGCAAGGAGAGAGAATGTGAGAGTTTCATAGGATGAGAGAGGAGTTTCATCTCCATGACACTCCTCTGGCACAGTTACCTAGTTTGCAGTCTTGGTAACTGTGCGATGAAACTATGCACTGAGACTGACCTAAGGGGGTGTTTAGATGCATACGAAATGCATAAAATTTATGCATCAGAAACTGTGTCAGTTTATTTCTTCTCTCTGTGCACGTGGCCCAATGCATAACTTGGGTGCATCTAAACACGCCCTAATTGACATGCTTTTTGGAGAGGAGGCTCAACTAGCGACTGCAGCAGCATCCATCTTGTTCAACCGGTGTCTGTACCCCCCACCCGAGCTGTAGGGGGCACTCTGCCTCTGTTTCTCCCGTCCCTACTCTGACTTCATCGGCCTCGACGCCGTGAAAAGGAATTGCACAAGAGCAGGAGGTTTCGTGGCCGACTGAAGAAGGATCGTGTTCTTCAATGACTGACGCACTGTTCAATCGCCGTAGCCATGCCTGCCTCCTGGATCGATGACGTCAAGCTCCTGTCCCGTCCACTCCTCCACCGCCTATCCTTAAGGTATCTTTCTTCGGTCAATCGTACGGCCATTCCGTCCTGTCCGGAGATGCTTCGATAGATCTTGCAGACAATCACGTTCTCTCTCTCGATCTTGCAGACAATCGCCTTCTCTCCCTGGGCGTGAAAGATGGTGAAAGCCATGAGCGGAAGTAGCAGCATGCAGTTCATTAATGCACGCGAGCCGGGCCTTGAGGAAGCTACACGTGGAGCTATCAGCATCGATGCATGCCGGGTTGCCGGCCGTCCGTCCGTCGAGCGTCGATCCCTTAAGGAAGAGAGCCCAACGCAAAGGAAGAGAGCCCAGTGGGCAGCGCCACGAGGAGACCTGCGGCAGCGGCAGCACGGACAGCACGTCGACGACGAAGAACTGCCGGAGGTAGCGCCGCGCGATGGCGACCGAGTCGATCACCAGCTCGCTGCGACGACGGCGCGATGTAGGCGGTGCGGAACTGCAGCGCGATCCGGGACAGGTAGAAGGCGTCCACGATGGTGCGCATCACGGTGGCGGCCGTGGCCAGGTTGCGGTCGAAGCCGATGCAGGTGTTCTTGTCCGTGTACTTGACGGCGAGGAGGTAGAGGAAGAGCGGGTCGATGGCCACAGACACGATGCAGGCGAAGACGACGGCGCGGTTCATGCGCGCCAGGAACGCGTCCTACTGGTCGAACACCTTCTGCGACATCTTCCGGAAGTCCTCCTGGAACACCAGCCCGATGCTCTTGAGCCGCTCCGACCGGTTCATCACGCCCGCCGCCACGCGCACCGACCGCGCGCGGAACCTCGACGCCGCCGCCGCCGGGTTGCCGGAGAAGTAGCTGTCCATGTGGAAGCCGCCGCCGCCGCCGTGCCCGTGCCCGCCGTGCTCCATGCTGCCCACCGACGCTCTTGCCGACACCCGCGGGGAGGGGACGGACGCCGCGTCATCCTCGAGGCTCACGAACCTCTCCTTGCGCCCGTTGATGAACTGCGTCCGGTAGCCGCAGCCGAACATCGTCGTGCTCCCGGCCTACGGCATATCGTCATGCCTGGCCACCACCATTCGACGATCCAGAAGGCCGCGCCCTTGGTGAGCCTTGCAGACAGACAGTTGCAATCTCTCCCTCTCGATCTTGCAGACAATTAATTGCGTTCTTTCTCTGACGCCTCTCTCTCTCTGGGCGTGAAAGGAAGCGAAAGCCATGCGGAAGCCGCCGCCGCCGCCGTGCCCGTGCCCGCCGTGCTCCATGGCGCCTCTCTCTCTGGGCGGAAATAGCGCCGTGCTCCCAGAGGCCCAGATCGGGGTACAGCGGCCCGGCCCAGATCGAGGTCAAGCAAGAGCGACGGCGAGATCATCCACCACCCATGTACGAACAAATTAAGCACCCCCCCTGATTTGGATTTTCCTTTGTCCAAAGATAACGATGCACTCAGCAAATTCTACCAGCATAATATACAGAAACTATCATGGAAACCGAAGTTACTCAAGGGCAACGCTAATATTTTCCACAACATTACAAACTAGAGAGTTGGGCATCTGGTATCACACATTATTACAATCCAAACGAGAATAAAACAAATTCACTGCTCAGTGCAAAGCACACTGCACACAACGCACCATAGGAAATAAATAAACTCATAGCATCAATGACATCTGGCACGCGGTAATGCAGATATCAGGAAAGCTGATGGAGTTATTGTCGACTCCATCTCTCCATGCGCTAGGGTGCTTCAAGCTGCTGTAACAACGCTGGAGATTGGAGAGACATCTTCTTCAGCTCCCGTCCACAGCATGCATGTTACCTGGTAAATGATGCTTCTTTTTTAAGAGCACGCTGCAAACGATGCTTCTAAGAAACGCATAGTAGACTAATTGAACCTTAATTACGGAGGCTACACAGTGACATTTACCAAGCACAAAGCAGAAAACGTGGCACAATTAATCAAAGGGATTTGCAGACGTACCTTAAAATAATTTTCTTGCGAACGTGCTGAATCTTTTGCCAGTTTGGATCATCAATTGTTTCGCATGACCTCGTGAACTCCTCGTCGCAGGACGACAGCTGCAGCTCCTCAAGTGACAGGGGCAGTGCTGGAAGCGAACGAATGTTCAAGCAACGGAGTATACTCAGGCACTGGAGTGACGTCAGTAGCTCCATATTATCGGGCAAGGCGTGCCAATTGCTGTGCCAAAGCACAAACTTACGAAGATGGATGAAGACCTCACAAAGTTCAGGAGCCGGTTGAATTCGTGTGCAGCAGAAGAGCAAAAGTTCACGCAAATTCGTTGGACCGCCGTTCTGCTTACCCACCATCCAGTTTGGGTACGTCGAGCCGTGGTAGCCCCAGATATGTAGTATTT
This sequence comes from Alloteropsis semialata, assembly GCA_004135705.1. Lineage (NCBI taxonomy): Eukaryota > Viridiplantae > Streptophyta > Magnoliopsida > Poales > Poaceae > Alloteropsis > Alloteropsis semialata. The sequence continues at coordinate 2,893,936 of CM014272.1, forward strand.
CAAGATTCTTCGGCGGGCAAAGACCCTCAAGCACCTCTGCTTCAACTTCTGGACTGCAAGTCGCATTATAATCCCAGTACAGTCGAAGTTCTGTCAGCCGTTCCTTGTCTGCAAGACTAGCTTCAATAGCCTCCTCCTTGCTTTCAACGTTCTCAAGATTGCTGAGATGCAGCTGGCCTTCAAGTTTGTTTAGGTCCTTCAGTTGTCTTAGCTCGTACCCCTGTTTCTTCCTTGCCCTGAAGACTGGTAGCGTTTGGATCCATTTAAGTCTGCCAATATTTGGAATATCATCACCGAAATCAGAAACATCTAACTGCTGCATGTGGTAAAGCTCCGTAATACTGTCTGGTAAAATAAGCCTGTCAACGAGAAACCCTCCACGCACCCTCAAATGAAGAAACCGTAGATGCTTTAACTGACTAATACATGCTGGGACAGAGAGGATAAAAGCACGATCACCAATATCATCATGGTTAGTTAACCATAAAATCAGCACCCGCAGATTTCGCAAGCTCCTGAACATTCTCTGAAGGACTTCATCATCAGATGGAAACCCATCATCAAAGATGAGAGTACGCAAATTCTGCAATTCAAAAATCTTCTCGGCAAGCATCTTTCTATCACAACTCCCAACAAATAGATGACGAACATCTAGAGGAACTTCTCCTGTGAAACCTTTCTCGATTCTGAAGCAATCTCCTCTGGCGGCCTCTTCTGCTACATCACGCAGCAGGTCATGAACAGTGAAGTAATCGACCTCACGTCCAAGTTCCAGTTGTATCCCTCCTAGTTGCAGAAATGAGGCCGACAATAATTCATCAAAGTAATCCTGACCAATACCTTCCAGTTCCTCTTCAGCATTAGTTGTCTTTATAAACCCTTCTGCCATCCACAACTGAACTAACTCCTTGCGTGTCAAATGGCGTCTTCTGGGGAAAATACTGCAATAAGCAAAGCAACGCCTGACCTGCCCATCAAGCTGCTGGTAGCTCCACCACAGAGCTCCCATGGTGTCATTCAAGAGGTCCCTGCTTTTTGTTCTTCTCCAAAACTCAACCTTGGGTCTTAGAGATAGCTGTGCACCCACGGTTCTGGCTGCCAGAGGTGACCTCTTCAGCTTTTTTGCAATGTCGGCTCCAATCATCTTGAGTTCCGCTCTTTTATGGCCATCTATCCCTGCATCTCTAAGTGCATAGTGCATGAACATTTCAAAGAAGGCTTCATCATCCAGATCAGATATTGGAATACATCTCTCTTCTACAGCACCCAGAGCTAATAATGCATCTTTGCTCCGACTAGTCACCAAGATCTTGCTCCCTGTTTCTCCGAACTTCAGCGGAGAAATTATTTGTTGCAGTTCCTCTTGGTGCCTCGCATCCCTACTACTATTGTACCAGACATCATCTAGTACCAAGAAAATCCGTTTTCCTTGCAGTTCCTTCTCCAGATTTTCTTGTAGGATGTTGCGACTATTGAATTGTGGGCATGGATTCCCTGTAGCTCCCTCAAACAACTCCCGAAAAATTGCATCCAAATCAAATTTCTGAGAAACATGGACCCACAAAACAAGGTCAAAATGGCCGGCCTTGTTCTCTTGCTTGTCTTTTTTCACACGGGCATACACAAATTGTGCAAGAGTTGATTTACCAGACCCAGCGATGCCATGAATGCCAAGTACAGAACGACGAAAATCATCGCTGTTCTGTTGACTAGGACATTCTTTCCCGTGAAGCATCCCTATGATCTTGTCACGTTCCTCATCTCGGCCGAATACTTTATGCGGAGGATCTGCAGTAGTACGTGGATTGGCAGGAAAAGCTTGTCCCCGATTACAATTAGCAACGCTTGGCAAGTTCAGCTGTTCCACAATTTGGTATGCATCATTTATAACCTTTTCTATCTTCTCAAGGCTCTTCTTCAACTCCTTTTTTGGCATGCCACTCTCCTAGAAACCAAACAGCAGCAAGGTAAGGCTATCGATAAAGTACTCTGTTTGTTGTTAATGAAGTGTTTTTTTTTCAGGGGTATAGATCTATTTCGTATACAATAATACAAATACCTCTTTTCTTCCAGAAATGGACAACATTCTTATTGTCATCAAGAAACCTTTTTCGCCAATATCTTTATACTTATATGCTAAAGATGTGTAGTATGAAAATGTTATTCATGACTATTATTATGATAAATAATGTACCCTACCAGCTCAAATAATTCAATCATTCTCCATATAATATTTAGCGAAAGAGCACACATATAGGGAATTATCAAAACTAGTCATGACTAGTATTATGATACAAGTAAGTATGAAAAGAACAGTATGTGTATCAGTAGTTTTACCGAATTGGCAAAACTAGTCATGTGCGAAATTCAATCAGCTCAAACACAAGAGGCCAAGATGTAGGAGTTAATTTTTTTTATGCGGCCGGGCTACGAAGCAACACCGGGTACACGGTTGTAAGTTGCATGCTGAGTTGATTTCAGAGATCTTACTTTTATAAATTGGAGGCTCCAAGTCTCCACGTTAATCCTCACATAGACGCGTTAGAAAAAAAAATAAATTCTAGAAATTCTCGTAAAATCAGAAACATATGGCCATCAATCCATATACTCAAATCGTCATAGCCATTGGATCTATTATATTTTCTAAAAAATTACCTGCTTTTTTCATTATAAAAAATAGCCTAAAATAACCCCCAAAATCTATAGCTAAATTACCCACATCTGCCATTATAAAAAAGGTAAAACCCCTAATATTCATCTAAATTACCCACATATGCAATGTATAAAATTCCGCACATGCACTCTTTTCCATGTAAAAACTTTATAAAAAATGTACTCTCTTACTTTGTCACCTTTCTAAAATCATTCGAAGGAAAATCATAAATCTAGATGTGTTATTTTATAGAAAGATAATACCAGATATTTCAGTATCACATGTTACATATTAAACAACAAATACAATCTTTAGATATCTAACTCGTGCAATTACATGGGCTGACAACTAGTTTTGCTAATTCGGCGCGAGTAATCTGTCAAACTGATCCCTCTACATTATTTTAGTTCAAACTCCGGCCAGTGGTGAGCTAGCTAGAGATCTCGTCTGGCCATCCCAAGCACCTTGACCATATTGTACTAGTACATAAAAGGCTAGCTGAAGCGAAGAACTGAAGTTAGCGAGCTACAAATTGTCACCAAACGGCTATTTGGCAGGTAAAGGGGTATAGATGGCTGGCGGCCTAGCCCGGGCACGAAATGGCCCGCCGGCCCAAATCGGCATGGCCCTACTAGGCACTATGTTATATTTGGGTCGGGCCGGGGCGGCACTGCGTGCCAGGGTAGCAGCCCAGGCCCGGCCCTAGGGTCCTTTTCTAGTGCCGGGCCGGCACTATCATCCCGACGACCCATGCATCGTGCCCGTGCAGGCCCAGGCACTGGCGATGGGGGCAGGGCAGCATCAGACTGGGGCCAAGGCCCAAGGCGGTGGGCGGCGCCGTAGCTCAGGGCCGCGACAGCCTGGCACGGCTCGACGGGCATGGCCCCCGGCGGCCATGATGGCCGAAGAGGCTCCGCGGCCATGGCCCGGCGCGGCTCGGCACCTGTGGCGCCACGGGCTTGTGCACGCGATTGGGTGGCGTGCGGCGAGGTTCATGCGCACAACTGCGCGAGGGGTGAGGGGGGCGTGTGGTGCAGACTGGAGAGGCGGTTGGTCAGCTGGGGGAGGAATGAGAGAGAAGGGTGAGGATATTAGGGCTAGAATTTTATATATATACTGGTGTTAGTTGGGCTGGCTGAATTTTAATGGGCCACCATCGTGCCGGGCTAGGGTCGACACTACATGCCGAGCCGACAGCCCAGACACGGCCTCACGCCTCGGGCCGGACTGGCACTAGCACTATGCGTATCGGACCGGCCAAACTAGGGTCGTGCTTTTTAGGGCCCTGACTCGGGCTGCCCATATGGCCCGGCCCATATGGCCACCAATAGTATGGGGAAGATCTCGCGCTAATACGGGTTATGGTGCTAGTATGCCACCGTGCTACCAAATCCGGCAACTAAACCGGTGTATGAAAAATTACATAAGAAAATAAAATGCCAGGAGCTATACGACGAGTCTATGTCGAACGGTTGCACAACAGCGTTGAGGAGCTGAGAGCAGTAAAAGACATCAAAGTTGGAGGGAGCAGAAATGAAGGACCTGGTTTTTTAGTGGGGAGCTCGGCATGAAAGATTGGATCTTCTTCACCAAATCCCTCTTACGACTTGGAGCCGCATCTCCGTCTGACGACTTCCTCTTATTATCTTGGATCTGCCTCTGGAGAAGGTGATAGTCGACAGCATCCAAGATGTCTTCCGCGTCGTAGAAAGCCGACTTAAGATCCTTGAACAGCTTCTCCAAACGAGGCCTGTAAGGGCTCTCCTCGACTGCTTCCATCACCCGCTCCAGCAGTAAAAGCTTTGTCTCGAGTTCATCGATCTTCTTGGATGCATCAAAGCCGAGGTAGGAGAAGCCTTTCTTGAAGAGCTCAGAGATGATGGGCGAGGCGAGCCATCCTGCGGCTTTCATGCCCCATCCTACAGCGACAACAGCGGTTACTGGATCCGCCATTAGAAGCCGCAACCTCTTGCTTGGGAATTTGCTGGAAGGAAGGTAACTAGAGAGGCGAGGCGGTGGCCAGGGCCATTGTTGGGCGGCGTGGTGGTTCTCGGGGTCGGGGAAGATGTCAACGCTCAACGGGGAGGCTTGTGCGGAGAGAACAGGCAAGACGCGTCCTCTCACATGCGTTGGGCTTTCATGAACGTGCAAGACTGGCTCTCCTCGACTGCCAACGCACACAAACAGCGACATGAACGCTTGTTATTACCCATATAGTTTAGCAAGAAAGTGATGCATGTCGCACTCTCGCATGCGTTGGGCTTTCATGATTTTTTGCTGGACTCACCTACCGAGCGAGCAGTATGGGAAAGGTCAAAGAGAATTAAGAACCTACAAAAAGTCTTGGTCACTGTCATATGTGTTGGGCTTCGTTCCATAGATTTATGGATCTCCGTTCACTAATATGGTCGCAGATCGTAAGTTCGTTAATTAGCAGCAAGATCGATCCAAGAGGTAAAGAACGAACCATCCTGCCAGTTTCAAAAAAAATTAGGGTGTGATATAATATGTGATAATATATCTCAAAGCTAAGTGCAAAAACCAAATCGATTTGACTTGATCAAGTAATGGCTCAAAGTGATTATGTTTTTACATCAATTAGACATGATAGGGCATGAATAGTATTGTTTTTGCAGCAACTTAGATAATAATAACTCCTTAATAATTGAAAGCACTTTCAACGGCCGGGAGAGGACGAACACGCTTCACTGCAGTTCGATCTGCAAGGAAGTTTCCTCGGGGATAATTTATCGCGCACAGACAGCGATGAACAGTTGTTACACATAGTTTAGCAAGTGAGGCATGTCGCCTTCTCACATGCGTCGGGCTTTTTGCTGGACTCACATCTACCGAACGAGCAGTATGGGAAAGGTCAAAGAGAATTAAGAACCTACAAAAAGTCTCAGTCACTCTCATATGTGTTGGGCTTCCGTAGATTTATGGATCTCCATTCACTAATGCTAGTCTATCAACCCGTGCATCCACACGGGCCAATAATTTAGAAGACATGAACAATAAAATTTTATAAAAAGTCTATATCCATATAATATAATAAAAATTATTTACCTTTCCCTCTCTCTTATTAATTAAATATTTTTCACTTTTACATCACACTCCTAGATGTGTTTTATTGAATCCTCGATTTGAATTACATGATTAACATGTGATTACTCCATACATGTATACATAGTCTACATGATGACACACATCAAGAAACATTACATGTATATACTACGCTAATAAGTTTACATTTTACATATTAACAATGGTAAAAATAGATAATTTAGTATTACCTGTTTTTGTACTTTCGAATTTTTAAATGACATATGTTGGTAATATCGATGCAAGTTTAGAGTTTGAGTCAATGTTGAACTTGGAAATCTGTATTTTTATTATTTTCTATGTACATTTACATGTGATCTACGGTGAGATACATCATGCACACACACTAAGTTAATATTTTCTATGTTAAAAATTAATGGAAGAGATATGTAATTTATAATAATATATTGATGTATTATGGGATATTTTTTACAAAGACATGCTGGTTTTTTAGTAACGTCAAACGTTGGTAATTTAGATTCAAATTCAGGGTGTTACTATAAATTAATTTTTATTGGCATAGGTGGGTAATTTACCTATAGATTTAGGGGGTTATTTTAGACTATTTTCATAATGGCAAAAGTGGGTAATATTTTAAATTAATTAAATAATGCTATAGGCGGGTAATTTAGTTGGATATTAGGGATTACTTCAGTTTATTTTTCATAATGGCAGATGTAGGTAATTTACCTATATATTTAGGGGGTTACTTTCGGCTATTTTCATAATGGCAAAATTGGGTAACTTATTAGAAATATAATAGATCCAATATGTATGATCATTAGTGTTTACAGATACTTGTTAGCCTAAACGGTAAACGCTAAACAGTCGGTCACCTACCGTTTAGCTCTTTATTCAGGCTAAACGGCCATTTACATGGGTTAAACTGTCATTAAATGGGCTAAATGGTTGATTAAATGGACACGGCTAGCCAGTGTGTAGCGTTTACACGGCGTGTAAACAGGCTAAACAGCCGAGTAGGTGAACTGATGGCTAGATGTTTTTTTTATTTTTGTGAGAACTTATATGATTTCTCTCTTTTGCTAGAACGTCCACCTAGGCTTCTACGTGGCTTCACGTACGTGAAGACTTCAAAAGAAGCTTCCAATTAATCCACACGTGCAAAAAATTTGGAAGACATGAGGAAATAAAATTTCATTAAAAATCTAGATCCATATAATATAATGATATTATTTACCTTGCGCTCTCTTATTCATTAAATATTTTTCACTTTTACATCGCACTTTTAGACGTGCTTTATTGAATCCATGATTTGAGCTACATGATTATCATGTGGTTACTCCATATATGTATATATAGTATACATGGTGACACTCATCATGAAATGTTGCATGTATATTTTTTAATAAGTTTGCATTTTACGTATTAAGAATGGTAAAAGTACATAGTTTAGTATTACCTGTTTTTGTACTTTAGAATTTTTTAATGGCATATGTTGGTAATTTTGATGCAAATTTACGTGTTGAACTTAGAAATTTATATTTTTATTATTTTCTATGTATATTTATATAAATGCATACACACACTAAGTTAATATTTTCTATATTAAAAGTTAATGGAAAAATATGTAATTTATAATCATATTTGATGTACTTTTTGTTATTTTTTTTACAATGACATGTTGATTTTTTTAGTAACGTCAAACATAGGTAATTTAAATACAAATTCACCATGTTTTTATAAACTAATTTTTCAATTGGCATAGGTAGGTAATTTAATTGAATATTAGAGGGTTATTTTAGTTTACTTTTCATAATAGCTGAGGTGGGTAATTTACCTCTAGGTTTAGGGGTTATTTTAGGCTACTTTAATAATGGCAAATGTGGGTAATCTTTTATTAATGTCAAACATAGGTAATTTAGATACAAATTTAGGGTGTCACTATAAATTAATTTTATAATGGCCTAGGTGAGTAATTTAGTTGAATATTAGGGGTTGCTTCAGCTTATTTTTCATAATGACAGAGGTGGGTAATTTACCTATAGAGTTAGAGGCTTACTTTAGCCTAGAGGTGTGCCTAGAGCTGTGTTATGGTGGTTAGAAAGGTATCAGGAGCTACCTTTTCTATTTTGGTATCGGTCCCACTAATTTTGGTATTGTTTGATGTCTTTTTCTTGGTACATCTGGATAACTTTTACGTTTAAACCATCATATTCATCCTGATGGATAATCCTAATTTGTTTCAACCATTGTAAAATTTCTCTTTTCATAATGAGAAAAGTGGGTAATTTTTTTAGAAAATATAATATATCCAATCGGTATGATAATTAGTGTCTACAGATAGATGGCTAGATGTTTCTGATTTTTGTGAGAATTTATATGATTTCTCTCTTTTTCTAGAACGTCCACCTAGGATTCTAGGTGGTTTCACATGGAGACTTCAAAAGGAGCCTCCAATCTATATAACCTATATAGAAACATCCCACTAAAATAGATTATTTTTAATTTTTCTCTTATGCGGTGGAGCCACATCACCCTAATTGTTTGCACCGTCCGATCTAAAAAGCTTCACATTATTACCGTCTACAACTACTAAGAAACCCACTAAGGGTTCTTAATTACTTGCTTTTGGTCAGGGGCGGAGACAAGGGGGCGCGCAGGGCCTGGCCCCCTAACGACCGTGATTCTCCAAAGTGGCTCTTCTTAAACATACTACTAAGATTTTTTAACATGGTGTACGGCAATCAGCCACCTAATGAAGTATCTGGCCTTTTTAGCCAAGATAAGCCCATTTGAATAACCCTTAGGCCTCTATGCCCAGTTATCTACACGATGTTAACTTTACCGTCACCCGCGAGTTTCCGAACTCGCGGTCGATCCGTCCGCATGCGTCCCCCACCTCCGGTTCAGCTTGCAGGCTTTTTTTCTTTAAGGCCCACCTCTTCATTCTGTTTTTCTTTAAAAAAACTGCAGGCCCGCGTGCGTCCCCCACCTCCGGTTCAGCTTGCAGGCTTTTTTCTTTAAGACCCACCATTTTATTTTGTTTCTCTTTTAAAAAAACTGCAGGCCTTGCTCTTTAAAGCCCACCTCTCCATTATGTTTCTTTTTTTAAAAAAACTGCTACATAGTTATGGTCCACACATACAGATATTCTTTTTTTAAAAAAATTGCTACATAGTTATGGTCCACACATACAGATACGTTCACACACATGACCATATGATTGGATTACAAGTTATTTTTTTATGCCAACAAAGTGGACCATATTAATGACCTGCTCCCTTTTATGCCAAATTATTACGTAAAGCTTTTACACAACAAATATGATAAACGAGATAGAAAATTAACATATTTATGCAAAACTTTACATAAAAGATTTTATAATAAACTTTTACATTATAAACTTTTATGATAAACTTTTACATTGTAAATTTTTACATTACAAATATAACTTAGCAGTAGTACTATCAGTATTTTTAATCTAAACTTTTATAATATTAAATTTATATTGGAAAAATATGGTGTTTTGGATGTCTTAAGAAATCTATTTTTCTTCGGTTTTGGTCCCTCTGTCATAGAAGGCCAAATTGGTTAGTGTTCAGGGTTATTGGGGCGACTCCATCCTATCGGGTGCAGAAGGATATTTGTGTTTGGGGCAGCTATGTATCCCCTGCCATAGAAGACTAAATTGATTCGGTTCTGGTCTCCTGCCATAGAAGGTTGAACTGGTTAGTGTTCAGGATTATTGGGGGGCGACTCCATCCTATCGGGTGCAGAATGATGTTTCGGTTTGGGGCGGCTATGTATCCCCTGCCATGGAAGACTAAATTGTTTTGATTTCGGTTTCCTGTCATAGAAGGCTAAACTAGTTAGTGTTCAGGGTTATTGGTGGGCGACTCCGTACTATCGTGTGCAGAAGGATGTTTGTGTTTGGGGCGGCTATGTATCCCCTGCCATAGAAGGCTAAATTGATTCAATTTTGGTCCACTGCCAGAGAAGACTGAACTAGTTAGTGTTCAAGGTTATTGGGGGCCGACTCCGTTCTATCTGGTGCAGAAGGATGTTTTGGTTTGGGACGGCTATGTATCCCTATCATAGAAGTCTAAATTGATTCGGTTTCGGTCCCTCTGCCATACAAAAGTTTCATTTAGAGCGTAAAAGTTGTTTATGGAAGTTTGCTATAAAACTTATGGATGAAAACTTTTTGTTAAATATTTGTAGAAAATTTTGTAGTAAAACTTACCTGTAGTTCAAAAACTTATGTATTACGTAGTTGTAGAAACTTTTGTATTTAAACTTATGTGAATTTCGAAAAACTTGTGTAAGTTTTGCATCAATTTTTCTTTTATTTATATTGTATTCTAGTTTTGAAAGTTACTTTTATTTTTCCCCGCATTTTTCTTCTCCATATTTCCTTTAGCCCAAATGATTTTAGTTTGTCAAAACAGAAAAAAATGGTGGAAAGAGAATGCCCCGAATGATTTTATTTCGTCAAAGAGAAAAAAACGGTGGAAAGAGAATGCAGTGCGAGCACGTAGGGTGCGGAATGGAAATGACTAGCGTTGTGGCGGAACGGTCCTGCTTAAACTGACTCAGGTGTGATCTGTAGTGTTAAATCCTGAACACGTCACACACCTGGGCCAGTATAAGTCCGGAGTTCCGTCGAGTGTCCCCGGGACTACCCGAATCATCCACATTCAACTGTCTCATCACACATACTCAGGATCCCAACACCAGAGGATACATCACAGACATTGCACCAAGAAATTTATCCAACACAGATAAGTAAGAGTTATATAACCACAGTAATAAGTTTTACCTCTTAGACTATGTTAATACAAGGTTCAGCAGGTGGTTCTCAAGTCATAACTAAACCAACTAGCAAAGTATATCATGTCGTGCCCAGACATGATCTACATCTTCAGGACCACTTCCGCTCCAGCTGCTGCAACTAATCTTCAGGTTCAACTGCAACAGGGGTCAAAGAACCCTGAGTACGAAGGTACTCAGCGAGACTTACCCGACAACCTATTGCTAAAGGGATTTCCAAGGAATATGCAAGGCTTAAAGGTTTAAAGAAAAAGCCAACAGACTCTTGCAAGAAACACATTACTAACTTAATCATCTTTATTTTCTCAAATTTTAATCCCGTTAAATTATTATCCTAGACATTTAGATTAGCCAATCCAAGCTAAGCCAAAAAGCAACTATAAACTATCAAACATGAGGTGAAATATATAAGTGAGCAGAGGCAAAACCTAATCCGTTTGGCAGTGATCAAGCATATGTCAAGTCCGTGACATTCGGCGATTCGAATCGATTTTTAACCCTGCAGGGATAACCTGAGACACACGCCGCGTGCGAGCCTCGTCAGGCCACACGAAGCTACCTTTCCCACTACGGCCACCATTGCCTGAACTGTGCCCACATAGCCCGGGGTCGCATCCCCAATCCCTACACAGTGCCCGGGCAAAGGCATGTGGGTTACCGACTACGACCCCGCCCACGTTCCTCGCCAGACACGGTGAGTCACAGTTCAACCGTTGGTACCACAGCAGTACATCGGTTTTCCGGGTCCCAAGCGCCGGTATGCGCTCAGTACGTTCAAAGCTTGACCTCAGGCAAACATCATGTTACCTATAGTTCATTACCTGGGCAGGACCTTCCCAAACTACCAAATCATCCAACATCTCACCAACCTTACAAACCTGTCCTGCCCAAAAATTTGCTCACAGTCTTACTGATCATATTTTAATTCATAAACAAGTAGTCCTAGGATGCAGGTGACCGGGAAATCACCTGACTTCTACTGTAGTGAGCAGGTCTAAGCAACTCTACTGTTATCTTTTTGAAAAGGTGGCAAAGATATCTCTAATCAAGGAATGATAATGCATATAAACTGGGATTCACTCAACTCCTACTCCAATGCACAATCAAAGGCTCAATCACATTGTATTGCATTTAATAAAACAAGGACAGGTATGCTCCGGGGCTTGCCTGGCTCAAAGAACTCGGGCTCTGCTGTTATTAGGGCTTTTGGAGCTGCCTCGACCTTCGAATTGAACACCACCTCTTCTCCTTCCTGGACGACGCTTGGATCCTTTACCAGCTCTGGCGACAGCGACTCCTGGTCTATACATGACATGATGCAAAAACATGAAAAATTAAATAAGAGACCCTTAACCCCCCTAAACCTTTGGAAAGCACCTAATCAGCAAAAAGGAATTACTTAACTTAATCAAGGATTATAAATAAAAGAACTATCTAAACAAAACCTATATTTCTAATAAAACTAACCCCTTTAACTAAACTAACCCTATCTAATTAATCAAGGGTAAGAATATATAAACATCTAACCTTAAGATCTAATAACTTATATGCAATGCAACTAACTCTAACAAAATTTATTTCATTAATTTTGAAGCTTCCTACAAAAAGATATGCAATACTAATTATTTAACCTATTGAAATGCATTACTAAAAACACTAAAAACTATAAAACCCTAACCTTCTCAACTTGGCACAAAACCCCCTGGCCATATCCTTAATCCAACCCGCAGTCCTAAATCCATCCCCTTGGGCCGTCCTGTGGGCTCGGCCCATTTCTTCTTTCCTTATTCTTTTCTCTCTTTTCCACTGCTAGCTTGCAACAGGTCCGGCCCAAACCCCCTCTGCATTCCCCGCCTGGCCCACCTTTCTTTCTCGTCCTCTGGCCGCCGGACGGCAAACTGGGCCCGGCCCAGTTGGCCTCTTCCCTCTCGCTTGCCTCCTCCTCACGCGACACACCGCACGCGCACGCGCCCGGCCTCCAGGACCGACCGCGGCGCCGGTTCTCGACGGTAAACACCGGCGACGAGCTTCCTAACCACCAGAACCCTACGGCCCTCTGTTCCACCCCGCGGCGCACCCATTCCCCGAACTGAAACTCCGATTCGGCGGCCCGACGGTGGCGTTCAGCAGTGACGGCGGTGGCAATCACTCGACCACGGCGGCGACTTGCCGGATCTGCGCGAGGAGCTCCGCTCCAGGGCAACAAATGGCACGTTAGACTCCTATGTACCCCAGGACATGCCATGCTCACGCTCCTAAGGGCTCTAGAGCACTGGACGATCATATCCTGCAGCGGCGGCGGTCCGAACGGCGCCCGCGGCGGCGCTACGGCCAAGCAAGGCACGGGAAAGGGCAACAAGCACCATGGCAAGCAACACAACGACCACAGGATAACAGCTAGGGGTTTGGAAGGTGACGGGGATGACCGGAGGTGGGAGCTCACCGAGCGGCCGCAGAAGAACGGCGGCGACGGCGGCTCTGCTCGGCAAAATCGCCGGAGCAGGGTCGCAGGCACGGGCTGCCAAGGGTCTGTTGCAGAACAGGGAGTCAAGATGATGCTTTATTGGTGAGGAATTGGAGGGAGCTGCTTTGGGTGACGGTGAACGGCGACGAGCAGAGCGGAGAGCACAGCGGCGAGCACACCATGACACAACGGCGATTCGACGGAAGGAAGAGAAAGAGCAGGCCAGTGGGGCCTTATCCCGTCCCGCGGGCGGCGCGCGCAGGCCAGCAGCTGCCTGCCGCTGAACGCTGGCCGCGGCCCTCGCCGGCGCGTGGCACCGAGCATGGCACGGCGGCAAGCGGCGCTGAGCGCTATTGCCGGACCAGCTGGGCCGGCTCGGCCCAACAGGCCACTTTCCCCCCTTTTTCTTTAAATCCTTATTTCCCTTTCTTTTCTTTTCTCCAAACCAAATGACCATTATGCCCTTCTTAAATTTCCAAAATCCAAGTGAAACTTGCCCCCAATTTTGAATGAGCAAATTTGATTCAGATTTGAACATTTCAAACTTGAATTTGACACATCAAATAATGGATCAAAAGTTACAGGGCCTGAAACTTGGACTTAATTTCTGAATCTTCTGAATCCTTCCAAATCTGTCATCTTTAGGTCCTATTTGCTTCAAACTTCACGTGTAAATTTTATGAGATCCAAATACCAAAATTGTAGTCCTAACATAGGGCTACATTTCTCTCAATATAACCTTAGGCTAAATCCTTTTAGTTTGAAAGTTACAAACCCTTGATGATTAGCCAAAATAATCATCTAATGTAGTTTTAACCAAATTTGGTTTTCAAAGTTTGAATTCTTCTCAAACTTGATCATTCCAAGCATATTTGATTACTTGCTATCTTTTGGAGTTGTTAACCCAAATTTGACTTGGTCAACCTTTTCTTATTGAGGAATTACCAAAATGCCCTTGGTTCATGTTTGCTTTCTGTGAGTAGCTCTTAAACCTTCATTTGTGTACATCTGTCCTCATTAGTATTCTAGTGATAGTCTCTTAGGCTTAAGTAACACCTGGGGTGTTACAAGCGTGCGGTATGAAAAAGAAATCATGAGCGTTCGCAATATAAAAATAGTAATGATGAGGCTGTTCCGTAAGGAAATAATTAACACGCACAGTATAAAAAAATAAAATGACGAGCGTTCGTATAGGCTGTCGGAAATCGACCGGACGGAAGCTACCCGCCGGTCGCCCGTAAACTAGACCATCCGAGTTATCTAGCACGTTCTTCGTCTATTATCTTTAGAAGAAGATGGATTTCTCATCCATGTCTGTGCTCCATCAGCACCACACCCGTAGGGAGGGCCATATCCATTTTGAAAAGATAGCGTCCCTATCGATCCCAAATGTCTAATTATGGTGCTGAACTAACCTTCAAAGTAAAATCATTGGTTCGTTAAATTATGTATTTTTCTTAGTATCACCAAAAAAATACCTATAAGCATTTTTCTACTTCATAGGGAATGGTCTATGTTGTGAGTTCTGCAAAAATATGCATTTCATACGTTGTTGCAAGTAATTTTTTTAATTTTATATAATGTCTAAATGTGTGGGAGTAGTCTCATAGTCCTAAGATTTAGCTTAGGACAATTGTTTCCTTAAACATTGACATTATATGTGGCAACTTCATGTATAATGCCATATACCAATGTACTAGACATGATCAAATGGAAGATGTACCGGAAAGATTAGTATCGACTAAATTGAAAGATGTACTAGAACGATCTGTATTTGCTAAGCGTTTAGGCATTCGCAAGACAAACTATTACTTGCCCCCTATGTTGTAATCCTAGTTCCGCCCCAGCTTTTAATTAATGCCTCTGACGGTCGGTGAGTGCCGCAAGCAAGGATTGTGGGAACCCCCGTTTAGAGATTCGGTCGGGGGTGTAACGCACACAGAGATCTGTTTCCTGTAATGTTTTGGAGACAGAGGGTTTAGACAGGTTTGGGCCGCCGGAAGGCGAAACACCTACTCCTGTGTGTGTTATATTTCTTGTAGGTTTTGGCGGGATTGATCGAGGGATCCCTTTACATGTTGCCCCCTAATGCCTATTTATACTCCACTCTCTAGGCACAGGGGTGAGATTATACCACCTTAAGTGTAAATGCAGCGTTCAGGGTGGCGCCGTCATGCAAGTGGCACCACCCTAATAGCACCGTGGGCCTCGACCAGGGCGTCCTCCGTTCGGGTGACCTAGGGCACCCCTGGGACTTCTCAACACCGCGCGTCGGGGCTTAGTGGGGCTCGCTCCACCCGGTTTGATGTGGCAGAGAGCAGGCGATGAGGGTCACCCCCACCGTCCCTTGTCAGAAGGACAAGACGTAGCCTGGGAAGGGGGATCCCGTGGCCTTTGGCCGGGTTACAGTGTTGTCAGTGGGCGCCTCCCTGTAATTATGAGGTTTTACTGGGAAGATGCGCCGCCCATGGGGCCCAACTCTGCGCTGGACGGGTGCAATGAATGCCTTAGTCGGCCTCGTTCCTTCCTCGAGAAGGGAGTGCCTCGACTTCAGGCCAGCATAGTGCACCCTCCCAGACGAGAGTCCTTCTAGAAGCGGGCCCCTCCTAGGGACAACGTGTCTCCAGATTGGGCCTGACGTGCCCTCGGGCCCATCAGGCCTTATTTTGTCCAGCACTATGGGGACCCTGTTCCCATGGCACTGACAACCTCATAAATAGTTTTTCTAATAGAAAAACAGTAAATAGTACAAATACTATCACTACTTTATTTTAGTGACAAAGTATCTACAATATTACTAATTTATTTTCTATTATGATGGGATATAAACCCTTCTTTTCTTGACTTTTTGATCAGTTCTTCTAATAAGATACGCAAGATATGTCAAATCAATGAATGAGCTCGAGGTTGCTACTAGGTCAAAAGTTTATCTAGATCTCATATCTATATCCTATATATCTATAAAGTTCATACCCACCAATAGCCCACCAGCTCTAAAGCTCTTCATGCAAGCTATCCACCTCATCTTCCACTAATCACAAAAGTTGTCACATCATCCACCACCATGTGCAAAATTTATCATCCCGAAATCAATTCCTATTCCCACTGCCTAACCTCATGTGGGTTCGGATCACTTTACAGTCGTCATCACCTCCACAAATCGATCACTTCCATCATGTGGGTACCTACTGTCCGCCCCTCTGACTCCTCTCTCCCTCGGTCGCTCCCTTCATATCCGCAATCCAACAGGCGGCTCATCTCCCGTAAACATCCGTGTAGTTCTGCCAATTTCTATCATTGATGATTACTCCTTGCAATCACACGTCATTTACATATTCTATTTTTGTGTGTTCCAACAAATTTATACAAGTAACTTAGAAAACCCCGCCGCAACGCGTGGGGAATTCACCTAGTATCTTATATAGAAACAACCCACTAAGAAGCGTTTATTGCTATTTCTCTCTTCTCTCAAATAGCCACATCACCTTGATTATTCTAACCGTCCGATCAACTTCGTGCATATTTTCTATCCGTTAGATGCATGTCTTATTGGTTTCTTTCTTCTCTACTCATCAATTAACCAAAGAGTAACTCGAATGTCTATGATTTTCATCAAGAGATTGCTCACGTGGCTTTCGATGTAATATTTACAAGTGTACCATTTATACGACCAACTAACACTACAACAAACTATTTAATCTGCGACAGAACTCTGGCGACGGTTTCAGAAAATGTCAGCATTTTATTCTTAGCCCAGATTAGCCCAGAATCTGTGACGGAATTTTCGCGACGAAGTCTAGAACGTCGCAGATGTGCAAATAGCCCATTCGGGCTCAAATTTGGGCTTGATTTCTGCGACGAACTTCAGTAACCGTCGTAGATAAATCGTATTGATTTAATATCATACCCAAGCACAATTTTGACTAATAAATATATTTATTTTTTATTTATGAACCAGCTCAAAATTTTGACAAATAAATATTTTTATTTTTTATTTACCACATAGCTCGCATTTTTTATATATAGCTTTTATTTTTTATTTACCACATAGCTCGCATTTTTTATATATAGCTTATCAAATGGTAAATAAATGTAAAAATCAGAAAAAAAGAAAAAACATGCCAAAACCAGGAATTGAACCGCCACCTAATTGACAAAAAAAAACCCCCGCCAAAGCTGGGATTCGAACCCAGGCGGAGGCAATGAGGGCACTGTACACTTTACCACTGCACTACAGGCACCTTGGTGTCTATAATAAATTTTTATATATTAATATTTGTGTTTTATTTCGAGATAATTGATAAAAAACATTTGCGCTGGGGTGAAGATGCTGGGATCGAACTTGCGACCTGAAGTTCCAACTTAGGCGCCCTACCACTGTGCTACAGCCAAGTATGTGATATTGATAGGTTTATTTTATATATAAATTTAGATTCTCGTGTTTTATTTTGGGAATTGATCAAAAAATTTTGGTGGGGGTGAGTACGGCAACAATGGCAGCCGGCTGGTTTCGAACCCGGGTCTCTGTACTTCACCTTCATCACATGCCTTCCCACCACACCAAGTAGCAACTTCTGACAAATTTAACATAGGGGTAGTATTTGTCCAAGAGCTATTCCTCGCCATGCGGGCGGAGCGACATCACCACGGATCGAGCCACAGCGATCCGCGTGCGACCGCTTGGGCCCACACGACGAACAGATGAATGGTCTACCTTTTCTCTTTTTAATCCGAAAATAAAACTTCTATCTAGTATTTACGCCTCATATGAACATCAAATTTGATGGTTCTTTTTTCTAAGTTTTTCTAATATGACGCTCTATCAAGTTATATAACTTATTAATGCTATTATTTTGAAAAATCTTCTCGTGTGAGTCTGTTTGAACAATTCAATTTTTGAATTTCAAAAAATGACAAATACAAGCACGATTTTTTACACTAAATGATGTCAAATGGAAAAGTGATGAATACCAAAGTTTCATATCTCATCAAGATCTACAATATTTATTTAGGTCATTTTGTCATTTTCAAAAGTGGTTATAACATGTAGTACAAATTTGACAAGTCTCTAACATAGTTTCTTAAACTATATGAGTGAATCTAGGATTAATGATCAATGTATACTACCACTTTCTCAAATGAAAAAATAACCTAAATAAAGATTGTAGATCTTGATGAGTTATGAAACTTTGGTATTCATGACTTTTTCAGCTGAAATCATTTAGTGTTCCAAAATCTTGCTTTTAGTTATCAAATTTTGAAATTCAAAATTTGGATTATTCAAACTTTGTCACATGGATTAATGAACTAAATAAAGTTTGTAGATCTTGATGAGTTGTACAATTTTGGTATTCATGACTTTTTCATTTGAAATCATTTATTACCTAAAAAATATATGTATTTCTCAACTTTTGAAATTTCATATTTAAATAATTCAATCTAACTCGGATGGGGAAGTGACCAAAACAATAGTTATAGATCTCGAATAGTTCTACAACTATTGTATTGACAACTTTCTCATTTGAAATCATTTTTAATGTCTTAGAATTTAATATATTTCTACTATCAAAATAAAAAAGAAAAAACGTTTGGCAGAGAAAAAATGATAAAAGGCCCATTCAGCCCACTTAGCCCAACGATTTCTAGCCGTCCATCTCCGATTCAATGGTTGGGATCGCTTTCTCATAGTATAAAACCGATGCCTCAGCCCCAAACCCTAGCTTCAGTTCCTCCTTCCTCACCGCGCCCCCCTCCACTTCCAGGCGCACCCGCTCCCTGGTCTCCACCGCCGCCACCCATGCCCCCGCTCGGCTCGCGCTGCTCCCCCTTCCTCTCTAGCCCGCACAGGCGGCGGCCGCCGCCCTCCCGTGGCCCCTCCAGATCCGGCGCCAGGGCCGAAACCCGCGCCAGGGGCGCGGATCTCGCGGCCGGCCCTCGATTGGGATGAGAGCGGAGGGGCCGGCGATGAACGGCTCGGCGGCGGGGCTGGGTCTGCGGTCCGGGAGCTACGGCTCCCTCGCGGCCACCGTCGGCGGCGGGCGGGAGGGGGTGGGCGCTGCGCGGGGAGAAGGAGCGGCTGCAGCTGCTGCACCGCGCTGCGGCTGGTCGGACGCCGCAGGGCCGGCGTGCTGCTGCTGCTCACCGTCGCGTCCGCCGCCGTCTTCTGCTCACCGTGGCCCAGAGGACCCAGCGGCGGCAGTCAAGGCAGCGCTGGCGGAGGCTCTGGTGTACTGCTACCCGGTCGCCGGCCGGATGCGGGAGACTGCCAATGGTAAGCTGGTGGTGGACTGCACCGGCGAGGGGGTATCATTTGTCGAGGCCGACGCCGCCGTGCGGCTTGAGGAGCTGGGCGCGCCGCCGCTGCCGCCGTACCCGTGCGTCGAGGAGCTGCTGCCCGACGCCGGCGACATCCAAGACGTCGTCGGCAAGCCAATCGTCGCCGTGCAGGTACCAGCAGTTCTTTATACACGTGAAATTTGGTGCGAAGTATGCGGCAAATTAAAGTTTTGTAAATGTTGGTTTTGAACAAACGCTTTATTGAAAGATTAACCAAGCGCATATGCTAAAATTTGAAATTGATTCTAAACTGTTGGGATTCGCATGTGCGTTCAGGTGACGGCGTGCAGCTGACCGTCGCGCACCGCGCGCTGCGGCTGGTCAGACGCCGCAGGGCCGGCGTGCTGCTGCTGCTCACCGTCGCGTCCGCCGCTGTCTTCTGCTCCCTCTTCACCGTCGTCAAAGGTCCGCAAGCCGATCCCCTCTCTGCTCCCCGCTCGTTTGCTGCTGCTCGTGCTACTGCACGCCGCGCTGGGCTCTCTGGCTCTGGGTTTGGGCGCCGTTTAGCTTTGTTGGCTCAGGGTCACGCAGCTGGCGTTTATTACGGAATTTGAATTAGTGGTGGCATGGTAATAGCGTGCGCGTGCTCATCGTAGAGTATGCTGTCAAATGTTTGCACCAGATGCATACTCGCGGATGGTGTGAAGGGACACCTCTCTCTCACGCATTGCTGTGTCAATTATCTTAAATGTTTCATATAGTTTTGATTTTCAAAAGAAATTAAGGTGTGTTTCAGATGGTAGAGTTGAGTTGAGCTCTGGTAGTGCCTATTTCGCATGGCCTTTAGTAATCAATTTTGTTGTTGATTGGCATACCCAGACTGGATCTATAGGCTGATGCTCCTGTTGGTACTAATACATGCTGATTCTTCTGTGGTCGGTAGAGGTCACGGGAGGCATACTTAAGTTTGAGTACCTTGGCTAATTCATTTAGCTTCTGTTACTTGTGTTGGACTACAATAATCAATCATTGCTAGTGCTATTCTTTGCCTGGAGTGTTAATTTATTCTTTGCTACATTAATCTCAATGCCAAGTGTTAATTTAATCTTTGCCTAGAGCTTTGGTTAGTTTGAATTGTTCCTAGACTAATCTCAATTTAGTAAAGAGATCATTACTGCTTGTTCGTTCTCAGTTTATTACATGATTACTGTAATTCTATCTGAATAAGGTCTTCAGTCCCTTTCTACATCGTTGTATCTACCGAAGCTTTTGCATGCTCTCATTAGTCTAGCTGTTGCATTCACATGTTCAAGTCTAATTGTTTCCATTCAGGTTGATGGCAACTTCTGTTGCAAGTGAACCCATAAGCTGATTGCAAGTGGTGCTATCTGTTGGTGGCTGCTATCTCTGTCAAGTGAATATGGTGCTTGTTTTTACATGGCAATGATCACTATGCTAATATATCCTGAATGTTGAGAACCGCACCAAGGCCGACTGGCTAGCGGAAGGCAGGAGCCCGTCATGGCATTTTGTATCTTAAATAATATTTGTTTACTTATTATTGCCCTCGATGGTAACTAGCTTACTTTCAAATTATAGTTATCTTTAATCAGGCATTTTGTATCTTAAATAATATTTGTTTACTTATTTTTGTAGGTAGCTTGGACAGGATGTTCAGGTTACAAGATCATTTGGACTGCATGGAAATTGCTGCTTGCCTACTAACTGCAGGCCTAGCTCATAGTATATGTAATTGTTTGAAGCATTGTATTGCTTGAAGCTATGCTTTCTTTGTGATTAAAACTAAAGTTAGAATATGTGATGAGAGGAGATGTTAATATGTTATTGATGGGCTGGTTTGTATATCTTGTGTTGGGCTGAAATGGTAATATGGGCTTTAAGGATTGTTATGGGCTGAAATGCTAGTTCTGGAAAATGGGCTGAAATGCCTGAATTCTGTGTTGATGGGCTGAAAAAAAATTGTATTGGCTTTTAGGTGACACGTCATCATCCACGTAGGTGCCACGTCATCATCCACGTAGGTGCCACGTCATCATCCACATAGGTGCCACGTCATCATCTATGTAAACGCCACATCATTGTCTATGTCAGCAGCAATCCGTGACGGTTATTTTCGTCGCTAAAGTTGGGCTTTGGGCTGGGCTAAGAGGGCCTCGGGTTGGTCTGCGACGATCTGAAACCGTCACGGATCGCTTCAATCCGTGACGATTCTGAAGATCCATCGCTCGATTTAATCAATGACGCTCAATCAACAACGAATTTCGAAACCGTCGCGAACATTTTTTTGCGACGGATTTTCAGCAATCTGCGACAGAATGATTCCGTCGCAGATTAAATAGTGTGTTGTAGTGTAAACAATCATAATGATTCATAGTTTATCGAAAAACTCTCAAATCCTAATAAGATGGTCGCAGATCATAAGGTCGTTAATTAGCAGCAAGATCAAGAGGTAAAGAACCATCCTGCCAGTTTCAAAAATAAATTAGGGTGTGATATAAGTGACAACTGACAATATATCTCAAAACCAAGTGCAAAATCCAAGTCGGTTTGCTTGATGAAGTAATGGATCGAAATGATTAAACGTGTTTTCATCAACCATACATGATATGACATGAATAGTATTTTGATTTTTGTTTTTGCAGCAACTGAGTTAATGACTCTTAGTAATTGAAAGCACTTTCAACGGGAGAGGAGGAAGAGGAACACGCTCCACGTAAGTTTTGGAGGCACTGGGCCCTGTTACCTTATTGCCTGTTGGGCTTCCAGCTCCATATCTATTGGGCCAGGCCAAACAATACTAATCGACAAGCTTTTTGGAGAGGTTCAACTGGCAACTGCAGCAGCATCCATCTTGTTCAACCGGTGCCTGTACCTGTACCTGTTGTACCCCCACTCTGCCTCTGTTTCTCCCTACTCTCACTTCATTGGCCTCGACGCCGTGAAAAGGAAGGGCACAAGAGCAGGAGGTTTCGTGGCCGACTGAAGAAGGATCGCGTTCTTCATTGACTGACGCACTGTTCGATCGCCGTAGCCATGCCCGCCGCCCGGATCGACGACGTCAAGCTCCTGTCCGATGCTCTTGAGCCGCTCCGACCGGTTCATCACGCCCGCCGCCACGCGCACCGACCGCGCGCGGAACCTCGACGCCGCCGCCGCCGCCGGGTTGCCGGAGAAGTAGCTGTCCATGTGGAAGCCGCCGCCGCGGCCGTGCCCGTGCCCGCCGTGCTCCATGCCGCCCGCCGACGCTCTCGCCGACACCCGCGGGGAGGGGACCGACGCCGCGTCGTCCTCGAGCCTCACGAACCTCCCCTTGCGCCCGTTGATGAACTGCGTCCGGTAGCCGCACCCGAACATCGTCCTGCTCCCGGCCTACGGCACATCGTCATGCCTGGCCACGTACCATTCGAGGATCCGGATGGCCGCGTGCTCGATGGGAAGATCAATCGTCCGGCCGATCTGTGCTGTCTGGAGATACCTCGATTGATCTTGCAGGAGAATTGCAATCTCTCTCGATCTTGCAGGCAATTGCCTTCTCTCTTTCGATCGTACAGGCAATTGCCTTCTCTCTCTTTCGATCCTGCAGACAATTGCCTTCTCCCTGTGTGTGTGTCTCGCGTGGACGGAGGCGAAAGCCGTGAGCGGAAGTAGCGGCGATTCATTAATGGACGCGAGCGGAGCCTGAGGAAGCTACACGTGGAGCTTCCTTAGGGCTTCCTCAGCCTGGAGTCCTGGACGCCACGAGGCATGCCGGCCGTCCGTCGATCCCCATCTCCCCTCCCCCGACAGCTATGGGTGCGGGCGGGGCACCTATATGTCTACTGGAAGTTAGTTAGGCTAATTATCTTTGAAGCCTATGTACATGCAAGGGAGCCCATCAGCGTCCATCAACGGCCTTCGTGCGGCAAAACGAAGCATTTTTTTCGTTCCGTTCTGTTCGGCCTATATACGATTGTAATTTGACACTTTTTGATAAACAAAACTGCCAGAAACTGATAAAAACCTGAGTAGCTAAAATCTTTTGCGGGCCACGTGGTTCAAAGGGGGACAATAACAGGTGAGTACTAGCTTATAAAATAAAGTTTGTACTTGCAAAATAATATTATAATTTAAGAAATAAAGGTTAAATTACACAGTATAGATAAGAATCCAGCTGTAGATTCTAAAAGAGTAAAAAATGACAATCCAAGTAAGAAACTTGTAACCTAACACTGTCGCGCAACCTGTGAAAAATAAACGTTCGGTCAAAAGTTGAATGATTATATAAAATAATAAATATATAAATATATATGAAATAAAAAAATATAAATTTGATTCAATTATAATATACATGATCGCCCTAAACCCCAAACATCCTTATGAAGCCAATAGGACAGAGTCCCCCTAACAACCCTGCTCCCTAACCAGTATAACCTTCTATGGCAGGGGTCGAAACCGAAGCAATTTAGCCATCTATAGCAGGGGATATATGGCCGTCCAATCCCCAAACATCCTTCTGGATCCGATAGGACGGAGTCGCCCCCAACAACCCTGAACCCTAACCAGTACAACCTTCTATGGCAGGGGGCCGAAACCGAAATAATTTAGCCTTCTATGGCAGGCGATACATGGCCGCCCAAACTCCGAACATCCTTCTGAACCCGATAGGACGGAGTCGCCCCCAATAATCCTGAACCCTTACCAGTATAACATTCTATGGCAAGGAGACCGAAACCGAAGCAATTTAGCTTTCTATGGCAGGGGACATGGTCAGCCCTAACCAGTACAACCTTCTATAACAGGGAGCATGGTCGGCCCTAACCAGTACAGCCTTCTATGACGAGAGGCCACCACAATCAAAGCTCCATGCACCAACGCACCATGTTCAAGATGTTAATAAACTAGTATGGCTAGTGCTTTAAAATGTTGGATCCAACATTTTGTAAACCAAATTTAACATTTTGAAGTAACCATTTCAACATTTTTTAAAGAAATATTGAAATAGTTCATAAAAATGTTAAAATAGTTCATAGAAAATGCTGAACGAGTCCATCCAAAATGTTGAAGTTTGAAATTTGCAAAGCAAACTGTCAGTTCTGGTTGTAGCCCTATTGTCAGTGTAGAAATAATTTTTTGTTTTCTCTTTATATTTTCTTACGTTTACTACTCTAATCCTTGTAAAGGCATATCCAACATTTTTATCAAACTGATACAATATTTTTATAAAACTGTTTCAGCACTTTAGGAAACTTAATTCAACATTTTTCATAAATAGTGAAATAGTATATTACAATATGTTGAAATGATTTCACAAAAAAAATGTTGAAATGATATATTAAAAATATTGAATTAGTATATCAAAATGTTGAAACTATAACATAAAAAATAAAATAACATATTGGATCTTATTTTGTTGCATTAAATCTAATCAACATCATGGTTCAAACGCATTTCAATTTGTACATATAGTTTAAGAGAAATGAACGATTGAAGTTTGGAATCACCCATCCCATCCGCCTCCTCTCACGTTGTGACATGTATCGCTCACATGCTGCTACCCCCACTGCGTCGCTGGGTGCCGACTGTCGTTCCACCTTTTTTGCGGTTCAAATAAATCTCAGCTATTCAACTAAAGCTGCACAAATCTTAAACAGTGGAAGATACGTCGTACTCAAATCTTCCGGAAGATAGATAGGAATTCCCGGGTGCGGGCAGCGGTGTCATGGGCCCGAGGACTATACACCGGCCCAATACAGCAGCTCAGCCAGCCCGCGACCACGGTACAGATGGAGCCCAGGATCAGAAGCCCAACAACAGATGCATCGTCCCGGAATGGTCCAATTGACGCCAGCTTCGTCGTGCTCAAGCTATGTCCTGTTTGGAATAGCTTAAATTGTGTTTAGAGTTAAAATAAGTTGAAACTAGTAGCCAAACGACTTGATTTTTTTTAAACTTTTTCTGGCCGCGTTTCTCTCTACCACCCTCATTTGTACTAAAACATAAAAGCTCGGATAGACTCACTTTTCAAATAAACATATTTTCTATATTTATGCAGATTATCTAAGAAGCATTTTTCTAGACCGTTGTTCCAAAGGGCCCAAAGAAGCCTGTTCTTCTCTGGGCGTGAAAGGAGGCGAAATATATGAGCGGAAATAGCGGCGGTTTATTAATGGAGGCGAGCGCGAGTACGTTTGGTTTTTGCTGTGGATGCCCTGCCAAAGTTCGCCAACAGATGGTTCGCAAATTTTTTGGCGAGCGATTCTTTCACCCGTGATTTGGCCCCATGCAGGGCGCACAAAACAACCTAGCATGGGCGCAGGTGTCAGGGCGCGCCAATTTTTGGCGTCAAACCAAATAGAAGCGGCAGGACAGTCAATGACCAAATAATTGGTTAGGTTTTCGTTGGAAGTGATCCAAACATACCCGAGTGGACCTACCAGCCTCGACTCCGCCACGCATGGTGGTCGTCCGTGGATCCCATTCTCCCCTCCCAGAGGCCCAGATCGCCGGAGGCTCCTATATGTCTACAGGTCTCTAGCAAAATCATCTATAAGGCCCATTTGTAACAAACTAGACCCAGCAACCAGCGTGCCTAGCAACCAGCATGCACGGCGGCTGCTATACAAGCTTTTTTTTATTTTCGTTCCGTTAACACTAAGCGTTAGACTTTTTTTATGCAGCGACTATTGTACATCTTTTTTTTCCTTTTCGTTTCGTTAACATCAAGCGCGCTAGACTTTTTTCGTAGCAAGGAAGCTGTTGTATATTATTTTTTGCTGGGTCCGTGGTTGCAAGTGGGAAAATAAACGGGTGGATACCAACGCACAAATTGAAGTTTGAGGTTGCAAATTACTAATATAACTTAAGAAATGAAGCTTTAAAGTGCATACACTTCTACGGTCTAAAAAATTAAACAGTGAAAAATTAATGTAGCTTTTGCTTGGACTCGTAAACTTCCACAGGTTGATCATGCCGAAAACTGTGAAGAATGAAACTGTGCTCAAACATTGTTTTTATTAACTTCAACATAACAAACCAAGAAATGTTAAACATTTCCATTGATGATCATTATAGTAATGTTAAAAATTCAACATAGTAAAGTTGAAATGTACCAAAAGATTTTTTTTAACTAAAGTTAAGTTCGACAATTCCATAGATACATAAAGTTAATCATGCAGAACTAATTGAATTGAAGATGCAAACCTAAACCCTAACCAGTACCGCCTTCTATGGCAGGGGACCCGAAGCCGAAGCAATTTAGCCTTCTATGGCAGGGTATACATTGCCGCCCTAAATCCCGAACATGCTTCTGAACCCGATAGGACGAAGTCGCCCCAACAATCCTGAACCCTGACCGGTATATCTGAAGCCGAAACAATTTGGCCTTCTATGGCAGGGGGTACATGGCCGTCCCAAACCTCAAACATGTTTCTGAACCCGATAGGACGGAGTCGCCCCCCAACAACCCTGAACCCTAACCGGTATATCCGAAACCGAAACAATTTGGCCTTCTATGGCAGGGGGTACATGGCCGTCCCAAAACCCAAACATGCTTCTGAACCCGATAGGACGGAGTCACCCCCCAACAACCCTGAACCCTAACCGGTATATCCAAAGCCGAAGCAATTTGGACTTCTATGGCAAGGGAGCCGACGCCGAAGCAATTTGGCCTTCTATAGCAGGGGGTACATGGCCGCCCCAAACTCCGAATATGCTTCTGAACCCGATAGACGGAGTCGCCCCCCAACAACCCTGAACCCTAACCGGTATATCCGAAGCCGAAGCAATTTAGCCTTCTATGGTAGGGGAGTCGAAGCCGAAGCAATTTAGCCTTCTATGGCAGGGGATACATGGCCGTCCCAAACCCCGAACATGCTTCTCAATATAAAATCTCCAAACCCCGAACATGTTTCAACAATTTGATATGTTGAACCCGATAGAACTAGTTCAAATGTTGCAACTGTAAATAGAAATGTCAAAATAAAAATCAAGGTTGAATAATTTTAAACCTGTCAACATTATGAAATATTTAGTTCAACATTTTGTCAAAACTAGGCAACATCTTTAAATTACTATTTAGACATTTTTGCAACAAAAAGTTAATAGAAAATTAATGTAATTGCAGTGGTCCAAAAAGCATGAATTTAACACAACAAAACAATAATCTGTATCTTTGGTGAACTGAATACTAGTTGTGTTAGTAATTCAATAATTTTGTTACAGATTTTGTGACTAGTATGTTTGAAATACTAATATAGTATAATCAACTTCTCAAAAGACTAGGTTCAACATTCATATAAAATTAGTTCAACATTTTGGATAAACTAGTTCAACATCTATGCAAATATTGAAATCGTATATTCAAAATGTTGAAGGTACATATTAAAATATTGATACCGTGCACTTTGAATGTTCAATATTCAAAAATATTAGAAATAAATTAAAATATTTCCATATTGGGTCTTGTTTTGTTGCATAAATTCTTAAAAGCACTATGGTTCAAACGGGATCAAAAACGGATCTACGGTTTGAAAGAAAAATACGATTACATTTTCACACCCAAAAGAAATCCCTTCACCAGCAGCCAACCGCGCACCAACACGTGTGCTGCTCCCCACCCCAAAGTCGCGTGTGAATCCTTCCTGTCCATTTAGTCTTGCACCAATCTCAAACAGTGGAAGGCAACTTCCATAGTTTCTTCTGGAAGATATATAGGAGCCACGCAGATCGCCACAACAGAGGCCCAGATCGGGGTACCGTGGCCCAGCCCAGATCGAGATCATCGTCGATTTGGCGGGTCAAGCGAGAGCGACAGCGACATCATCCACCACCCATGCAGGAACAAATTTAAGGGCCTGTCTGTTTGGTAGAGCTCCACTTGATTCTGATTCTCTATAGGAGCTGATTCTCCGAGAGAAGTGATTTTGTGGCTGAAAGTGATTCTCTACCAAGAACTATCAAAATCAGGATGGAGAATCACTTCACAGAATCAGGAAAAGCTACTTTTTTCAGCTCCCAGCCCCTTAGTTCATTTCAGAGAATCACTTCACAAAATCAGCTGAGAATCACTTCTCTCTGTTTGGCAGAGAATCACTTCTCTCTGAAAAACTGTTTGGCAGAGTTCCTGCTGGATTCAGCCGAGAATCAGCTCTGGGAGCCCCGCCAAACGGGGCCTTAGCACCCCCTGATTTGGATTTTCTTTTGTTCAAAGATAATGAAGCACTAAGCAAATTCTACCAGCATAATATACAGAAACTATCATGGAAACCGAAGTTACTCAAGGGAAAGGATAATATTTTCCACAAAATTACAAACTAGAGAGCTGGGCATCGGGTATCACACATTATTACAACCCAAACGAGAATCAAACAAATTCACTGCTCAGTCCAAAGCACACTGCACACAACGCACCATAGGAAATAAATAAACTCATAGCATCAATGACATCTGGCACGCGGTAATGCAGATATCAGGAAAGCTGATGGAGTTATTGTCGACTCCATCTCTCCATGCGCTAGGGTGCTTCAAGCTGCTGTAACAACGCTGGAGATTGGAGAGAGACGACATCTTCTTCAGCTCCCGTCCACAGCATGCATGTAACGTGGTTTAACAAAAAGGGACCAAGAATCATACTTTTGCTGCAAATGATGCTTCTAAGAAACGCATAGTAGACTAATTGAACCTTAATTACGGAGGCTACACAGTAACATTTACCAAGCACAAAGCAGAATCGTGGCACAATTAATCAAAGGGATTTGCAGACGTACCTTTCAAACTGTTGCTCAAACTGGGACTTGGGAGAGAGCCTTAATACGTAAAAATTTTCTTGCGAACGTGCTGAATCTTTTGCCAGTTTGGATCATCAATTGTTTCGCATGACCTCATGAACTCCTCGTCGCAGGATCGCAGATCAAACTCCTCAAGGGACAGGGGCAGTGCTGGAAGCGAACGAATGTTCAAGCAACGGTATATACTCAGGCTCTGGAGTGACGTCAGTAGCTCCATATTATCTGGCAAGGCGTGCCAGTTGCTGAACCAAAGCCTAAACCAACGAAGATGGACGAAGACCTCACAAAGTTCAAGAGCCGATTCAATTCGTGTGCAGCGGAAGAGCCAAAGACCACGCAAATTCGTTGGACCGCTGTTCTGCTTACCCACCATCCAGTTTGGGTACGTCGAGCCATGGTAGTCAAAGATACGTAGTTTTTCAAGATTCTTCGGCGGGCAAAGACCCTCAAGCACCTCTGCTTCAACTTCTGGACTGCAAGTTGTATCGTTCCAGCGTAGTTCAAGTTCTGTCAGCCCTTCCTTGTCTGCAAGACTAGCTTCAATAGCCTCCTCCTTGCTTTCAACGTTCTCAAGATTGCTGAGATGCAGCATGCATGCCTTCAAGTTTGTTTAGGTCCTTCAATTGTCGTAGCTCGTACCCCTGTTTCTTCCTTGCACAGAAGAATGGTAGCGTTTGGAGCCATTTAAGCCTGCCAATATTTGGAATATCCATTCTTTCAGGTCCTTTTAAACACCACAGGTTGACAAGGTGATCCATATTTTTACCACCAGAAAAAACCACATCACGGACATGAAAAACATCTAACAGCTGCATGTGGTGAAGCTCGGTAATACTGTCTGGTAAAACAAGCCTGTTCTTGAGAAACGCATTACGCACCCTCAAATGAAGAAACCGTAGATGCTTTAACTGACTAATACATGCTGGGACAGAGAGGATAAAAGCACGATCACCAATATCATCATGCTTCTTTAACCATAAAATCAGCACCCGCAGATTTAGCAAGCTCCTGAACATTCTCTGAAGGACTTCATCATCAGATGGAAACCAATCATTAAAGATGAGGGTACGCAAATTCTGCAATTCGAAAATCTTCTCGGCAAGCATCTTTCTGTCACAACTCCCAACAAATATATGACGAACATCTAGAGGAACTTCTCCTGTGAAACCTTCCTCGATTCTGAAGCAATCTCCTCTGGCGGCCTCTTCTGGTAAATCACGTAGCAGGTCATGAACAGTGAAGTAATCGACCTCACGTCCAAGTTCCAGTCGTTGTCTCCCTCCTAGTTGCAGAAATGAGGCCGACAATAATTCATCAAAGTAATCCTGACCAATACCATCCAATTTCTCTTCAGCATTAGTTGTCTTTATAAACCCTTCTGCCATCCACAACTGAACTAACTCCTTGCGTTTCAAATGACGTCTTCTGGGGTAAATACTGCAATAAGCAAAGCAACGTCTAACCTGCCCATCAAGCTGCTGGTAGCTCCACCACAGAGCTCCCATGGTGTCATTCAAGAGGTCCCCGCCTTTTGTTCTTCTCCAAAACTCGACATTGGGTCTCAGAGATAGCTGTGCACCCACGGTTCTGGCTGCCAGAGGTGACCTTTTCAGCTTCTTTGCAATGTCAGCACCAATCATCTTGAGTTCTGCTCTATTATGGCCATCTATTCTTGCATCTCGAAGTGCATAGTGCATGAACATTTCAAAAAAGGCTTCATCATCCAGATCAGATATTGGAATACATCTCTCTCCTACAGCACCCGTAGCTAATAATGCATCTTTGCTCTGACTAGTCACCAAGATCTTGCTCCCTGTTTCTCCGAACTTCAGCGGAGAAAGTATTTGTTGTAGTTCCTCATGGTGCCTCGCATTCCTACTACTATTGTACCATACATCATCTAATACCAAGAACATCCGTTTTCCATGCAGTTTCTCCTCCAGATTTTCTTGTAGGATGTTGCGACTATTGAATGGAGGGCATGGATTCCCTGTAGCCCCCTCAATCAACTCCCTAAAAATTGCATCCAAATCAAATTTCTGAGAAACATGGACCCACATAACAAGGTCAAAATGGCCGGCCGTGTTCTCTTGCTTGTCTTTTTTCACACGGGCATACACAAATTGTGCAAGAGTTGATTTACCAGACCCAGCAATGCCATGAATGCCAAGTACAGAATAAGGAATATCACTATTGGTCTTTTGTTGATCATCACATTCTTTCTCATGAAGCATCGCTATGATCTTATCACATTCCTCATCTCGACCAAATACTTTTAACGGAGGAGCTGCAGTAGTGACTGCACTACGAGAATTGGCAGGAAAAGCTTGTCCCCCATTACAATTAGCTATGCTTGGCAAGTTCAGCCGTTCCAAAATTTGGCATGCATCATTTATAACCTTTTCTATCTTGTCAAGGCTCTTCTTCAACTGAATTTTTGATGTGCCACTCTCCTACAAAATCAAACAGCAGCAAGTAAGGCCATCAAGTACTCTGTTTGTTAATGAAACTGTTTTTTTTTTCAGGAGTATAGGTCTATGTCATATACAATAATACAAATACCTCTTTCCTTCCAGAAATAGACAACATTCTTATTGTCCACAAGAAACCTTTTTTGTCAATATCTTTATATTTATATGCTAAAGATGTGTAGTATATCAACGTAATTTCATAGTCATTCGATCTGAATGAAAATGTTTTTCATGACTATTATTATGATACATACTATGCACTACCAGCTCAAATAATTCAATCATTCTCCATATAATATTAGTGAAACAGCACACATCCAGGGAATGAGCAAAACTAGTCAAATACGAAATTCAATCAGCTCAAACACAAAACTAGGCATGATGAGCTAAGAGGAAGTAAAACACAAAACTAATCACCTCTTTCCTTCCAGAAATAGATAACATTCTTATTGTCAACAAGAAACCTTTTTCACCAATATCTTTGTATTTATATGCTAAACATGGATAGTATATATGAAAACATACTGTACCCTATCGCTCAAATAATTCAATCATTCTCCATATAATATGAGTGAAAGAGCACACATGTAGGAAATTAGCAAAACTAGTCATGACTATTATTGAAAGAGCACACATCTAGAAATGAAGGACCTGGTTTTTTAGTGGGGAGCTCGGCATGACAGATTGGAGCTTCTTCTTCACCCAATCCCTCTTACAACGTGGAGGTGCATCTCCGTCTGACGACTTCCCTTTGTTATCTTGGATCTGCCTCTCGAGAAGATGATAGTCAACAAGATCCAAGATGTCTTCCGCCTCATAGAAAGCCGACTTGAGATCCTTGAACAACTGCTCCAAACGGGGCCTGTAAGGGCTCTCCTCGACTGCTTCCATCACCCGCTCCAGCAGTAAAAGCTTTGTCTCGAGTTCATCGAGCTTCTTCGATGCGTCAAAGCCGAGGTAGGAGGAGGCTTTCTTGAAGAGCTCAGAGAAGATGGACGAGGCGAGCCCAAGGCCAGAACATGGTGGGATTGAAGATTAGAGATGATGACTACTTTCGTGGCGATAATGTTATGTATCTGGAATTCTCAGAATTTTACTAGATATACCATAGGGATGCCCTTGACGTGTCTCTCCTCAGCTGCTGGGTGCTGTAAGTGCTTCATTTATTTCTATATTTAACGTCTCCTATGTATTGTCAACCTATTATTAAACATTTATTTTTTTAAATTGTATCCTGTAGAATGGAGATTGAAGAATGCAGGAAAAACTCATACTTCCACTTGGGCTTCATCGACCCAAAAACTGTAACCAGCATATGTTACTAAATTTTTATGAAGACACAATGAACAACATTGACAGATTCTTACGTGTACAACATTACAAGACAATGATTCTATTTCCTTACAACTTTGGGTAAGTACTTTTACTGTCTTGTGCATCTTTTAGTTTTCTTCCTAACATAATTTTTATTTCAATTGACGTGACTCTTGGTACAAAACTTGCATGTAAATAGGTTTCATTGGATATTATTTGTTATACAACCGGACATAAGCTTGTTGACCATCATGGACTCATTGAGGGGACCACGGGACGCATACCAACCAATGATTGACCTCCTTCAAAAGTAATTTTCGTCCTCTCACTATTATTCCTCTTTAGCTCAGCCAAGAATTCCATTTATTTCATATGGTGTGCGCAGGTGTTGGAAAAAGTTTCATGCAGAGCAAAAAGGTCCATTCAAGGAACAACTTGGTATCAAGGGAGACTTTCCGGTAAATACTACTATACATAGACCAACATCTCTTTTTTGTTTCATTATCATGATTATGCATGTAATGACTTGATCATTTCTCCTATAAAGTGTTATAGGCAGAATCAAGGCACCAATTTATGTGGATATTATGTCTGTGAGTACATGCACACTCTTGTAGAACATAAGACGATCGTCACTAATTGGGACCTGACGGTATGTTCCATTTCCATTGAAATCTATATGTATGTATGCATGCATGTGAGTCATAAAAGCTATTATTTATATTTTTCTATTAACCACATCCTCAGATAAAGAATATGAAAGATGAGATCTGACCGGACCAAAGAGTCGCGGCGATTCAAGAGACACTCTGCGGATTTATAATCGATGAGGTCGTGAGCAAGACAGGGGCGTTCTGGTGGGATGGACACGAGCCCGATACAAGGAGCAAATATTAGGAATTTTGTATATGCTTCTTTGAAATCTTGGTGTAAATATTAATATTGAAATCTTGATGTAAATATTAATATTAATCTTGGATTTATCAAAATTTGTTTTATTTAAATATATATATAAGTTTAATATTATTACCGTATATATTAATATCAGTATTAATAGTTTAATGCATTAGTGACGTATAACTAATACATATATGGACATATATGTATATTATTATACAGGTATAATACGTATCTCTGTATAAAAGAAACCAGAAAAGAAAAAGAAAAAGAAAAACAGAAAAGAAAAAAAAAAGCCCTTTAGTCCCGGTTGGTAATACCAACCGGGACTAGAGGGGCTCCACCATGGGCGCCGCGTGGAGACCCTTTAGTCCTGGTTGGTATTACCAACCGGGACTAAAGGTGGCTTTTAGTCCCAGGTAAATACCTGGGACTAAAGGCTGGGACCTTTAGTCCCGGTGGCGTAGTCCCGGTTGCGGAACCGGGACTAATGGGAGTTGCCAACCGGGACTAAAAGCGGTTTCTCTACTAGTGAGTGTATGGCTCTCCAGAAACACTCGAGTGCAGCATAGTATGTATTAAGAAACGTCTTCATATTTACGAATATATAATTAATGTGTGCACAGAGGCTAATATATTGCACTATTTATATATATGTAGCTCAAAGGATTGCAAAAACAGATTCAGTTTGTATAGTAGCTCAATGAATTGAAAGAGAACCAGTGGCCGGATGTCAATGTTGCTTCTTGGCCAATAAAGGAGATTTTTCATAAATAAATGCAAGCAGACGGGTAGGCATTGCATATTATACAAATTAATATAAATGTTTCCTATCATCTAACGCACTACTTTATACACTTTTAAATATAGGTGTTCATGTGGCCTGTTCTTGCTAAACTTTGCGGAATATTGGAACGGGACGCCCTGTCAGACCTTTTTACATTTATATATGATCTACGGTGAGATACATCATGCACACACACTAAGTTAATATTTTCTATGTTAACAATTAATGGAAGAAATATGTAATTTATAATCATATATTGATGTATTTTGGGATATTTTTTTACAATGACATGATGGTTTTTTAGTAACTGTCACACGTAGGTAATTTAGATACAAATTCAGGATGTTACTATAAATCAATTTTTAATGGCATAGGCAGGTAATTTAGTTGAATATTAGAGGGTTACTTTAGTTTATTTTTCACAATAGCAGAGGTGGGTAATTTACCTATAGATTTAGGTTGTTATTTTAGACTATTTTCATAATGGCAAAAGTGAGTAATATTTTAAATTAATTAAATAGTGCCATAGCCGTGTAATTTAGTTGAATATTAGGGATTACTTCAGTTTATTTTTCATAATGGCAGATGTAGGTAATTTACCTATATATTTAGGGGGTTATTTTAGACTATTTTCATAGTGGCAAAAGTGGGTAACTCATTAGAAATATAATAGATCCAATGGTAGTGTCTACAGTTAGATGGCTAGATGTTTTTGATTTTTGTGAGAACTTATATGATTTCTCTTTTTCTAGAACGTCCACCTAGGATCCTACATGGCTTCACATGGAGACTTCAAAAGAAGCTTCCAATTAGTCCACACGGGCAAAAAATTTGGAAGACATGAGGAAATAAAATTTCATTAAAAATCTAGATCCATATAATATAATGAAATTGTTTACCTTGCGCTCTCTTATTAATTAAATATTTTTCACTTTTACATCGCACTTTTGACGTGTTTTTATTGAATCCTCGATTTGAGCTACACGATCATCATGTGGTTACTCCATATATGTATACATAGTCTACATGGTGACACTCATCATGAAAGTTGCATGTATATTTGTTAATAAGTTTGCATTTTAGATATTAACAATGGTAAAATTACATAGTTTAGTATTACCTATTTTTGTACTTTAGAACTTTTGAATGACATGTGTTGGTAATTTTGATGCAAATTTAGAGTTTGAGTAATGTGTTGAACTTGGAAATCCATATTTTTATTATTTCCTATGTACATTTATATAAATACATACACACACTAAGTTAATATTTTCTATATTAACAATTAGTGTAATAATATGTAATTTATAATCAAATTGATGTACTTTTTGATATTTTTTTACAATGACATGTTGATTTTTAGTAACATCAAACATAGGTAATTTAAATACAAATCAGGGTGTTTTTATAAACTATTTTTTTAAATGGCATAGGCAGGTAATTTAGTTGAATATAGAGGGTTATTTTAGTTTACTTTTCATAATAGCAGAGGTGGGTAATTTACCTCTAGATTAAGGGGTTAGTTTAGGCTACTTTAATAATGTCAAAAGTGGGTAATCTTTTAGTAAAGTCAAACATAGGTAATTTAGATACAAATTTAGGGTGTCACTATAAATTAATTTTATAATTTAGTTGAATATTAGGGGTTACTTCAGCTTTTTTTTCATAATGACAAAGGTGGTTAATTTACCTATAAAGTTAGAGGTTTATTTTAGCCTAGAGGTGTGCCTAGAGTTGTGTTACGGTAGTTGGAAAGGTATCAGGAGTTATATTTCATATTTTGATATCGGTCCCACCTATTTTGGTACTGTTTGATATCTTTTTCTTGATACATCTGGATACCTTTTACATTTAAATCATCATATTCATCCTGATGGACAATCCTAATTTGTCCACTGCATTACTCACTGTATCTCATCATTTTCATTTTAACAAGAGAATAATGAAAAGAGCCTCATCTCTATCGGAAAGAATTGTAATATTGGGACTAAGCTTAGAAATAACATGTACCATACCAATGAAGAATACGGGCAAGCAATTAGCGATGCATGCATGCTGACGGCTAATGCATGCATGTTTTACGTATGCGGTCAACAGCTACCGCGGAACCGTGAAACAAGCGCGGGACGTGGGCTCAGGCTCAGCGACAGCAGGAAGTGCAGGGGCGCAGGCTTTCGCTCACTGGGGCGTGCCGCGTCGTAGACGGGCCCACACGGTGACGGGTCCTGTCGCCAACTTTTTATGGGTACGGTAAATTTGAATGTTTGATACTAATTAGGAGTATTAAATGTGGATAACTGATAAAATCATTCTACAACCTCTGGATAAAATTGTGAGACGAATGTATTAAACCTAATTAGGCCATAATTAGACAATGTCGTGCTACAGTAAACAATCTCTAATGACGGATTAATTAGACTTAATAGATTCGTCTCGCGATTTCTCGTCCATCCGTGTAATTAGTTTTATAATTAGATCATGTTTAGTTCTCCTAGCTAATCTTTGGTTTAAAATTGCTTCAGTAAATTTCGCAAAGTTTCTCACCGATCTAAACAGACCCTTCAGCGCCTCGATCACCTTCTCCACAGAGACAGCAGCTCTTCAGATGGCAGCCATGGCGTCGAAGCCTTTGGCGGGACGCGGTGAGCTCCATCTTTAGTCGTGTGGCGCAGCACTACAGAACAACAGAAAAGATGGAGCTCACCTCAATGCGGTTCTCAGTGTCGGATTCTTGAGGATGATGAGACGGTGACGGCATAGGCAACGTCAACTTCGGGTTGATGGCAGTGATTAACAATGCTTATAGGCGTAACCGCGCAGGACATGAACTCGGCTTTATAGCCATGCAGGCGAAGTTGCGCGCGCCAAGATCTCGGCTTTAAATGCGGCATCCAGGGCGATGCCGTCATGCAAGTTGCCTTGTCCGCCTAATAGCGCCATGGGCCCCGACCAGGGCGTCCTGGGTCCGTTCAGGTGACCTAGGGCACCCCGGAGACTTCTCAACGCCCCACGTCGGGGCTTAGTGGGGCTCGCTCTGCCCAGTTTGATGTGACGGAGAGCGGGCGATGGGGATCACCCTCACCGCCCCTTGTCAGAAGGACAAGACGTAGCCCAGGAGGGGATGCTGCGGCCTCTGGGTGGGTTATATTGTTGTCAGCGGGCGCCTCCCCCGTAATTATGAGGTTTTATAGGGAAGGTGTGCCGCCCATGGAGCCCAACTCTGCGCAGGGTGGGCGCAATGAATGCCTTAGTTGTCCTCGTTCCTTCCTCAAGAAGGGAGCGCCTCGACTTTGGGCCGGCATTGTGCGCCCTCCCGGACGAGAGTCCTAGAAGCGGGCCCCTCCTAGGGACGACGTGTCTTCAGATTGGGCCCGACATGTCCTCAGGCCCATCAGACTTTATTTTGTCCAGCACTATGGAGCCCCTGTTCCCTTGGCGTTGACAGCCTCATAAATAGTTTTTCTAATAGAAAAATAGTAAATAGTACAAATACTATCACTATTTTATTTTAGTGACAAAGTAGCTACAATATTACTAATTTATTTTTGATTATGATGGGATATAAACCCTCCTTTTCTTGATTTTTTGATCAGTTCTTCTAATAAGATACGCAAGATATGTCAAATCAATGAAAGAGCTCGATGTTGCTACTAGGTCAAAAGTTTATCTAAATCTCATATCTATATATCTTATATAGAAACAAGCCACTAAGAAGCGTTTATTGCTATTTCTCTCTTCTCTCAAATAGCCACATCATCTTGATTAGTCTAACCGTCCGATCAACTTTGTGCATATTTTCTATCCGTTAGATGCATGTCTTATTGATTTCTTTCTTCTCTACTCATCAATTAACCAAAGAGTAACTCGAATGTCTATGATTTTCATTAAGAGATTGCTCACGTGGCTTTCGGTGTAATATTTACAAGTGTAAAGTACCATTTATATGAGCAACTAAACAACCATAATGATTCATAGTTTATCGAAAAACTCTCTCAAATCCCGCAGCAACGCGCGGGGGGAATTACCTAGTTAGTAATAGTAAGATGGTCGCAGATCATAAGGTCGTTAATTAGCAGCAAGATCAAGAGGTAAAGAACCATCCTGCCAGTTTCAAAAATAAATTAGGGTGTGATATAAGTGACAGTATATCTCAAAACCAAGTGCAAAATCCAAGTCGATTTGCCTGATCAAGTAATGGCTCGAAATGATTAAACGTGTTTTCATCAACCATACATGATATGGCATGAATAGTATTTTGATTTTTTGTATTTGCAGCAACTGAGATAATAACTCGTTAGTAATTGAAAGCACTTTCAACGGGAGAGGAGGAAGAGGAACCCGCTTCACGTAAGTTTTGGGGGCACTGAGCCCTATTACCTTATTGCCTGCTGGGCTTCCAGCTCCATATCTATTGGGCCAGGCCAAATAATACTAAGGCCTTGTTTAGTTCCTGCAATTTGGTCGAATTTTTGTAGAAAAAATACATTGGAAAGTGTGTCACAGAGAGGAGGGCACATTTTTCAATGCGTTACTTTTGGTTGAATTGCAGAAACGTGCAGAAAATAAACAAGGCCTAATTGACCTGCTTTTTGGAGAGGAGGCTCAACTGGCAACTGCAGCAGCATCCATCTTGTTCAACCCACCCGTGCTGCAGGGGGCACTCTGCCTCTGTTTCTCCCATCCCTACTCTGACTTCATTGGCCTCGACGCCGTGAAAAGGAAGGGCACAAGAGCAGGAGGTTTCGTGGCCGATTGAAGAAGGATCACGTTCTTCTTGACTGATGCACTGTTCGATCGCCGTAGCCATGCCCGCCGCCCGGATCAACGACGTCAAGCTCCTGCCCCATCCACTCCTCCACCGCCTATCCTCAAGGTATCTTTCTTTGATCAATCGTACGGCCACTCCATCTTGTCCGGAGATGCTTCGATAGATCTTGCAGACAATCGCGTTCTCTCTCTCACTCTCGATCTTGCAGACAATCTCGCCTTCCCTCTCTGGGCGCGAAAGATGGTGAAAGCCATGAGCGCAAGTAGCGGCGGTTCATTAATGGATGCGAGCGGGGCCAGAGTGTTAAATGAGTCTGTAACTAACTCTGTAACTAGGTCTGTACTCCATCGCATCCTTCTCCGTAGCGT
This sequence comes from Alloteropsis semialata, assembly GCA_004135705.1. Lineage (NCBI taxonomy): Eukaryota > Viridiplantae > Streptophyta > Magnoliopsida > Poales > Poaceae > Alloteropsis > Alloteropsis semialata. The sequence continues at coordinate 2,933,612 of CM014272.1, forward strand.
TCGTGCGCGCCCGCTGGATGCGGCCGTTCCTGTAGTGCTCGTGCATGCCTGCTGGACGCGGTCACCTCACGCGCGTCTCGCCACGACGTCGCTGCGCTCCGTGTAACTCGCACGCCGTGCGTGATCTGCACAATGGCCGCGCTCCCATTGTACATGTATAAGTACTGACTCAAAGGATCTATACAAGTGTGGCTCTTCAAGGTATCAGTGACCATCGGTTCTCTGTTCCACATCCGCTGCCATGGCGCAATCTCCTGCGCATTCTTCCTCCTCCTCTGACTACTCCGATGCTGCTCCTCCATAGCCCGCGACGTCTGCCGTCCTTCAGACGGTGAACATCCGTTCCCACGTCCCCATGCTGCTCTCCTTCGACGACTCCAACTACAGCTAGTGGAGATGATTCTTCGACTCCGTTCTGGGCAAGTTCGGCCTCGACCACCATGTCCGCTCCCGAAAATTTCGGGTCGGGTTTTTTGGGTTTCTCAAAAATCGGGTTTTAAAAACTGGAACCCAAAATTTGCTCAAAATAAACAAAAAACCGACATTTCGGGTACCCGACGATTCGGGTTCGGGTTCGGGTTAACCCGTACCACCCGAATTCTAACTGCAGCAGCACAGGTCACCAGTTTCAGAGATCAAACATTAAAAAAAAACCAAAGTCAGGCTTCCAGGAAAACATGCAAACAACGATCTTTTTGTGCAACATACAGACGGACAGGCAACACTGCATCAGGATTCAGAAGAAGAATGAGGAATTGAGGTCTCGAGAGTTGAGACTTGAGAACATACATACGTGCATCACAATTCAGAAGAAGAACGAGAGGATACAATGCCTTCATATTTGAGACTCCAGAACACACTTTGCACGATTCCTGGGTCACCACTCACCAGTACCTTCCTTCAGGCTTTACCCATGCCGGCCCCTACAGGCCTCTGCGGAGCACAAACAGGCGGGTGAGCAGATGTCTCGTCGGGAGCAGGCAGCAGGACGGTGACGACGCAAGCGCGGGCGCGACTCAGCCGCGGGCCGGCAGGGATGGCGCTCGACGGAAGCGCGGCCGTGATTGGGCGGCGAGCCGGGCAGGCGACGACTACTCACGCGCTGGGAGCAGGCGGCAGCGGGACTGCAGTTTGCGAGATGGGGGCTGCGGGACTGAGTACGGTGCCGGCTTGAGGGATCTGGAGGCTAGGGTTGTGGAATAATTGAGCTGGGCTGGGCTGAAACTAACCTGGGCTGTGTGTGCTGGACTAAAAAATCGGGTTCTCAGTCTATTCGGGTACCGTGGAGTTAAACCCAAACTACCCAAAATTAATTCGGGTTCTCAAACTTTGAACCCGAGATGCAATCGGGTTTTTCGGATTTCGGGCAGATCGGGTTTGGGGTCGGGTTTTTCGGGTTCGGGGTTCGGGTATCGGGTTTTTTGCCCACCCCTAATGTCCGCTCCGTGACGCCGCTCCCTGAGCGTGACGCTGAGTGGCGGATGATCGACAGCTGCCTTGTCAATTGGATCTACACCACCATTGCTCGCTCGGTTTTCGACCTCGTCCACAAGCCGCGCACCACCGCCTTCTCCCTCTGGGCGGACATTGAAGGGCAGTTCTGTGAAACGAGCTCGAATGCGCCGTCATCCTGGAGGCCGAGTTTCGCAACGTCCAACAGGACGACCTCTCCATCTACGACTACTGCACCAAGCTGAAACGCCTCGCCGACCAGCTTCGCGACGTCGGGCACGCCGTCTCGGAGCCGAGCCAGGTGCTCAACCTCCTCCGTGGGCTCAACCCCAAATACCGCCACGTCAAGCCGATAATCAAATCCAAATCCCCTCCCCACACCTTCCGGAGTGCTACGTCATACCTGCTGCTCGAGGAACTCAGTGACAACCATGACTCCAAGCTCGAGGCCGGCCAAGCCCTTCACGCCGGTCACGGCACCTCCGGCGGCTCGTCGTCCTCCACCACCACCGGGCCCGTCAACATCGCCACTGGATCCTGGTCTGGCGGTTCCGGCGGCTCCCGCGGCCGCTTCAAGTCGAAGAAGCGCGGCCGCGGCTCCGGCCCTAGCGTCGGCTTCCCCAACAACTCCGCCGGCGGCGCGCCGGGGACGCGCCCTCCGTCCGCCCGCGTAGTGGCCCGCCGGCTATAACCCATGGACCGGCCTCGTCCAGGCCTGGCCCATGAACTTCCGGGTTCCGGGCGCTGGCGTCCTGTACCCCCGTCCGCCGTTCCAAGCCCAGCAGGCCATGATGGCACATCAAGCACCAGCTCCGCCCGCCCCCGGCTTCGGCGCTTCACCTTGGGATCAACAGGCGTTCTACTCCGCACTCACCTCCGCCGGCGGACCCGTCCAGCAGCCTCTAGCGCTGCCGACTGGTTCATGGACACTGGCGCGACATCACACATGTCGTCCATGCCTGGTATTCTTTGCTCTTCCCAGCCCCTATCCTCTCCTTCCTACATCACAGTGGGCAATGGAGCACATTTGCCTGTGTCCTACACTGCATCTTCCTTCCTCCCCACTTCCTCTTCTCCCCTGCAGCTTAACAATGTTCTTGTTTCTCCTTCTTTGATTAAGAATTTGATTTATGTTCGTCAACTTACCAGAGATAATAATGTTTCTGTTGAGTTTGACCCATACGGCTTTTCCATTAAGGACCTTCCAACTAGAACGGAGATCCACCGCTGTGACAGCTCCGGCGAGCTCTACCCATGGCGCGTTCCAACCCATCACTCCCTCACGGCCTCGGCGACCTCGGTGGAGCGATGGCACGAACGCCTTGGGCATCCTGGCAACTCCGTTCTCTCTCAGGTCCTTAGTTCGTTTGATTTCACATCTAATAAGTCGGCTCCACATTCTTGCTACTCTTGTCGTGTTGGTAAACATGTGCGCTTGCCGTTCAGTTCTTCTACTACTCAAACTTATTTCCCTTTTCAACTTATTCATTCTGATGTGCGGACATCACCATGCTATCGTCACTCTGGGTTTAAGTACTATGTTGTTTTGCTTCATGACTACACACACTATGTTTGGACTTTCCCCCTCCGACAGAAATCTGATGTTCTTCCTACCATACGTGCTTTTCATGCATATGTTTCTACGCAATTCGGTCTCCCCATTCTTGCCCTGCAGACCGACAATGGCAAGGAATTTGATTCCTATGCTCTGCGTTCCTACTTCTCCCTCCATGGCATCTCTCTTCGCCTCTCGTGTCTGTATTACCTCGCAACAGAATGGCAAAGCTGAACGAGTTTTACGCACACTTAATGATTGTATTCGTACCATGCTTCTTCATAGTGCAGCATCGCCGTCGTTTTGGGCCGAGGCCCTCGCCACGGCCACGCACCTCGTCAACTGACGTCCCTGCCAGGCTTACGGTGTCCTCACGCCGCACGAGCTACTTCTCGGCGTCCCTCTGCAATACGAGGAGCTTCGTGTGTTCGGCTGTCTCTGCTACCCCAACACCACCGTTACTGCGCCGAACAAGCTGAGTCCGCGTTCCACCGCATGCATCTTCATCGGCTACCCCAGCGAGCACCGCGGTTGGCGCTGCTTCGACCTCGCCACGCGGCGCGTCATCACGTCTTGCCATGTCATGTTCGACGAGTCCCCGTTCCCCTTCTGTGTTCCGCCCGCCACGACATCGCCATCGCGTCACAAAGCCCCTCGACTGCTGTTTCAGCTGGCTCCCGTGACGCCTGTGTTCAACCAAGTCGTCGCCGATACCGTCGCGCCGCTCTCGCCTTCCCCGCTCGCGCCACATACTACGGCACCAATCGTCACCACGGCTACGCAGTCTCCTTCCACGCCGAATGTGCCCAACCCGGCTACCGCCGATGCCGCTGTGTCGCCCTCGCCTTCTCAGCTCACCATGTCGCAGTCCACTGCTCCCAGCGCCCCCCCTCGGCCACAGCATGATCACTCGCGCCAAGGCTGGCATCTGCATGCCCAACCCCAAATATGCCCTGTGCACCGCCGCCATCTCCCCCATTCCCACTTCTGTGCGCGCTGCCTTCGTGATCCTCACTGGCGCCAGGCCATGCAGCTCGAGTTCAACGCTCTTCTCGCTAATGACACATGGACGCTCGTCGCACCGCCATCTGGGTCTCGCATCATCAGTGGCAAATGGGTCTTCAAACACAAGTTCAACCCCGATGGATCCTTGGAGTGATACAAAGCGCGCTGGGTGGTGCGCGGTTTCAACCAGCGCCCGGGGATCGACTTCGGCGAGACTTTCTCCCCGGTCGTCAAACCCACCATCCGCACCGTGCTTACGATCGTCGCTTCCAAGGGCTGTCCGGCTCATCAGCTTGACGTTTCCAATGCTTTCCTCCATGGCCACCTTCGCGAACAGGTTTACTGCCAGCCACCGACCGGCTTTGAGGACGCCGCTTGTCCACATGGCACCTGCCTTCTGTCTCGCTCCCTCTATGGCCTACGACAAGCGCCGCGCGCTTGGTTCACTCGGTTCGTCGAGTTCGTCACCTCGTCTGGCTTCGTCCAGTCACGGTCTGATCGACTCGTCGCTGTTCGTGTTTTGCCGTGGTGTTGAGATGGCGTATCTGCTCCTGTACGTCGACAACATGATACTTTCTGCCTCCTCGCCATGTCTTCTTCAGCAGATTGTCGCCCGTCTGAAGTCTGAGTTCGCCGTCAAGGACACGGGCTCCATCCGCTACTTCCTTGGCATCGATGTGCAGCGTTCCTCCTCCGGCTTCTTGCTCAGCCAAGCCAACTACACTGATGAACTCCTCCAGCGCGCCGGCATGCTCAATTGCAAGCCTGCCTGCACGCCGTGCGACACAAATCCGAAGGCCTCCAGCGCCGAGGGCGCTCTCTCTCAGATCCCTCCTGGTACGGCAACTTGGCCGACGGTCTACAGTACCTGACGCTCACCCGGCCGGACATCGTACGCCGTGCAACAAGTGTGCCTTCACATGCACGCGCCTCGTGAACCCCATGCCGCCATGCTGAAACAGATTCTGCGCTACGTCAAAGGGATCTCTACACTCGGCCTTCATCTTCACGCTGGCAACCCTACAGCGATCACTGCGTACTCTGACGCCGACTGGGCAGGGTGCTCGGATACACGCCGTTCAACCTCGGGTTTTTTGAGTCTTCCTTGGGGACTCCCTCGTGTCATGGTCTTCCAAGCGGCAAACGACGGTTTCACGATCCTAGCTTCGACATCTCCTTGGCGAACTCCACTGCGTCATGTCCAGGGTTTCATTTACCGACCGGTCCCCTGTAACCGCCGGCCGGCGGTAGCGGTTAACCGGTCGGTTAACCGCGGTTACCGCTAAAAACCGAACAAATTCAAATCCAAATTCAAAACGCGCCATACAAACGGAAAATGACGGTTAACCGACGGTAATAACGGTAAGCCGCTCGGTATTACCGGTTAACCGGTCGGTCGTTGAGGCGGTCGGTCGGTCGGTTGAACGGTCGGTAGAACCGGTTAGACGACCGGTTGGACCGGTTAGCCGGCCGGTTGCAAAAAAAATTGAACAATTATACATAGAAATAGAAAATGACCACAAATAGATACAAACATGGATACATAATAATAATTGTGCATAGAAATAATAGTTGTGCATAGAAATAGATCAACGGTAGTATTGCGTAGCCATTTCGTACTCGGCGGTGGACATCACATTCAAACCTTGCCTTAGAAGCAGCTCAGCTTTGTAGTCTTGCCAAGTTTGGCCCGTCCACGCCGATGTCGTCTGCCATTCCTGAAGTAACATATTGTACCAATGGGGGTCTTGCCATTCGTACACCCGCGCCCTGCCAAATGTTGTTTCAATCTAGTGGAACCACCTCCTCCTTTGGACGTATGACAATATTTGCATGTCCAACCGGGGTAAAGATTTTCACCGTGTTCCCATACAATATCTTTCTCTCTGCCTGACATTTTCAATCTGCAAACATGGAACCAACATAAACATATCAATCACAAGTTCACAACACATACCTAAATGACCATACACCTAAAACCTTGCAACACCTAAATCACAATACACCTAAATCAAATCATACCTAAATCACAATATACCTAAATCAAATAATACCTAAATCACAATACACCTAAATCACAATATACCTAAATCAAATAATACCTAAATCACAATATACCTAAATCAAATAATACCTAAATTCTTGCAACTTATATATGCCTAAATACTAAAGTCCTAAACACTAAATAGCTCATACTAGACATTAAATAGCTCTTACCTTGAGCTTCAACGGTCGGCCGGCCAACCGCCGCAACCGCCGCGGTCAACCGCCGCTAGGGCCGGTTTACCGCCGCGCCGAGCGGTTACCCGGGCCGGAGACGGTAGATCCGCGCTCGGGCCGGCTAACCGGCGCAACCGCCCGGCCAACCGCTGGCTGGGGGCGGCGGGCCGACGGCGCGCGGCGGTTGCGGCGCGCGGCGGGTCAGGGAGAGCGAGCGAGCACGGGAGGGCGAGGGAGAGGCCTCTGGCCGTTCGTGCGGGCGTGGGGGGGACCGGGGGAGGTGTTAGGGGCGTTGGGCCCTAAATGGGCCGGCCGGTTTTTTCTTTTTTTTTTTAATTTGTAATGCCCGCCAAAAATACTAAATGAACAAATATTTGAAAAATTTTGACACCATTGGATTATACGCACCTTGAAGTATTTTTTGAAATTTTTACTCTATTTTTTCATTTTTTGAATTCAAATTTCAAATTTTTAAATTTAACCGGTTTGCTACCGCCCGGTACCGCTACCGGTCCGGACCGGTAACAGCGGTTACCGCGGTAACCGGACCGGTAACGGTCGGGAAAAAAAACCCTGGTCACGTCCAGGGCAATGGTGGCCTGTTGCGATAATGTTTCATCCGTCTATATGTCCAGGAATCCTGCGCATCATCAGCGCACGAAGCACATTGAGCTTGATATCCACTTTGTTCATGAGAAGGTGGCCCTTGGTGAGCTCCGTGTCCTCCATGTTCCGACGCCGCAGCAATTCACGGACATCTTCACCAAAGGACTCAGCACGGCGTCGTTCAAGGAGTTTCGGTCCACTCTCTGCGTCGGGCAAGGCGACGTCAAGACGGAGGGGGGAGGGTGTTAAACGAGTATGTAACTAACTCTTTTTTTTTTCTCGAATACGCAAGCCGCGTATCATTGCATTAAGAAGGAATTAGAGAGTGTTTACAGCCACTAGAACGCCAATTAGGCAGAGACGGCCTGCTGACAGCAAGGGCCGCTGCAGGGAACAAACGGCTAAAAGAATCAAGAGGGACTACTCATGGAAAAGACTACCAAGCCTAGCAGCCCCTGCCAACGTCCAGACATGAGCTTCCTCTCTGATTTTGTGGATGATGTCAGACGCCGAGGTGCTGATCCCGTTGAAGAGTCGAGCGTTGCGTTCTTACCGTAGCGTTCGCGCGCCCCCGCTGGATGCTGCCGTTCCCGTAGTGCTCGTGCATGCCCGCTGGACGCGGTCACCTCGCGCGCGTCTCACCACGATGTCACTGCGCTCGCGTGACTCACGCGCCGTGCGTGATCTGCACAACGGCCGCGCTCCCATTGTACGTGTATAAGTACTGACTCAAAGGATCAATTCAAGTGTGGTTGATTCATTCTTTCTCTTCACAGAGGAAGCTACACGCGGAGCTATCATCGTCGACGCATGCCGGCCGACCATCCGTCGATCCCATCTCCCTGCCTCCGGCCATTCCCCGACACCTATGGCTGCGGGAGCGTCGCGCTCGCCATCGTCCAACACAAGGGAAGAGAGCCTAGCGGGAAACGCCGCGAGGCCCGCCACCGAGGAGACCTGCGGCAGCGACAGCACGGACAGCACATCGACGACGAAGAACCGCCGCAGGTAGCGCCGCGCGAACACGCGCCCGAACACGCGTGACGACGACGCGATGTAGGCGTGCGGAACTGCAGCGCGATCCGGGACAGGTAGAAGGCGTCCACGGCGGTGCGCACCACGGTGGCGGCCGTGGCCAGGTTGCGGTCGAAGCCGATGCAGGTGTTCTTGTCCGTGTACTTGACGGCGAGGAGGTAGAGGAAGAGCGGGTCGATGGCCACGGACACGATGCAGGCGAAGACGAAGGCGCGGTTCATGCGCGCCAGGAACGCGTCCTGCGGGTCGAACACCTTCTGGGACATCTTCCGGAAGTCCTCCTGGAACACCAGCCCGATGCTCTTGAGCCGCTCCGACCGGTTCATCACGCCCGCCGCCACCCGCACCGACCGCGCGCGGAACCTCGACGCCGCCGCCGCCGGGTTGCCGGAGAAGTAGCTGTCCATGTGGAAGCCGCCGCCGCCGCCGTGGCCGTGCCCGCCGTGCTCCATGCCGCCCGCCGACGCTCTCGCCGACACCTGCGGGGAGGGGACCGATGCCGCGTCGTCCTCGAGCCTCACGAACCTCTCCTTGCGCCCGTTGATGAACTGCGTCCGGTAGCCGCAGCCGAACATCGTCCTGCTCCTCCTGGGCTACGGCACATCGCCATGCCTGGCCACCATTCGAGGAATCAGACGATCGCGCGCTTGGTGAGCCGATCAGATCAATCGTCCGGGCCGGCCGATTCGTTTTCTGTCCGGAGATGCCTCGATCGATCCTTGCAGACAGACTGTTGCATGCAATCTCTCCCTCTCGATCTTGCAGACAATCGCCTTCTCTCTCTGGGGCGCGAAACAAGGTGAAGGCCATGAGCGGAAGTAGCGGCGGTTCATCAGAAATGCATGCCCACTTTGTATAAGCTGCCGCTGGGCTTATTCCTCTCTTCCCATTGGTCTAAATTTTTCTCTTTCATTTCTTTATCTGTGTGGGGACGCTCTCGGTCAAAGCATTTTTGGCTCGCGCTCGCCCGCTCCGTGCGCGCGTGGCCCAAATTTTGCCTCGCGCGGGAGGCTAAAACCCGAATCGGTTCACATTTGGCAGGTAAAATCATTCCTTCTGAACTGATTTGTTTGGTATTTTTGTGTGCTTCGATTTGATTTAGTTTTTCTTTCAGCCAGTGTTACTACCCCTGCTTTTTCTTTCAGGCAATGACACATTCCATTGAATCTATAACGTTGACCTCCGGCTGGCGGGCTGCCGCGCTCCTGCGACATCGACTCGGCCCAGCTCGAAACAGTACGTACGTTTCGCCGACGCAGCAGTTCCGGAACGGAAAAAGTCCTATTTACCTCCCTGGACAGTGGGGTGAGTTCGCGAAACCTCCCTAAAGTCAAAAACCGTCTGTTTTGGTACCTTAGACTCCCAATACCGGACACATGTCCTCCCTGACTGGTTTTGGACAGCAGTTTTGTCCGAGTTGGCGCCGCATCGACTTACGGTCATCATTCAGCAAGGCATGGACCCACTTGTCAGATGGAACGGATTAAAAAAAAACCCATCGTCGCCGCCGTCTCGCTCTCGCTCTCCACTCGCGCCCGCGGCCGAGGCCCTCCGCGGCGGTGATTGCGGCGGTGAGCTCGTCCAACTCGTCGTATTCGTCCCCGGCGTCCACGTCGTCGTACGGGTTGTCCTCGGAGATCACCCCCGCGGAGGAGGACGGCGGGAGCGCGAGGCCCGTCAAAGAGCTCGCGCTGCCGGCGCCGGAACGACATGAGCCCATCGGAGACGATGCTCCCGCCGCAGTCCTCGCCGTCGCCGCACTCCAGGCTGCTGCCCGTCAGGTCGTTGTACTCGCCGTCCTCGTCCAGGTCGCCCCGCATGGCGCGGAGCGTCTTGCGCGCCACCTCGCGCCGCACGCCGCCGCCCTCGTCTGCCACCACGCGCCGGAGCGCCCGGTCCGCGCCCGCGGCGCGCGCCAGGCCGCGGAACCGGAGGCTGCCGCGGCTCATGGCGTACAGCGCCGACACGCACCACTCCACCAGGTCCGCGGTGCCGGCTGCGTCGTCGTCGAGGATGCCCGCGACGGAGGCCACGGCGCCCGCGTCCATCAGCGCGGCGCGGCCCTCGGCGCAGGCGGCCACGTTGCAGGCCACCATGAGCGCCAGCCTGCGGATTGGGCCCGGCTCGGCGGCGCCCGAGGCCACGGCGAGCAGCGCCTTGGGCGCGCCGGGGAAGCGCGCCACCTTGGACTGGTTGACGGCGGCGAGGGGAGGTGAGGAGGTCCAGGAGCGGGGGCACCGCGCCCAGCACGCCGATGGCGGCGCGGTTGTCCTCGTTGAGCGCCAGCCCGAACAGCGCCCCCGCCGCGTGCTCCCGCGCCTCGGCCGCCGATGCCCCCGACCGGAGCACCTCCACGAGCGCCGGCACGGCGCCCGCGCGCACGATGCGGACCTTGTTCGCCGGCTCCAGGGAGAGGTTGACGAGCGCGGCCGCTGCGTCCACCCGCGCGGCCGCGTGCCGCGGGAGTAGCAGCACCCGCCGCAGCGCGCCCAGGAGGCGCGGCGTGCACAGCGCGCGCCGCCGCTCCGCGCTCTCCCGGGTGGCCTCGCGCAGCGCGCCCATCGCCGCCGCGACCACCCCGTCCTCGTCCGCGTCCATCACCTTGCCCACCACCTCGTCCTCCAGCGGGTCCACCGGCGCCGCCGGCTCCACCTCAATCTCCCTGACTACCCGCTGCTGCGGCGGCGCCGGCTCTTTGACGGGCCTCGCGCTCCCGCCGTCCTCCTCCGCG